>JACYXH010000096.1:2167500-2522500 GCA_026745465.1 Lota lota | reverse complement strand
TGTTGAACTTTACTCATATAATGATTTTACAAACCGGGATATTTTGTTTGGTGTTATTTGTCAAATATTTTTATAAATAATGTTAGTGTTTATCTTGCATCTCATAATGAATGCTTTGTACTTCTCTATGAGTTAATTGTATGATCAAGTGTATTCAAAAATAATAAACTTCAAAACAGATTTTTGGTCTGTTTTTACACCAGACTAATTAACCATAATTCGCCTGATGATAAACAATTTAAAGTGTCGCTATTCAGAAATATTCAGAAAGAAAACGGCAAACAGCTTGAGGATTAAAACACAGAAATTCTGTTGTTAAAAGGCTTTCCTTAGTCTTGAATTGTAACTACAATTAATTTGGAAGGTCTGTTTGTGGTTCTAGATGCCCACATGCTACAGAGCACCTTCACCAAGCGGGCCCTTAACAACGGGCCCTTAACAACAGGCCCTTAACAACACCCCCTGCTGTCACTGAAGCCCTCAGCATCTGCTGCAGAATACACACACCCACGCACATGCACACACACACACACACACACACACACACACAAACATAACGACAAACATGCACACACACACATTATACACTTACTGTTTAAAAGGTAAGTAATAGAGTAATCATATCATGCAAATACAAATGTTCATTATGTAAAAGAGTCATAAGAAGGTCATCACAAATGTACAACGGTAGTGCTATAACTGTCCTTGGTTATCACACACAGGCGCACAAACACACACATGCACACTCACACGCACGCACACGTGTACACACACACACACACTCACACACACAGTTCCAACCTATATAGATGTATTCATCACCATTCATCATACACTTTAAAAGCGCTCACAGGAATAAAAGTATTGTATAGTGTGTTCCTGTGTCTGGGAGCTGTTTTAATAGAACAAGTGTTCTCGTGAGTTTATGTTTGCATGTGTCTTAAGCTACACACACAAACTGCTCCCTGGAGTCCAACACAATACCATAGGAGCGAGAGGGAGAGTTGTTTACCGAAGGGAAATAAAAACTAGGGCAAACACAAGCCTCCAAATTGTACGTTTTGTTGTTTGAATACAGAATACAAAATATGCGGTTGTGTTTACTGTAGCCTATATGTGATACTATTGAACCATACCAGGGTGGCTTATTCTTCCTATACCACAGTTACCAACAATTATTGCATATCAGATACTTTCATCTATAACATTATTGGTTTTCATCAACTTAATCAGCTTTCTGGTCTGGTTTGTATTTGACCATTGTTGTTAATGTTGGATTTGTAGCATATTGATTTAGAACTATAAAATGGCAGAGGTGTCCGTTATTGAAGACGCACACACAACGTTATTGACTAATCAGAATCAAGTCTGACATGAAAACCTGACATATATATATATATATATATATATATATATATATATATATATATATATATATATATATACTGCTCAAAAAAATAAAGGGAACACTATATATATATATATATATATATATATATATATATATATATATATATATATATATATATATATATGCTTGTGTATCTGAGCATTGTGTTTTTTATTTGGATGTATGTACAGAGCACATTTCAACATTTCACATTTTGACCTTTGGACTGATGACAGTAAATTTGAACTGTATGAAAGAATATGTTTTACATGTTTATACAATGTATGGTTATATATCGCCCACAGAGCCTTGCTAAACATCTTACTGGAAAAGCAGCTGCGTGATTAACCATTCAACAAAGCCGTCTTGAGACAATCAGGTGTTGTTGTTCCAAACTCAAATGTTGGATATATATTTATTCCTTAAAAGACAAAACAAAATTGCAGACTTACTCGCATGTATCCGAACCATGGCATATGAAGAACCATGGCGGTGGGCTGGTATTGAGGTTTGGGACTTTATTCTTCAATCAATGTCATTTTGCAGCAAAACTGTCAAACAGTACTCTCTTGTTATATACGCTTTTCCAAATGACAATATTACGACGCTGTCCGAGCTGTGATCAAGACTCAAGGGCCATTCATGTTTTACTTCCTGTCTCTACGATCCCCACCAGGCTCTGTTCTGTTCAACAAGACAGTACGACTCAGCAGAACGCCACATCATTAAAATAAATAACTACAGCCCTTCATATACTGTTGTCGGGCAGAAAACAGTTGAACATGCAGTACTGGAAGGAATAATCAGTACATCTGTTGCTTATGATTATATAAAATGCTATCAAGTGTGGTGGATGTTTTGTAGAGTTTGCCTTTCCTAGACCTCTGAAATCCTAAAATAAGCTTGTAATAAGTACCCGCCACTCGTCCCAACCCTCCACCAAAATCCCAAATATCACACTCCAAGATGCTGTGGCTGAGCTGCTTAGCACATTGCTCACATATTTTTGGTCTTGTAAAAGCAAAACAAATGTTTTTTTTTATTTGGCGCAGATGTCTCCACATCAAAAGCAAATAAAATAAAAGTATTAAACAGGCTTCGGACTGCCAAAAAAACACAAGCTGTAATAATACGTCTACAATGGAATAAAATTTTCCTCTGTTTATCCAAACTGTCAACAGTTGGCGGATCAAAACGGGTTCCAGCCGACCTTAAGCAGACCTCTCTCGGCCAGAAAACACATTGTTTTTCACATTAGCCCGCGGCGCATTAACTCGGCACGTATCAACCCGGGAAACCTATGCATATTAAAACAGCAGAGAGGCGACCAAACAGAGGCGCTCTGTTATTACAGCGCGGCCGGCTTCCAATCTGCCTGCCAAGACGCTTATCGTGGCGTCGCTGGATTATTAAGGGGACATCCCCGCGCGGCTGGCCCTCTCCAGCTCAGACCCCTCCCGACTCTGGGAGAAGGGGCTTTCATCAAGCAGGGCCGGGGGTGATAACTCTGAGGTCCGGAGGAGAACAAAAGGACCGCGGGAAGCAGAGTGTGAATGCTGGCGTGGAGATAAGCCACGGACAGAGGAACGGGGAGGAACGGCGCTGGCTGTCACAGTGCCGTTGGATCAGAGGAGCCCTGCTCTGGTGCTGCTGGGTTCTCCCTATACTGCCCCCCCCCCCCCTTCTTCTTTCGTGAAAAAAGAAAAGACTAATGGCTGTTGGGTTGCGGTCGGAGCTTGAAGCGAAGTCGATGAAAACGCATCACGTCTCACTATATCTTCCTTGCATTATGAGAGATGAGTCACATTTTGTCCAGAGGAATGCTATAGTGTCAGGCTCTGATTATGTAAAGGGCCCCTATTTTACAACAAGGCGTGAGGCTGATTCGCCATTAACAAACCATTTCTAAATCCATCCACTATTGGCCTCACAGGTGGCCACCCAGACACATGGTGGGTGGATGACCCACCCTCACACCTGATGGTAAAATCAGCCAATCAGAATTAGCAATGGCAATAGCAGAGAGGGCGCTGTTGCCAGAGGTTGAGTCTAAAGCCCAAAGCACATGGAGCGCAAATGTTGGTTCATATTTGTAGGACAACCCAAAAAATAAATATAATCATATTGTTTTTAGCGGAGCAAAGCAAACAGAGCTGGAACGTAGTGTCCTAGAAATATGAACCCGAACGTGTGCTCTGTGTGCTTTGGGCTTAACATTTTAAGATGTCTTACCATCTAGCTCCTCCACAGAGATGCTGGCCAACACGTCACTGTCGCTGTCCGACAGCGACTGGCTCAGGTAGTTCCTCTTGTAGAGCAGCCCTGCCGTCACATGGTGGAATGGCATCTTCTCCCTATTGGCCGGGAAACAGGAAATGAACAGGAAAGGGCTTAGAATGAATTATGAGTACAGCTGTTGAGTTGTAGATTACTGTTTGGCAGATGCTTTTATCCAAAGCAACTTTAATTCAGATACATGTCATTAAGGATATTAAGGACAACTGTGGACATTGGGGATCAAACACAGTAACTTTTGGCTGGGAGTCCAGTACAAATTCCTTAGCCTTTATTAATTATGGTCTCGCACAGAGTGTCATGGAACATGGAACAGAATAAATGTTTTCCTCGAGAAACTGAAATTTGGGGGAAAAGTAAAATAGCCAGTTTCGAACAATGCCTATCATTTAGCAAAGGCAAAGTAATTGTCGTTCAGGAACTACGGTTTCTCCTGAAGAATGCCAGTATTTAGTCATTCACCATAGACCATTATTTCCCATCTATTCTCCTGCATGTCTTCAATCGTTTCAAGTCAATTTCTTCACACAGCTCTGCTATTGATTGAAACTAAGTAGTAGTTGCCAACATCAGATCTACATATTAGATGGTAGAGGTCATTATTAAAAATTAATTATAGATGGCAACACTTTTAAAGCACAGGGGAATTATGCAAAATCTTTCAAATTAAACCTGGGCTTCATTTTGTAATAATTTCTGCAGCCACATAACATGATGAAGTTGCACAAACCAGCAAATTAGGAAGAAGGGTTATCTTATACTATATCCTATACACTTTATAAATACTGGCATATTTGTGTCAACACAATATGTCAAAAACACAAAACTATTATATATAGAGGTGAAAGTAGGGCTGAGTAACAAACATCAATACATTCTAGGTACTGACAGAAACATGTTGTCATGACTGAGAACCCAAACTGGACCAAGAGTTTGGCGTGTTTGGTTCTTGGCAGATGACAAACAATGTGTATAAACAGGTTACATGCTAGCCGTGATAGCCACACGCTAGTGCTACTCATGAAGAGATGGCATAATATGCCCAAATTATGTTGCATTTGAGTTGCATGTTAAAATATTTGCTGGTACAGATGCTACACCACTGCACACCCAACTAATGATAGCTGGTTTGAAGTTTGGTAATTTATTGTAGAGAAGCACTGTTTTCCATCAGAGTTAAGCACTGAAATAAAAGTATTAATTTGGTATTGAAACCGAAACCCATGTAGGGGCATTGGTGGTATTGAAACATTTTCAAACGCCCAGCCCTAGGAGTGAGGGAGAGATGGTCATGTTATTTGTTTGTCTATTGTAGAAAAATGTGTTTACACTCAAAGCATGTTTCAGAAGTATTGATTTGACATGTAAGCCGATATCCAGGTAGTGCCATTGGCGCTGGTATTGAATAATTTTGAATATAATAATATAATAATTGAATAATAGTCTTAGGAGTGAGGGAGAGTTGATAACGTTATAAAGTCATTAAAGTACACCTTACACAACTCTCTGATCTACACTTGCCATCTGCTTCCTCAGTCTTATCACTGAACCTCTCCCATGATAAGCACTCCTAAGGCAGACACATTTCCTAATACAACGTGTCAGGATGTTGTCTTTAAAAATAAGAAACATTACCTATCCAATCACCTCACAGCTGTCAGTTTTCATTTCCGACTGATTGCCTGTCACACGACCAAATCCGTCAGCCAGTCATGTGAGGTCTGTTGCCAATTTGTCTCGATGTATGATGCAACCAGACTGTTAATCACACTGATTACAATGATTGGCTTCTAGGTTCTAATCCATATGTAATGTACATGACTTCCATGTGCTACCATGTTGAATATATACATCGATTTTTATGTATTTACATTCTCCAAATGAGTTTGTTATTGTTGTTGTACAATGGGAAAGCAGACATATCATTTGTGTTTGTAAGTTTTTATGAATTTCTGTCATGTTTTTAATCTCTGTCCTCTCTACAGGAGATGTTTTGCCATTTTATTTTAGGTTTTTATAAGTGTGTGTTTATGTGTGTGTGTGTGTGTGTGTGTGTGTGTGTGTGTGTGTGTGTGTGTGTGTGTGTGTGTGTGTGTGTGTGTGTGTGTGTGTGTGTGTGTGTGCGCGCTTGTGCGTATGCTTGAGATGTTGTGCCACCGTAGCCACGGCGACAGTTGGTGATGTCATGCTTGTCCGTGTGTTCTCTAGCTGGTCGCAATCTCTTCAGCTGTGTGTATCTGATTGCAAGCGCATCATTCAAAAATGTCAGCTTCTGAACAGAGGTAGGAGTATGGTGAACAAAACACACCTGATGCTATTTAGGCTGCTTTGAAACTAGCTCATTCAAACCATCTCAGAGACAGTAAGTTATGTACCTTCAGCCTTATTAATGGAGAAAACACACCAGCCTAACCACACACACACACACCAACCTCAACACCACACACATCAACCAACCTCAACCACACACACACAAACCTCAACCCCACACCCACACACACTAGACCAACCACACACACCACGTCAACCACACACAAGACCACACACCCACACAAATGCGTGATAAAGTGAATCAATAAAGTCTTAATATCATATTCAATCCACTTAAACTCCCTGCAGTGAACCAGTTACTAGAGGAATCTAATCGAGAGAAGAATAGCACACAAATGATTTTCTGCGGCTCTGACTCACTGTGTTTAATACTGCAGGAATCCGATCTGTGCAATAAAACAATGCGATACTGGTGTCTCTCGCCCAGAGGCTTGAGGACGTTCTCCCTCCCTCTTCCTCTCTCTCTCCCACATTAGATCTGATTAAGCTGATGGAGGTCTGAACTGAACACACTCAACCACTCCTGGGGGGGGAGGGGGGGGGATTACTGGCATCTAGACATCCTAGAGAGGCACCAAGGTGAGTCCCATTCAAACTGAGTTCTCCTCCTCTCCACATTATCCCTGGTCAACGCAGAACAGAGCGCTGTGGAGATCAGGGGCTGACTCATAAAGCTTGAACTGTTGATCTCAACTTTATGATTGAACTCTCAACACTTTCTGCTGAAGTAGGAGTTTTAGTCCTCCTACTTATATTGCCGTGAATGGGGGGAATGCTCAGTAGAGCTAATTTAAATACATTAACTTAACTTAAAATAAGTGTACATAAACAAATATTCTGTGCACCGCTGTTTGCTATCTGCAGAAGATGCACATGCATATTCAGTTAATAAAGTTTATGCTTAAATCAACAGTTTTCCAGAATGCTAAATTAACAGTGAGGGTCTCAGGGAAGGAAAAGGTTATATGAAACGACTGCTGGGGGGACGGATGGTCCTCCATGGTCTACGCAAATTATGTTCTTCTTGTTGTGTTTGTAGTTTATCTATCAAGCTGTATCAAGCTACCCAGACATCCATCCATGTATCCCCTCTCTCCCTCCCTCCCTCCACCTCTCCCCCTCCACTTCTCTCCCTTGTTCTCTCTCTCTCTTCCTCTCTCTCTGTTTCTCTCTCTCTCTCTTGTCCCAATCTCTCTCTCCCCCCCCCCCCCCCCCCCCCCCCCCCCCCCATCTCTCCCCTCCCTCTCTAACGACGTCGTCCGTTGAGACAGGTTCTAAAGGTCATTAGGTGACGTTGGTCCTGGCTCAGTCCGACTCAGTTACAGCACAGAAAATGAACTAAACCTCTGCCACCACCCTGTCTGTGGCGCCAGTATGTAGGTGTGTGTAGGTGAGTGTGTGTGTAGGTATGTGTGTGCTCGTATGTTAGTGTTTGTCTAAGCTTGTGTGCATGGGTGTGTTTTGAGTTCATGTCTGTGTGAATGCAATGCAGTAATGACAACATAACCATAATGAATACAATTATAATAACAGCCAATTAAAGCAGCTCTGGGACGGAGATAATTATACAGTTGACATTTAGAGGTCGTTTGCTCGGAAATGGCAGTGCAAGTAGTCGCCACGAGTCACTGTGACATGCTAGCTGTTCCTGTCCAACAGATGGCTGCTAGTACTGGCTGTTCCTGTCCAACAGGACAGGACAACTAGTTGGACAGTTGCTACCATCTCCTGTCCAGCCGCTAGATGATAGAGCTAACATATCCCGTCCAACGGCTAGCTGGAGAGATGCTAGCATTTCCTGTTCAGCGACTAGCTGCTAGCACTAGCTGCTCAAGTCCAACAGATGGCTGGATAGTAGCTAGCATCTCTTTTTCAGCGGCTAGCTGCTAGTGCTAGCTTTACTGTCCAATGTCTCCTATCAAGCAGGGCAGGGAGATGAATGGTCTCCAGTACAGCGAGGCTGAAGTGAGCCATCGGTCAGCTATCAGGATTTTAGCCAACTCCAAAAGTTATGGAGAGGTAAATAAATATTGACTATTTAGGTCTGTAGACAGCTTTACCCAAGACAAATTACAGTGAATACTGGTAATTAAAGAGCAGGATGTGTACAAGTTAGACTGTGTAAATTGGGTATCAAACTTTTATTGCCATAACTACACTATTTTCTGGGGGACCAGAGCCAGTGAGGGAGCTGCCGGGAGCAGAGCTGCACCACCCCCTGCAGGGGGGAGGCCAGATGGTTCTCACAGCAGAACATGGGGCCCAGGCGGTTGCCGGCACAACGGACTGAGCGCCAGCAGTCAAGCACTATCCTCCGACTATCTACTACCACCACAGATGATGAGGTGGTTGATGTGGAACTGTAGTATCACAGTATAGGAGAGTATCACAGTATGTTGTACTGCATGTGGTTAGGCCTGTCATAACTGATATATTGGAATCGGAATATCCCTCCAATTGCACACAAAACAATGGATATACCAAAAACCACATGTAACAGATATTTCAAACGTGACGAATAAAGTATCTTAAAAGGATTAGATTGATGGAAGCCCATTTGAAAAGTCTGTAATGATACGTTTGGATTGACATCTCAAGTTTCATAACAGTTTGTTTACAACCAAGTATGTTTACACAGACACAAGAACCTCAATTTGGCAGACAGAAACAACAAGTATTAATTTACCTAGGAAATGATTGTATATATATTTGACATGAAACATTGAAATCAATATTCGATTTGATTACCATGTATGAATATCTCGTACGGAATTCCTTGAACAGCACACTTCAGCATAAGCAACAGTAAATAATATATAAACCAACTTAATAAATGTGATTCAATGTGAAATAGCTTATGGTTGACTATACAATTAGGTGGAAATATCACCGAGCCTTCATACCGTTTTGAATGGAAATGAATGAACAAAAAAAAAAAAACAGAAGATAATTACACCTGCTGAACTGGGAATAAGCCTACACTCAAGTGGTCTAAGCCGCTGGCACTAATGCTGGTGAAAAACAATAAGGACCTGAGTTTGAGTCCCGTGGTGGCGAACGTGGCAGGAAGAATGCAAAGTTCTTTCCAGCATCATTGCCAGCCTGGTTACACATAGTCTCTCTATGTAAAGAGAGAAAGAAACAGCCAGACTCAGAACATTACTTACTTACTTACTAACTAAACCCCAGTGAAGACACGAGTACTTGCATGGCCGCCACTATAACCGCTAATACAGTAATTGCAACCAATGGTTAAAGGCAGTTATAGCGTTTTTAGATGTAATGTAAATGAATGTCATGAGGAAATGAGGAGACAAGCACCCGACATAATTAATGAGTTCTGGACACGTGTAATAAAGACACCAAAAGAGGGGCAAACACAACCCAGCCCAGACACTGGAGGCAGCATCTACAAAGAACCATTCTTCATTCATAACAGGTCCATTAGGAGTAGACCACAGTACTAACAGATTAACCCCTTAATGTAAACAATTTAGGAGAACCCTCCCCAATGAGAATAATAAGGAGAAGAGAGTACTCCTCCCTACCATACCCTCCTCTCTCTCTCCCCTCCTCCCCCCCACCCCCCACCGTACGCTGGGAGGTAACAGGACAGCGCGCTGCCAAAGCCATAGCCAGGAGATAAGTGACAGTTCCTTCCACATGGAAACCAGGAGAGATTGTCTCTCTTTGTCTCCCCCTCCTCTCCTCTCCATCTCCCCCATCCAGCTGTGCGTTCCTTACCCAGGCTGCCGGTGCTCCGGCTCTGGCTGCTGCGGGACAACCCTCTCTCTACTCCGACTCTCTCCTCCACCTCCTTTACCTCCTCCTCCTCCGGCCACCTCCACCTCCACCTCCACCTCCACCACCGCCATCCTGGGGCACGGCCCACCAGGCAGGTCTCCATTCACTTCAAAGCGCGTAAGTCTCCCAACCTCCTCCTCCTCTTCCTCTTCCTCTTCCTCCACCATCACCTCCTCCACTCCCTCCTCCACCTCCACAACTCCCTTGTCCTCCTCTGCCTCCTCCTCCACCACCACCACCACCTCCACCACTCCCTCCTCCTCCTCCTCTCCCCCTGTCCTGTGGGGATCCGGCTCCGTCACCTCCTCCTCCATCACCTGGATGGTGTGGTGGATAGATGGAGGTAAGTCGGGGCTGGTGGTGGGCAGCAGGGTCCTGGCTGGGTGGATGATGGTGTGACCGGCTGGTCCTGCTGGCTGGGTGACTGACTGACTGGTCCGCTCGGCGGCGCTAGCAGGCGGCCGGTTCCCTCCTTCTCCTCCTCCACGGTGCTCCACTGGGTTCCTCCCGCTGGAGCAGCATCGGTCTTCCCCCCTCCTGGTCGGAGCGCGGTGTTAATATTTGAGCAGTGGAAGCGCTCTGGGTAGAGAGTGCTTCACTAAATAAGCCCTCCCCTCGTTGTCTTCCCTCTCCTCGCCTCTTCTCCCCACTATGCTGAAATTCCTCCACATGGGCACAGAGAGTGGGAGAGAGAGAGTGGGAGAGAGAGAGAGGAAAAAAGGAGAAAAGGAGAGGTATAGTCTGTGTGTGTGTGTGTGTGTGTGTGTGTGTGTGTGTGTGTGTGTGTGTGTGTGTGTGTGTGGTCAAACGCGGATGTTTCACGCTGGAAGCGACACGTCTTTGCGGAACAGCGACGCGCGTAAATACATGCGCCATCATACACCAGAACGCGCTCAGAGACGCGACGTGTTCTAATGAGCGCTCCTTCACGCCTACGCCATCTCCAGTACATCACACACCGCTTCACACACACACACACACACACACACACACACACACACACACACACACACACACACACACACACACACACACACACACACACACACACACACACACGCACTTCCTGTTAATGGCTCGTCATCAGCAGCGAGCCAGCGGACAACTGTTGACAAATGTATTGTAGCTTTTTACCTATATACCACATATATAATGTTATTCTGCTCAGAACTCAACCAATGGAAAAATAGGCTACGATAGCGACTGGATGGCGTTCATAGCCCGTGCTTAACATACCTCAGCGAAATAGAGAAAAATATATTCGGCGCATCATATTCATATTTTATTGGCAACTTTTTTCTCCTTTTTTAATCTCTTAAAAAACTTCTGTGAGACTATTAAATGGTTATAGTGGGGATTTGGACGATTTGAATGAAGGAGACTACTATTGGCTATATTGGCACAATCTCAACGTTAATATTATAACAAAAGGCAAAAGTTTGACTCTAGGATGCGCACATATCAATCAAACATCAAACTTATTGTAGTCCCCTTGAAAGCGGACGCACGGCACTCAAGAAATGGAAATTATTCAGCAAAATTTCCTGAACATAGGCAATGTATTTATTTCATAAAACGGTCACGTGTGTACTCAGAAGCACAAATAAACGTCACGTCAACGCTGACATTGGACTAAACTATATCATGTCATTTTATCTTCCTCATTTATTCTCTTGGGATCGATTCCAACAGGTGCAGGCTATCGGTGACACACTTGTGTGATTTAATGCAGTCACCGAGAACATTAATGTTGCAATAAAAACCCGTATTCAGTACAAGGGCCATCAATTTGGAATGTAGACAATTTATTGGTCAATTTCCCCGGCTTACCTTTGAGGGTGATAGCCTTGGTACGTGATCAATCAAATCCGTGATCGATGCCAAAACCTGCGGTCGAATCCACGCTCGGTCCTCCGTTCCTTAACGGGCTCGCTTGCTTTGCCAAACAATTGGTCTCTTTTAACCGTCTACAGGATCATTTCCCCCATCATCAACAGACAAAAGACGTCGTTGGGTTACCGCGTCTCTCGATCCAATCCACAAGTCGCGATCCGATTCTACTTTTCAACTAGCTCTCCTCATCTCAAAATGTTTGTATTTCTTCTTTCATTCCGCACCATATTCGGTTGTAACTATCCGATGTTCACCCTTCAAAATAAAAACAAACTACAAATATTTCAACCAAGCCCCGTTGAAGTTGAAATCCAGAGAAAGAGAGATGCAGAAATAAAGGTGCAGAGTCTGGTACAAGATTAATGGGAAGAGCCCAACAGCGAAGGAGACGTTCCTGCCCAAATCAATACGCAATACAGCCAGAGAATTGGGATTGGCTGGAGAAATCTAAAAATATTGTGGTATTCCTACATTAAGTGGTTCGGCTGTATGAAGTATCGCTGTGATTTAGTCTAAAGGATTATGGCATATATAGAATTACACCTGCAACTTGTTCTCTACTCTCTTCTCAGGATTTTCCGAGATTAAGACGTGAGGACGTTAAAGCATCTGTTCTATTGCTCTCTACTGCTCTATTCACAAAAGGCCCATAATGTGTTGATCGAACTAGAAACTTCCAAAAGTAGTCACTCTACGTTCAAATAAATGTGTCTAGTAGTCAGAGACAATATTGAACTGCGAAACTATAACACAATCTCTGTCAGTGGTATTGTTATCGATGAAAATTAAGATAATTTATCGTCATTATCTCAATGAAGTCATCACCAAGACCTAAAAGCTTTTCAAGGTGAGCATTTCAAATTATCAAAACATGTTCATGCTGATATCTGATGTCTTGTGTGTGTGTTAAGTATGCCTGTGTGCGTTTAGTGCGTCTGTGTGTGTGTGTGTGTGTGTGTGTGTGTGTGTGTGTGTGTGGATTCAGTGAGTCACTGGTCATGTCTGTTCCTGCTGTGTCTTCATCTGCCCTTTCCAACCACGGACACCGTGAGTGGAGAACCACAAGCCCGCTCTGGATTTGCTGACATGTACATTTCAACTCACCTCTGACATGGCTTGACCAGCTCCGCGGTGGTGGGCTGGCAGCTCGTGACCTCTAAGGGGTTAGCATGGCATTTCCGATGTAAATAAACTGTTTCTATATCATATGAGTCAGACCTATGCAAAATCACACAAGCACACCGATTGGTGCAGGGGGACTAAGAGAGAGGTAGGGATGCATAGGAGAGTGAGGCTGGTAGAGTGAGGTAGGGAGAAGGAGAGTGAGGCAGGTAGAGTGAGGTAGGGAGGTATAGGAGAGTGAGGCAGGTAGAGTGTGGTAGGGAGAAGGAGAGTGAGGCAGGTAGAGTGTGGTAGGGAGAAGGAGAGAGAGGCAGGTAGAGTGAGGTAGAGAGGTATAGGAGAGTGAGGCTGGTAGAGTGAGGTAGGGAGAAGGAGAGTGAGGCAGGTAGAGTGTGGTAGGGAGAAGGAGAGAGAGGCAGGTAGAGTGAGGTAGGGAGGTATAGGAGAGTGAGGCTGGTAGAGTGAGGTAGGGAGAAGGAGAGAGAGGCTGGTAGAGTGTGGTAGGGAGAAGGAGAGAGAGGCAGGTAGAGTGAGGTAGGGAGGTATAGGAGAGTGAGGCTGGTAGAGTGAGGTAGGGAGAAGGAGAGTGAGGCAGGTAGAGTGTGGTAGGGAGAAGGAGAGAGAGGCAGGTAGAGTGAGGTAGGGAGGTATAGGAGAGTGAGGCAGGTAGAGTGTGGTAGGGAGAAGGAGAGAGAGGCAGGTAGAGTGAGGTAGAGAGGTATAGGAGAGTGAGGCTGGTAGAGTGAGGTAGGGAGAAGGAGAGTGAGGCAGGTAGAGTGTGGTAGGGAGAAGGAGAGAGAGGCAGGTAGAGTGAGGTAGGGAGAAGGAGAGAGAGGCAGGTAGAGTGAGGTAGGGAGGTATAGGAGAGTGAGGCTGGTAGAGTGAGGTAGGGAGAAGGAGAGAGAGGCTGGTAGAGTGTGGTAGGGAGAAGGAGAGAGAGGCAGGTAGAGTGAGGTAGGGAGAAGGAGAGAGAGGCAGGGAGAGAGAGGTAGGGCGTTGGAGAAGGAGGCTGTATGACTGCATGGACACACATGCATTCACATACACACACACACACACACACACACACACACACACACACACACACACACACACACACACACACACACACACACACACACACACACACACACAAATAATCAAACAAGGCATATAAGATAACACCATTGATCCCCTAGCGGGGGATGTTTACAGCAGCATAAAGACAGGTGAAATAGAGATACAGAGTATTGTTAAAAAAATGCTATACAATCAAATATAAAAAAGATCAATGGATGTAATATAAATACATAACCCTACATACACACACACACACACACAATGTTGTCCTGAGATAGACATATATAGATGGATATTGCGGATGAGTAAACAGTGTTGGGTTCTTGATCTCCTCCTGTCTGTTTGTTTCTCCAGGCTGAGGAATGACACAGAGTGGGTCGGTGGCTACATGACCCAACTTCTAATGGAGGTTTTGGTGTGCTCCTCAGCTGGTCCACACACACACACACACACACACACACACACACACACACACACACACACACACACACACACACACACACACACACACACACACAGAGGAAGCTAAATCAGTTTGCTGGAGAAACAGCAGATGCGCTTTCCCCTGTATAACTCTGACAACTGCACACACAAACCCACACATGCACACACACTTGCCTGACGCACACATAAGTACTCGTAGGCACACACCAAAACCCCACAATCAAACATGCACCCAACACACACAAACATGTACCTGAACACACACACATGCCTGACGCATATACACACCACACACACAAAGAAATATGCACCCCAACACACACACACACATAAACAGAGAAGAATATCATCCGTGTAACATTGTGTAACGGTTGTTCCGGATACAGATTGAAGCCATAACACGCTTGTCTATTATGGTCCCAGCGGCTGCACCTGCTCACCTGACATGGGGCTGAGGTCACATGACCAGGAACTGTCTCCAGCAGAACAACATAATACACCTTTAAAGTTAGGATAGTCCCCTCCCTCAGAAAGGTGTGTCATTTCTTTCGAAGTTTGTTTGCAAGTTAATATGAGTGGTGTATCCAAGAGCGATGAGTAATGGCAAAATAACATGAATTTTGTTTGGTAATATTGCAAAAACACGTTTAGATAAAATTGGAGGATTTGTGTTTTATTGCTGTAATAACATCTATTTCTGTAAAAATAAACTGTCTGTGCCTTGGGCCATGCAACACATTTATACGGACCGCTCGCCAATCCAGTTATTTCGGTCTCCTGAGTTAGGTATGAGGTGTCTTTAATAGCCTACATCCTTCTTGGTTGGGAATAGAAACGGGTGAATGTTTCTGTTCGAGGAATGAGAATGAATGAAAACATGTTGATGTGCTGTTGTGTGCCTATGCGTAATCATTCGATTGTTAGTTTCAAGTCTTTCAATAAATTGGAGATTAAGTTGTCTCCAGTTCTATTAAACTATGTAGTTGTTCAGCAGACGTTTTCATCCCAAGAAACTTAAACGAATTTAGATACGTGTCATTAATGAGAAGGTAGGGGTCATTACAACAGAGGGTATCATTTTTTGTATTATAATATTAGACAATTGCTCATAAACAAAGACATTATATAAGAGGTTATTGGTTATTTCTCATTAATAGAAATAGAAACTGATGATAATTATAGCTGAAGAGTTTTGCCAAAACACATTATTAGGGATCTGGTATTAGATGACTATTATTCACACAGTAAACAAACCTTTCTCTGTTCGTTTTGGAGTGCACAGAGGCAACACATAATTAAAACACCATTAAGAACTCTTGAGTAATTAATAACCTTATTTACATTTTCTTAGCGTAATTTAGGGATTTCAAGTCCTATTTCACCGATACAGGCCTATAACTTTATCCAATTATTGGACATACATAAAATTCTAGTGATAGACACCACTCAGAAATAATGACTCTTCACCGCCAATAATATGGTCTGGAAGGGTAAGGTTTTTATTCCACACTATGGGATTTGAGGATAGTTAACTCAAAATGAAGCTGCAATCATACTGCTGTGTTATGTTCAACGGGTATCTCCCATATGGGCCCATTCATTGTTGACGGTCGAGGTCATAGATTCTGCGTTTAGGGAAGGACATATTTGACGCAGCTTAAGGGGGGGGGGGAACGGTGATGGAGACAATTAGCACGTCTCTCCCTACGAATCACTCCCAGCTCTACGTTTTATCGCTCATTACCGAGACAGATTTTCTGTGATTCATGGGCTTGATCGTTTGATTTATTGCCTGTGAGTCAGTGGCACACGGTTCATTATGGTGTTCACATGCAAATCCTCCCTGGGAAATATAATACCAATGTGCATGTTGACACTAGTTTCACGGTCATACGGGTAATTGCCTCATTTCGTTTAACCAGCGGATTTGCATAAGGGCTAATCATAGTCGGCGAGGCCCATCTACATTTGAAAGATTTCTACGGTCTATTCCCGAGAGAGAGAGAGAGAGAGTTGTGTGAGTACACAAATTACACGTATTTACCGTCCGTCATTACGTTGATAGAATAGCGATCATCCTGTCTTGGAATAAAAGGCCAAACAATTAAGATGACATTTGTCCAAATAAGCGAAATAGAAAGTAAGTCCTGCTACTGTGGCTATAGTTATACAAATGTAGAAGATATCTTTTTTAGTAGCCACAATTGTTTAATTGTATTGCATGTAGAAGAGTATTAAAAGTGAAGTAAATTTCAATCATAATCGTAATTATATGCCAGCCATGCCATGCCAACTACCTCAATAAACAGTGAGCTTTGTTTTATAGTACAAAAATATTAATTATAGTGATATCCGTGAGATGATAATGTTGCCACAACTCCAACAACTATAGGGAGAGATTATGTTATCATGGTGTTCTCTATATTAAGAATAATAGAGAAACTAATCAATGCTTAACATGTTGAAAAAGAAATCACAAAGTAATAAATTTTCAATCAGGAAATACTGTTAGTAATCATGAAAGGTTATGACTCTCCCTAGTTCACGCACACACACACACACACACACACGCACACACGCACGCACGCACGCACGCACGCACGCACGCACGCACGCACGCACGCACACACACACACACACACACACACACAAACACACACTTTTCCGAAGTGGACGGTTGGAAAATGGATTTCCGCTGTAAGAACAGATTTCTGTTGCACTGAATATTTCCCCAGGTACTCTGTGGTAATTGAGCTAGAACATATATATGGAGGACTCTATATATAGAGATTATTTTTTAAGGTTTGGTTGCTGTATCAGTCGATAGTGGGATTTAGCAGCTAACTCACATATATGTCACATACCGTATATGTGAGCAAGTAGGTAGAGGTGGAAGTATGACCTCTAAAATAAACCATTTAGCGTCTAACATAGGCTGAGAGTGGGCCATGAATTGTAGCGTTATCCTGGTCTACCGTACAGAACATGACAAGAAGAACAACCACAACAAGGACAATAAATCAGGAGTTTTTTTGACAAATTATAATATCCGAGCCATGTAACGGAAACGGATATCCCTCTGTTGGAAGTCCCTCCCTCTTTCTCGCCTCTCACTGCCTAACCTGTGTAACTAAAAGTTACACAGGTCTCTCTCACTTATGACGTTCATTTGGAGCCTCCCATTCCAGCCATTCAGTGGTTATGTGTGAACGCCTGGGGATGAAGTTAAGTTTAAAGCGGTCAGCATTCTTCAAGATAACTCGTTTTTATTTCGGCTGGCCGAGACCAAAGATGTACTTTGCAGACGACCTTGTTTTATATTCAATGTGGTTTTTTTTGGTCACTGAGCGTTCCATTAGTTAATACCAGTGGGGTCTCGAATGTTCACATTGCCGTCATCTGCTGACATTTTGGCAAGTTACATCATCTAGAGGTGCAAGAAGTGCTGAAAAAGAAGTTTGGCGAGGTATGCGTTTAACACTTATTTTACGTGTGAAGGAGCCTGACCTCTTCACCCTCACTGTTCTAACGCCCAATGCCGAGCTCTGAGTCTCTGAACGACCGCCATATTGTTGTAAATTTAATTAGCATTGCTGTTGTTGTTTCTCTTTAGTTTCTTTTTTGGAGCAATTCATTCAATTGGTAGAAGGGCAGCTCTCCAGCTGGCTGCTGTGCCTTGAGTCTGCTGCTGAACGCAGCCAAGCCCTGTCACTACGGGACATTCAGACACACAGAGTACACAGTAATACTCTGGTACACATTCAGACACACAGAGTACTGACATACACAGTAATACCCTGGTACACATTCAGACACACAGAGTACACAGTAATACCCTGGTACACATTCAGACACACAGAGTACACAGTAATACTCTGGTACACATTCAGACACAGAGAGTACACAGTAATACCCTGGTACACATTCAGACACACAGAGTACACAGTAATACTCTGGTACACATTCAGACACACAGAGTACACAGTAATACACTGGTACACATTCAGACACACAGAGTACACAGTAATACTCTGGTACACATTCAGACACACAGAGTACACAGTAATACCCTGGTACACATTCAGACACACAGAGTACACAGTAATACTCTGGTACACATTCAGACACACAGAGTACACAGTAATACCCTGGTACACATTCAGACACACAGAGTACACAGTAATACCCTGGTACACATTCAGACACACAGAGTACACAGTAATACCCTGGTACACATTCAGACATCAGACTCACAGAGTACTCAGTAATACTGTGGTACACAATCAGACTCACAGAGTACCCAGTTATACTCTGGTACTCAATCAGACTCACAGAGTACTGACAGACAAACACAAACGGGCACACACACACACACACACACACACACACACACACACACACACACACACACACACACACACACAGTAATAATAGGGAATACATACACAGTAATAATAGGGAATACACACACACACAAAGCAATACTCAGGGGTACACACACACACACATCACTGGTCCATGAGCATGTACGCACGCGCTCACTCGCACACATCGTTCTACAGATATTGTCAAATTCAAAGGCACATTGCACATTTGGACACACTGTGAATTCAAAATCCACATCTTCTATAATTCTATCGCCTCGTCTGCATTCCCTAAATGAGGGCGAACCTCCCAGCTATGGACACAAGAACTGGCTACAAATCAACTCATTGCACACACACACACGTTTCAAGCCCAGTTGGAGACAGGCAGAGTGTGTGTCTATGTCTCTGTGTATAGCGTTCTGCTCATCGGATCAGCAGACTGCCAGACTAGCAAAGAGCTGGCCCAGCAGGAGCAGGATCCAGGTAGCACCTGGTTTCCACACCGCTCGGAGCAGGAGGGGTGGAGGAGTGAGGAGAGCCCAGATGGAGCCCTGCCTCAGCGTTGCACTCCCTGCACAAATGGCTCTAACTGGGACAGGCAGAGGTGGAAATCAAACGCACGAGATACAATACATAAGCATGCATATGGATACACATACAGATACACAAACACACATTCGGATACATAGACACACTATTACATATAAATAGATACTTACACTGACACACACACACACACACACACAGGCAAAGATATACACAAATTAACAGACATCAAGTTACAAGCCAATTGATCAATTGAACCAGCTTTAAGACACAGGCCCAGCCAACTACACATTGGAATAGAAACATGCTACTCATGTTCACAGATGTGCACATCTGGGTCTCTATAGTGTCTCAAGTTTTCTCCGGATGCTATTAAACTGAAGTGATAGATTAAGACAAGCATCTCCTGGAGATAAGGGTTTAATTTGGTTGGTGAGAGATTAGTCCATCAGATTAGTTCATCAGCTAAATCTCTTCAAAGGCGCCTCCACTACACAAACTGAATAGTCTAGTGCAGTGATTTTCCACAGGTGGGCTGCAAAACATATGCCTAACCTTAATCTTTAGAAAGAAGACCATGAATTAACTAATGTTTCAATGTTAATTCATGTTTCAAGAGGTTATTATTTCATTGATTTTAGCCCCAATTGTGCTTTTTGTTCGCTCCATGTTTTTAACAGTTCACAAAGGCATTGTTGATCACTGCAACAATGGTGAATAAATAGTGTCATTATTTTTTGGTCGTGACTTAATGAAATGGGGGCATGTGTGTCCTGAGGCTAGACCAGTTAAAGTTTAGTGTTGAGAGCGTTTGACTCCAAGGCGAAAGGTTCTGGGTTTAATCCCCAATGTCCTCCGTCTACCTGTAAATCTTGTGCTAAATGCTTAATAGTACTTGACTGAACAGTTTAATCAGGAACTACTTTTTATGCTTGTAACAGCATCTCCATTACACAGAGCTGCACATTCAATACATTTCATATTTAATGCAAAATATCAGCCCAATTTATTTTGATGGGAAGAAACTCTAGAAATTAATTTGTGAATTATCATAGGCGTCATTATAATCCATCCAAATTTAATAAAGCTGATTAATGGATAATGTGAGTGGCTCAATGAAACACGTAATAGCTCACATAAATCTGCCGGGCCAGAGCATATTCCCAGCAGCCTGATGAAGCATAATTTAACATCCTTATTGGCGTATTAGATTCTAATATGTATGCATTCATTCATTTTAAGTATTACATCTGCTATTTAGAAAATAACTAATTAGGTATTCAAAGTGAATCTGTGGATACCTTATTTTATTCTAGTTATTCTAGTGATTCTTATTATTGATATTTTTAATTAGGGGGCCTGTATCTCAGCCCCTGATTGCACAAAAGTTGCTAAATTTGTAGACGACATATACATCCCGGAACAAAGGTCTCCAAAAGGTTTGGTGCCAAAATTCCCATTGGGGGCGCTATAACTTCTGGTCAAAGTTAAACGCTCGGCATTTCCGCCCGGTGGATTAAACATTCTGAAACTTGGTGTACATGCCTTATTTTGCATGCTGAAATCTTTTGCCATTTGGAGTCATAATGTCCATCAGGGTTTTTTTTTTCTTCTGTACAGTGACATTTTGGGAAAAACTTCGAAAAGTTTCTCTGAATCAACATACACTTCCAATTACCCAAGATTTCGTACACATTCTCTATGGACATGCCTAATTAATAGTTATATTTGGAATTTTGAAAAAATAAAAGATGTCAGACTTATGCCAAAGTCAAAATTTTGCAAGATTCAATCAATCACTATTAAAATTGAGAAGTAGTCAGAGACTGGTAACTACTTGGGTCACATAGAGGCCACCCTCCTTAACACGTGTGTGAAAATTGTGTGTCGATAGCTCAAGAAATGAAGTCACAGTGTCAATTTGAATAAATGCTAAGCTAAGCAAGCGCTAATGCTCCATTTCCATCGCAAGTCTGCGTCAGAAGGAGGCAGGAACTTGAAACTGACTACTTGCAGTCCTAGTTTATGTTTGTTGTTTTCATGACGGCAGCCATATGATCTTTATTAGTTTAAAGCTAAGTCAAATAAAAGCTTGATACCTTGATACCTTGATCTGGTTGCTGGTTAACTAGTTAGCTTCTGACTTGTTGAGCAACGAGTTAATTCAGTATCTAGTTAGTGAGGAGACATAATAGTTATGTCTAAAAGATTCATCCTTCAATTTGATAAATTACTTTGAATTAGCTTCCGGTACGTCATGTGACCTCTGAAATTCACTCATAAAGGTCATGAACCACGACCACCTTTACTTTACCTTCACTCTCTGCGGCCCCCAAGCAGCAGAATAGAACAGCCTTCATCTCCACAGTGTTCCTCTTATCAC
Organism: Lota lota; assembly: GCA_026745465.1. NCBI lineage: Eukaryota > Metazoa > Chordata > Actinopteri > Gadiformes > Lotidae > Lota > Lota lota. The sequence continues at coordinate 2,500,866 of JACYXH010000096.1, read as the reverse complement.
GGCCCTAAAATGTCAGCCTCCCACTCAGTCACCAGGAAAGTGTGAAGAAGTGAGGAAATAAACAAGAAAAAAAGGAAAGAAAACCTGCCCACCCACACAAACAGTGTTTGAGAGAGAGAGAGGGGGGAGGGGGAGTGTCTGACACTACCGTGTGTTCACCTGTGAAAGACCGCCGCAGTGCATAACAATTCACCAACGACAAGGCAGATCTCATCCCAAAGTAGACTTTATTGCAAACATATCTGCACTCACAGGCACACAAAAACATCAGCAGTGTGTGAAGAGAAAAAAATAAACGGAACGGAAAACATTACACAGAAAAAATGTGACTTCAAAATAACAAGTAATAAAAAGAGAATTTAACCTAAAAGTAACCATTTTAGAGTCCCTTGTAACTGACCTTGTAGATAAACAACATAATTGGTGGCGGGTTTGAAACCAACATTAAAGATCATGCCATCAATACCTAAGCACAGATCCCAGAAGAGACAGGAAAGGAGAGAGAGGAAGCATCAGGGCATCTCTCGAGTCTTACCTACATAACCCTCCCTTTAAAGGATACAGGGGGGGGGGGGGGGGGGTAGAGCTGAGGTAACAATGGTAGTTACAACTGTCCAGCAAGTACAGTACGAGTTTCACAGAAGACACTCTTGAGACCTTTCTCTCTTAGGGTCTTCTCTCTCATTGTGTTATCTCTCTCCCTGTCTGAATTAATCTCTCCTTATACATATAATCTCTCTCTGTATTCATCTCTATCTATCTATATATGATATTTCTCATTGTGTTATGCTCTCTCTCTCTCTCTCTCTCTCTCTCTCTCTCTCTCTCTCTCTCTCTCTCTCTCTCTCTCTCTCTCTCTCTCTCTCTCTCTCTCTCTCTCTCTCTCTCTCTCTCTCTCTCTCTCTCTCTCTCTCTCTCTGTCTCTCTCTCTCTCTCTCTCTCCTAATGAGTAGGAAGGACAGAAGAGCCAAGGATGGATCAGTAGCCCTGAGGAAAGGGATCAGGAGGGAGGAGACATCAAGGAGGAGATGAGTAGCAACGAGCAGGTGGCGAGCGGCCGGTGAGGACAGAGGCTGGCAGCGCCGTTATCCTCTGCAGAGCTCCGGCAGGCAGGCAAGCACTGGTGACCAACAATAGGGAAGAGCTGACATTTAAAACCATTACCATCCAGAAGCAGTGGGAACAGGAACGAAGATAAGAAGAATATGCGTCCGTAGAGGAATAATAACAGAAAAGGGGGTGATGAAGCTGGAGGAAAACGGCCCGGTGATCGCAAAGTGTTCCTGGTGTCTCGGGCGGAGTTCATGCCAGGGTGAAACAGGAGTAATACGAGAGGACTGAAAGCCCTGAAGGGAGAGAATGGAAAGAAGCAAAATAGTGCAGTTTGGTGGGAGACCTCTCAGCAGCCAGATATGTCCTTGGTCTTGTTGCGGCGCTGGTAGCGTGTGTCCCGGGGGTCGAAGCCCTGCTCGGAGGCTCCAAACAGGGCCCAGCGGGGGGTCCTGGCCATGTAGTCCAGGGCAGAGAACACCTCCAGGCCCCCGCTCTCCTCATATGCCTGGACCAGCTCCTGGAAGCGGTCGTAGTCTATCCACGTCCACCACTCCCCCTGGACCTGGAACTGGAGGGAAACACGGACGCGCACGTGAGCACACAAGTACGCAGATAGATATGCACACGCACACACACATTAATGGGATTTCTATGCAAGGACATGTTCACTAAATACTGAAAGAGTCAATTATCCCTATGTATTTGTTGTATATTTGTTGTAGTTTACCGAAGTTAGCAAAGCACTATATGCCATATCCTTTTTTTTTTATATAAACTTTACACAGCTTTTCTTTCCTCTGCAGGTATTATTGTGAGGAGATGTCCATAGCTCATATTCGTTGCACTATAATGATTGACAGAAATGCAGCAGTCCTTTATGCACAAGAAGGTCTGCAGCATTACAGAGGAAACACTGAGCAAACACAAAAGCAAAGTCTGCTGGGAGATGAAGTTTCTCGTCACAAAGAGAGAAAAAGCTGGCATGGACTCAAACAACATCAGTCTCCAAGCAACCAACCCAACGTAAGGTTCATGGTGAGGGAAGAGATCTGTTGTTGGGTCATATCAACCTTTTCTCTGCCAGTCTGAATGGATGCTGAGCAACACTGGATAAGCGACAGCGTGCATGTGATAATACACACATGCATGCTGACACACACACACACACACACACACACACACACACAGACGCATGCATGAACACAATTTCAACTCAGCTTCTTAGTCATCTGAAAAACATTGTGCGTGTGAGTGAGTGAGTGAGTGAGTGAGTGAGTGAGTGAGTTTGTGTCTGTTTGTGTGTGAGTGTGTGTGTGTGTGTGTGTGTTGAAGGGTTGCTGGGCATTGAAAGAAAAAATGGAGCAAGGGGATCAAAGAGAGGGAGACAGAGGGAGAGAGAGATAGTGTGAGAGAGAAAGGAACAGAGAGAGAGGGAGACAGAGAGAGAGAGAGAGAGAGAGGAATGGAGACACAGAGACACAGAGACAGACAGACAGAGAGAGAGATCATCACTGATTTTGTGATGATCCATAACTAATGATGCTCTAATGCAAGCGCTCCCTGCTGTGAATGATCAGCTATCTCACTCGCTCTCTCTCTCACACACACACACACACACACACACACACACACACACACACACACACACACACACACACACACACACACACACACACACACACACACACAACAAAACACACTTACACTCCCACAGGGCTAAGAGAGAGAGAGAGAGCAAGAAAGAGTAATTCAATGCAGTGGAACAATGAGTGATTAATGATTTTACTAGCTGGGAGAATAATTTAGCTGCCATTTCTCTGCCACATCCACACAGCTTGGATGTAGCTGTGTGGTTATGACAGGTCACATGACAGCAGGAGCAGCAGGTACCAATTTGGACCAAGGTGAAGATGACCTATATATACACTATATTGCCAAAAGTATTGGGACACCCCTCCAAATCATTGAATTCAAGTGTTCCAAACACTTCCATGGCCACAGGTGTATAACATCAAGCACCAAGGCATGCAGACTGCTTCTTCAAACATTTGTGAAAGAATGGGTTGCTCTCAGGAGCTCAGTGAATTCAAGCGTGGTACCGTGATAGGTTGCCACCTGTGCAAAAAGTCCATTCATGAAATTTCCTCACTACTAAATATTCCACGGTCAACTGTTAGTGGTATTATAACAAAGTGGAAGCAATTGGGAACAACAGAAACTCATCCACGAAGTGGTAGGCCACGTAAAATCACAGAGCGGGGTCAACGCATGCTGAGGCGCACAGTGCTCAGAAGTCGCCAACTTTCTGCAGAGTCAATAGCTACGGATCTCCAAACTTTGTGTGGCCTTCAGATTAGCTCAAGAACAGTGCGTAGAGAGCTTCATGGAATGGGTTTCCATGGCCGAGCAGCTGCATCCAAGCCTTACATCACCAAGTGCAATGCAAAGCGTCGGCTGCAGTGGTGTAAAGCACACCGCCACTGGACACTAGAGCAGTAGAGACGTGTTCTCTGGAGTGACGAATCACGCTTCTCTGTCTGGCAATCCAATGGACGAGTCTGGGTTTGGTGGGTGCCAGGAGAACGGTACTTGCCTGACTGCATTGTGCCAAGTGTAAAGTTTGGTGGAAGGGGGATTATGGTGTGGGGTTGTTTTTCAGGGGTAGGGCTTGGCCCCTTAGTTCCAGTGAAAGGAACTGTTAATGCTTCAGCATACCAAGACATTTTGGACAATTTCATGCTCCCAAATTTGTGGGAACAGTTTGGGGATGGCCCCTTCCTGTTCCAACATGACTGCGCACCTGTGCACAAAGCAAGGTCCATAAAGACATGGATGAGCGAGTTTGGTGTGGAGAAACTTGACTGGCCTGCACAGAGTCCTGACCTCAACCTGATAGAACACATTTGGTATGAATTAGAGCGGAGACTGCGAGCCAGGCCTTCTCGTCCAACATCTGTGCCTGACCTCACAAATGCGCTTCAAGAAGGATGGTCAAAAATGTCCATAAACACACTCCTAAACCTTGTGGAAAGCCTTCCCAGAAGAGTTGAAGTTGTTATAGCTGCAAAGGGAATAAAAATAATGGGATGTCATTAACCTCCATGTGCATGTAAAGGCAGGCGTCCCAAAACTTTTGGCAATATAGTGTATATACGTGTGTGTGTGTGTGTGTGTGTGTGTGTGTGTGTGAGAGAGCACGTGAATGAGTGGAGAGATGAGTGTATAATGCAGAGATGTATATATGAATTAATTAGTTTATGAATTAACCAAAAGAAGAGTGAATAAATGAATGACTGAATGAAGAGATGAGTGAAAGCCTGAATGAATAAATGTAGACGTGGATAAATGAGTGTATGAAGGAAGAGATGAGTGCATGAATGAAGAGACCAATGAATGAACGGAGAGACGAATGGATGGAAATGGGTGAATGAAAGATGAAAGGACATCAGAACAAAGCCAACAGACTGAATGCACCACTACAACAGCAACAGTGCGAGTGGTCACCACAGCTCTCATCAGAGAGTCAAGCACATCAATATTCAGAACCTGCCGCTGTTTCTGGGCATACATTACAGTCGCATTCAGCTAATCATCAGTGAGCAGCCAGCGTGTGTGTGTGTGTGTTGTACTGTACTGGGTCTCGGACACAAGGAGACAGAGTGGGGGTTGGACGGAGGGTGGGCCGGTCTTACCTTGGTGTGTGCCAGGAGCAGACAGTTGGAGTGCTCGTGTTCGCAGGCGATACTGTAGCCGGGCAGCAGGTCGGCCAGCTGCCGGACGAAGGAGACCACCTCCTGGTGCCAGGGGACGTTGGCCATGGTCAGGCTGCTGGCCGGGCTCTCGCCGCAGTACGTTACGCCCTGGAGTACCACCAGTACACAAGCGCAGCAGTCAAACAAGGTTGTGTGTGTGTAGGATTCTTCGAACACCAACCACCATCAGTACACACCACATAGTCAAGATAAGGTCATTGAACCACTACTCTTGAAACACTACGAACCACCAGGACCCAGAACAGTCCAGGCATGGCGAGGTTGTGAACTGCTGACAGCACCCTTCACAACGTACAAGCTATTTGGGCTGCTTCACACAGGGAGGAATCACATTTTCACGTTGATTTTGAAAAAAGGTTTTACATGAAGAAACAATCATGCTTTACTTTCATTTACAGAAAATGGTTTAGGTTGTAACCAAGCTGCTCCCAAGGGAGAAACTGTACAGAAAGGTTTTTGTGCGCTACTTTCACTTTTCCCTTTTCAAATAAAAAGATAATACAATAACAGTGGACAAGGGTAATAATTTAACAGAGGATGTTTGATGTTCCGTGTGGTTTTTAATTTTATTCTGTGGACACCCGAGCGCTTTTTACAAAGCAGGTCAGCTCTGTGTTGGATCAGCGCTGTTGTGACACATGGTCCACCAAGAGGTAGCATCCCGTCGGCGAGGCAACCAGAGATGTGGGGTAGTGGAGGTATAGGGGAGGAGCTTGTTGTCCTGTTACACCCCGCTGGTTAACTGCCTCAGTGACCTTAAGTGCCTCAGTGACCGTAGCTGCCTCAGTGACGCGTGTGTTGGATGACACTTGGGTCAGGCACATGATGAGTGGTGGTGGAGGTAATGACCGGCTCCTGCAGACCCCCTGCGGTGGGATGAGGACACGATGGAGACGGTGGCGATGGGGGAACTGGAGATGGGCGGCAGCAACTAGCAACTTTATTAACCCCAGACAAAGGTTTTTTATCGTTAATACAAACTAACGAAATAACGAAACCTAAGTGTGAAAAAACATTTTCACTAACTGAAAAAGCCTTATAGAAATTTTTAACTGTATTGTGTGTTTAGAAACTAAACTAAACTAAAAGATACTCCAATTATAGAGTAAATCACTTTAGTTTTCATCTTTGTCCATTTGTCAAATGTTGATGGTTGTTCATCTTTCCTAAGTGAATACATTTTTCTGATCTTTTCGAATGTCGCCCCTGACAAATACCAAGGAAAGACCAAAATGTATACTTAAACTAAGCATTTAAAAACCAATCTAAAATAAAATAACTAGCAAACACACTTTAACAACTAATTACAACTAAAGTGAAATTTAAAAATTAAAAGGAATGAAAAATAAACTATAATAACCTTGACAGGAACTTGGGGAAGCTATCCTGTCTACCCATCTGTTGGCATTGGCCAGGAATCGAACCCTGGTCGCTCATGTGACTCTTAATGTGAGTAACACATTGCTACACAGAAATTTGTTCCCCACACTTCAGACACACTCCATGTTATGTTGAACTACGGGGGAGGGAAGGGTAGGGAACAGGTGTTTAATGACTGTTTGGGGGGGGGGGGGGGTCATGTTTGTTTGGGTGTTTAATAGGGAAAGAAAACTCAAGCTTCTCAGGCTTTCAATTCAAAGACGAGAATTGGACTAGAGGGACTGGCAGAAGAGAGGTCTGAGTGTTAACCACTGTGAGAGAGCATGTGTTCCTCGTCCACAGAGACATATCTAAACCAGTGGACCCCTCCAGAAGCCAGTGGGGATACCTGTCTGATGGCGGGGGCTACAGCATGTTTACTGAGAAGACGTACCAGACAACACCCTGACAGCAGGGGCCCTGTGTGCCCTGTATGGGTCGATAGGGCTCCAGCTGTGCTTTCTAACTTTATTTCCCAAGTCAAGAAAACACAATACTCAAACACACAGGACTGGGTTAGCTAACCCTAACCCCCAGGCCTGGAGATGTTGAGTACAGTCTCCAGTATCCGCCACGTGTGGGACCAAGTAAACCCTGGGTGAGACAGAGATACAGATTTGCAATGTCTTTTAAATGTGATTCCTGCCTTTGTAAAGCACTCTTGCCTTTGTGTTTGAAGGGTGCCGTTTAAGTTACCTTGCCTTCTGAATTTATTCAACACAGAAAACCGAACAGGAAAATGAAAAACAACAGTGATAAACATATTGTTAACAAGCAGTGAGAAGGATGTTTCTTTCTGGTCTGGAGCCCAGCTGAAAATACAAACACAGCAAAGAGTTAAAAGAGATCTTTTATGTGATTAGTTCTCTGCTGTCATTGGCCTTCTGGCCTGATTGGTTCACCGGGGCAGCGTCAAATCAAGATGTCACTCCACTATACAGACCATATAGATTGGCAGGAAGGACTGATAAAGAGGATATAGAGGGGGAGGAGAGGAGATGGGGGAGAAGAGGAGATGGGATGAGGTGAGGAGAAGAGAGGAGGTGAAAAAGAGAGGAGAAGAGGGGAGTCAAGGAAGGAAAGGGGGAGGGGAGAAGAGTAGGTAGGGAGAAGTGGGGAGGTGAAGAGGAGAGGAGAGGAGAGGAGAAGAGATAAGCAGAGAAGAGGAGAAGAGAGGAGGAGAGGGGAGTGTATTCATTTATTGAATCCCTGGGTGAGAGGATGAGGGGATAATAGGATGATGGCATGAGGCTTCAGACCTCTTCAGATGTTTAGAAATTATAATTTCCTCGCCTTGCAAAGGATGGCGGCTGGATTTCTATTTATTTCTGAAGCTAGTCATTGGGGTGCTGTACTCTGTGTGTGTGTGTGTGTGTGTGTGTGTGTGTGTGTGTGTGTGTGTGTGTGTGTGTGAAACCAAATCTCTGAGCTGGCTCTCGAGAATCAAGTACTTATCGCTCGGAGCTGGGGGTATGGGCTGTGGGGTGGGGTTGAGGGTGGAGGGCGGGGGGTAGAGATTGGTTGCTGCTGGGGTTCAACCGCCGTGGAGGAGAACCAGACTGTGTTAGAAGCAGACCTGCTGGTGTTGACTGTTCGCCGATTAATGACCCAATAATAATGTGTCAGTAATCACAGTGGAAGATTACAGCACACACACACACGCACACACACACACACACATGCACAAACAGAAAAATAACCCCATGCAAACACACACACAGAAAAACAATCCCATGCAAACACAAACACACACAGACAGATGATCAATAACACATGCACACACACGTATGCACACACACACACAAACAAATACACACATAAACAATCACACACACACGCACAGGATATTTTGGTGCAGTACAACAGAGTGATGGCTAAAGTTGAGGTTGTCTCTGTTCAGCTCTTGCTGATCTTATTTTTTTATTTGTAGTATTTCTGTCTTGTCAACCCTTTTCAAATAAAATTGTTATTTTGAGTTCTGTACCATTTGATCTGTTTCATGCTGTGTTTCATCTTTGGTGTTATGCAAATAAAGCTGCTAATATCTATTGAGGGCTGATTTGGATGTGATGCTATTGTAGACGTGCACTACCACACACACACACACACACACACACAACAGCCAGCCTGTGTTGCTCTAAAACATGGGCTGGGCTGGTTTCTACAGTCTACATGGTTCTGAGCTGGCATATAATACAGTCTATGTTTCCAGGCTAGCTCCGATAGCGCTCCATCATACTGTCCACAGCCACAGTCTTGGACACGCTAGTTGCAGGGTTTATGACGTTAACGTTGATAACGCTCCCAGCGCTAAGCTGCCTCTGGGTTACCGCAATACCACAGAGTAAGAGAAAGTGAGTGAGTGAGTGAGTGAGTGAGTGAGTGAGTGAGTGAGAGAGAGAGAGAGAGAGAGAGAGAGAGAGAGAGAGAGAGAGAGAGAGAGAGAGAGAGAGAGAGAGAGAGAGAGAGAGAGAGAGAGAGAGATACTGTGTAGTAAGTCTCTCCCAGTGTAATGAGGAAGGCTGAATAGTGGAGAGAGTGGAGGCAGGAGGGTGTTTGGCTGAATGTCAGAGCTTCAGAGCTCCGACAGCGAATGGAAACATCACCTACACGTTTCCCAGGAAACCATACAACACAATTCAGTTCAAATATTAACCAGCCACTAGTCGATGAATCAATTGATTCTTCTTTTAATCAGGGCCTTGTGTGCCCAGTTTGCATGAACCAAATGAACCACGGGGCAAGCTAGTCCAGCAGTTAGGGTGTTTTACTCCCAGCCGAAAGGTCCTGAGTTCAATCCCCCTATATCCGCATATTATCCTGAAGGGCTCCTAGAGCAAGATATCCTAACCCCTACCTGCTTCTTAATAACCTATATTCACCATCAGTCGCTTTGGATGAATGTAGACCTTATAAATAGCAATAAATAAATAGTATCAACCTGCTTGAGTGTGCTTCTACATGTAGCAACCTCTCTTCCTGTGTGAGCATGTGCACGCTTGTTTACATATTTCTGTGTGTGCTTGCTTGTCAGTGGCTGCATTTAATTGATATGTGTGCCTACCTGACCTGTCTAGTGCCCAGCACCATATGTTGCTATGGGGAATGCCATGCTGTGATCTAATGAAGGAGAATGTAGAGCTGGGTCGATATCCACTCCTACGAGAGCACTTGAATAGAAACCGCCCAGCGTCTCACAAAGGAAGGCTCAACGACCATAATGCCAGCCCTCTGTACGTTTTAGTAAATGGCTGAACACAAAAATGAATATCAAGCAGCAAAGTAATTACAACCGATTTGCAACATTTTCCGGTCAGAACGGAACAAAGAACAGCTCTGGCATTTACAAATACATGCCAGCCTCAGCAGGTTGTACCTGCAACATAAATTGCACTGTGAGAAAGAGACAGAGAGCGAGAGCAAGAGCGAGAGACAAGAATGCAATTCATGCTAAAAACGCTCCTAACGATAATGATCCTAATGTCAATATGATCCTAATGTCGATAAATATCCTAATGTCAATGTCAATATGTTTGTTTTCATAATTTGTGTCCAAGAGTACATAAATAAATCTGTATTTATGTATCCATGTATTACATGGGATCAAAGGGGTTTGTGGTGTGTGCCAGAGAAAGTGAATAAAAGCAAGCGACTGAGAGTGAAACATATATTTTGAGCAGATAGGAGCTCGGCTCTGCTGTTCAAGAGGAAGGTGATCTACGCTGGACCACTGCCAGGACGGAGGTGCTTCTATGTAAAACAACACAACTGCAATGCATTAGGAAACTGCCTTTCCAGCAACTTATATAAACTAGAAAAGAGGTAGACAAAAACTGCCAGAGAAAGTTTCTTCCTCAAAATGGAAAAGTGTTGCGAGATAAATGATCATAAAATGATGATCATAGTACATGACTATAATTATTATTATATTCTATTCTTTATAACTATCAGTAATAAGTCTGGGTGGGAAAGGTCAAGCTTCTCGCCGTCTGTTGCCACGACAACTATAGAATGCAACTATAGAACTATTATATTTGTGGCCTGGTGTAAGGCAGTGGTCCCAAATAATTTGGGAATTGTGGCCCCATTCCTAGTACTAAAAACATAGTTTCAAACCTTTGAATGTATTTTTAATCAAAGCGCACCATCACATTCCTAGTACTGAAAACGTCGTTTCAAACCTTTTAAATATGTATTTGTTATCAAAAGTGCACAATCACAGCCCCCCAAGAACCCAAATACAGGAACACTAGTGTGAACAAAGTGTCTTGAAACCACAAATAACTTTTCTCATGCACCCCAAGACATGAGGAAGAGACAGATGCAGCATAAATCCAGCCGCGTTATCGATTTAACAACAAGGGAGATGTGTGCGTTTGGCACAGGTGCAGAAACAGCCTATCATTAATGAGCCATCCCAGTCAATCTTGGACACTGAGCTCTTTTTATCTGTGTCAGGCAAGAGTTTAGGAGGAGGAAGAGCTATATCACACAAAATAGGAGCGAGAGGGGGGCAGAGAGAGACAGAGACAGAGACAGAGAGAGAGAGAGAGAGAGAGATAGAGAGAGAGACAGACAGAGAGACAGAGAGAGACAGAGAGACAGAGAGACAGAGAGACAGAGCACACGCGTGCGTGCGTGCGTGTGTGTTTCTGTGTGTGTGAGAGAGTAGGTGAGAAAGATTTTGTTTCACATATTTCCTCATTAGCAGGTGAATAAACACATCAATGAATGAGTAAATACTGGAAGAGAGTCCCAAGTTGTCGGTTGATTAAAAGGTTCTGGGGTGTGTAGGATGGTTTAGGTTCCTGGTGTGAAGGAATTAATCATGCTTTTTCCTCATTAATATGTCATTTAAACCAGATAATTTATGTTTATATTCTTATACTGTAGACTATGAGTAAAATGTATTCTCAATTTGATAATTGTGTCACAGAGGACTTGTGGAGTGGATGTTTCGGCTTTGTCAAGGAAGAAAACAACAACATTAAACATTAAGACAATCAAATCAAAGAACACAGTTTGACAACACTGTTGAGAAAGTAAGTGTCCAGAAAACATGCTGCCGGCTCATTGGCTCTCGACAAATACATTAACGAGGTGCAAATGAGATCAACATTAGTGTGGTCCCTAGACACACTGCAGAGCAGACAGGATGGAGAATAACACATTAAAATAACTTAACGGAGAAGAGTGTCGCTCAGATACAGAGGGATACTAGTAGGTGCAGGGAGAAAGGAAGAGAGAAAGAAACAAAGAGAAAGAAAGGATGAGCAAGAGAGAAAAAGAAAGAAAGAAAGACAAAAAGAAAGAAAGAAAGAAAGAAAGAAAGAAAGAAAGAAAGAAAGAAAGACAGAAAGAAAGAAAGAAATGAAAGAAACACTGGAAGAAAGACAGAAAGAAAGAAATGAAAGAAACACTGGAAGAAAGAGAGGAACAAATAGAGCGAAAGAGAGAAACAGCAAAACACAACAAAGCTTAAGGGTTGAGCAGAAGCCTAGAGCACATTAACTACATCTGCCTTCATTCCGCTCCCATGTTAACTATGAGGAATCGTCAGACAGACAGATAGAATGGAAGAAAAGGATTGTGGGATCATAGAGACCGTCACTACAGAGCCCTACCTTGACCTCGATGAAGTCCGGCTGTCCCAGGGCGATGAGTTCAGAGTAGGCGGTGAGTTCATCCACGTTCCAGGCCTTCACCAGAGTTAGCCTGTACACCGTCCTCTGCCTCTGGGTTGGAGTGGGGGCGGTGGTGGAGGTGGTGGTAGGCGCAGGTACACCCAGTCAGGAAGGAAGGGTGGATATGTAGAAGAGACAGAATGATAAGAGATTGGAGAAAAAAAGAGGATATTTAAAGGGTTACTTAACACAACATTCTGTTGAATCAGTTCTATAATTCATGACATGGGAGATTGGGGCCGCTGGTTTTTGCAGCTTTCTTACAATGTGCTGGTACAATTTTAGCCAAGCAACAAGAAGGAAAACTTCCTCTCCAACAAACGCTGTTTTGCCAGTGGGCGAGGGAGTGGAACCATTACCATCGATTAATACTACTGTGTATTGCAAACGTGATAGTATTAGTGTGTACTATAATCGTGATAGTAGTTGTGTGTGCTGCAAACGTGATAGTGCTAGTGTGTGCTGCAAACGTGATAGTGCTAGTGTGTGCTGCATTATGGATAGTAACACTGTGTACTACAGCAGTAAACTTTAAAAACTCTCGTCCTCTCTCTCATCTCAAAAGCAGGCAAGAGAATATCTTCTCCCAAACACCCGCACACTCACACACAACCACGGTTCCTCTCTCTCCCCCTCTGTCTCCGTCTCCCCCTCCCCACGCAGCAGGGAGGAAGGTAATTGGCCAGTGGAAGGGAGGAGGTGAGGTACTTCAAGCTGCCTGTGCTCCAGATCCAACAGAGAGCCATGACCTCATCACCCCCCCCCCCCCCCATACGCACACACCCCCTTCCTCCCCTCTCTCAGGTGGGCAGGAGGAGGAGGAGGAGGAAAGAGAGAGAGAGAGAGAGAGAGAGAGAGACAGAGAGAGAGAGAGAGAGAGAGAGAGGCAAGGAATGGAGAGATCAGTGTATGGGCCCCTACTGTTTATTGTTTGATACACATGCAATTTGACACCCCTTCGTTTTATTAGCTGACATCACCTGCCAGTGACAGCCTGTATGACCGACCATGTGGGCTCAGATATATCCCCACATTTTATAAGACCTGCATTTTCGCACATACTACACATTCATATTTAGCAGAAATTAAATCAATTATATCAGTATCACTGCATATCACTGTGGGCTAGACATTCAGAGTAGAATAGTCACCAATGTTAAACATTTCAATTCAATATAACTTACATGTAAGGATGAACAAAAGGTAATTTAAAACCATCATATCAAGTCTTAAACATTTACATTCTGTGTGTGTGGATATATTACATTACATTACATACATTACATTCATATGGAGTCCTATTATTTTTTGTAGCTTCCAGCAGAGTAATGTATAGACGCAGTCACACACTTGGATGTGGATGTGGATGTGGAGCTTGGCACGCTGCAATAAAGTTAGCAAAAACATAAAACACAAAATGGACGCATCCCTGCCAATATGGATATGAACTATAGCAGAGCCAAGCACAGGGCAGCTAAATTCACGGTTGTTTTTGTCGGTTGTCGGCCTCTTGGCACCAAACGAAGCGCTCTGCGTTTGAAAAACAAACTGCTATTTAGCGTTCCAGCCTTGACCGTGGGTTCCATCCATTACCGAGGTAACAGATCATATCTGCACTGCCATCATTGTAGTCCTTTATGACATTAGGGAACCTCACAACAATGACAGTGACCACACTCTCATCCCTATCGCCTGATGTGAGCCAGCGCTTGGCTTACAGCATAATGCCACCCATTACATATTTGAAACGTTTCCTGCATCTTCCCAATAAGGCTGGAAGAGGGAGGATAGGGCTGTTCTTTAGTTCCTGCTGACCCAGGGGAATTAATATGATGATGAAGACAATGGAGCACCTACACAGGCTGCTTTCTATTTGTCCTACTCCATTTCTGGATGGAAGGAGATGTGTTTTAGTGGAGAGAAATAGAGTGACAGGACAGTGGACAATCAGGATGACTGGATGTACTTAAATAAACATAAATAATTGTATATTAAATACTTTTTAATGATTCATTGAAATAAAAGCACTTATTGGAGTCCCCTCCCAACTTCTGAAAAACATGAAGTTGTCTCCCCCAATATAAATTATTTCTAAATAAATCCCAAAATTGCAGACTCCTTTTAAAGGTTTTGTTTGTGTCCCCCCTATGTATCCTGCACAGTGGTCTGAACCGTTGCATATACGATTGGCGCATAATACCTATCCAGCAACAACTCAATTCCCTATTTGTGGTCTCGCCCCTAAGTTGTAATGAGATCATTGCCCTTGCTTTCCACCTACCTTCCAAACTTCCTTCCTAACTCTTGGGACACAAGCTCACTAGTCTGTGGTCATTAAAGGAACAGAGTGAAAAGCAGCCAAATGTTTTTATCCCCCTTTAACGACCGTATCCAGACCTTATATAACTCTGGTGTCGGCCATAGTGTTTCTAAAGGGGCCAACATGTTCACTAAATGTTAACTGAGCACAGCGGAGGGTCTGATTAGATTCTATAGGCTGCGCTACAACAGCTCCCAAAACACAACACAACCGCTTTACTTTAGATCGATACCCCGGCCTCAATCTTCCTGTGTATTAACCGTAAAACACACTCCAGGTCATTTAAGCTAGGGGGCCCTTAAAGTGATGTCTTTCTCTTTGTACTATCTCTATTTTAACACACTCTTACTTTTATTCTATCTCTATTTTAACTCTCTACCTTTATTTTATTGTATCTCTCTTTTAATTCTCTCTCCCCCCCTCACTCTTTCATTTATTCTATCTTTCTCTTTTGATTCTCTCTCTCTGCCTCACACTTCTATCTTCACATCTTTTGTTCTCTTTTTTTAACAAGAAACCTACTTTTCTTCGGCCTGTTAGATTGTAAAAACACATATGAGAAGGCACATGGAGTCGTGTGACTACTATGATGCAGTATTGCGTTGATATGATATGCAATGCTGTACTGTTCTGTACGACAACAATTTCAAAATAAGACAACATAAACCTAAGAAATGAACAGCAAATGATAAAACAACACTTTTCTATGGCCTGTTACATTGAACACAAATAGGAGACACATGGGATGATGCAGACCTTTCCTTGGTCTGTTAGGGCCAAAGAAAACACAAACGAGACCTACAGGATTGTGCGACTTATATGATACGGTATTGCTTTGTATGACATCAGCTAAGACATTAAATCAATAAAGGGCATCATAACAGTAAAGTGTTATGGGCCTGTATACTCTGTGATGGATGGACTGTGTGCCTTGGTTTAAGGTGACCCCACATCAAACAACAATAAGCGTCTGGAGGACAGCCTACAGTCTGACAGGCGTCCCAGGTTCTCTCCGGCTCAACTCACACCGCACAGCAGAGAGTCCTCTGCAACTTCCCCTCTGACCTCTTATGCTTATAATTTATGCTATCATTATATGTCTGCCCATTGGGCATCTGTTGCACTCCTAACTATACCTGAAAGGAGGACCCCTCTTCTGTGTTTGTTCTCATTTGGGTTTGGAGAGCTTTTCCCTTGCCCCCCAAATTCTTAGGATTAGGGTAAGGGTGTTTTATAATGTGGGGGCCTGTGAAGCTCTTTAGGAGTGTACCTATACAATTGACTTGTCTTGACTCTTAGATCTCGTCTCCTCATGGCAGACGATACACGTTCACCTTTGGTCTGGTGAAACAGTCACCGCAATGCAGACTTTACTGGACAGCAACTGCACTTCAGAAATTGATAACACACATTGTCTGAACTCATTAGTAAGACAAACATGCTCATCATTGTATGAGATTAAAGTTACCCTTTAACTTATGGATGGAAACTTTGTGTAGGCTGTGTAGGAATAAATCAATGTTTTCTTTCAGCACTGACCGACAGACACGGTAAAAACAGCTAGCTTGTGGCAATTAAAGTGTATGACCCCTTAGTAAGAATTTACAGTGAGCCAGTTAGCCGTTCTCATTAGCCTGAGTGCTAATGAATGTGTCCACTGTTTGCAGAAAAGGCCGGACGGGAGGCAGGGTGTTCATTACGAGCCACCAGAGTGCAGGATTACACAGCGTCGAACAATGTAATCTCGCTGGTCGACACCTCACCTGGCCTGTCTCGAACAATGGCTGGCACAGAGAGGTGATTTATAGGCGGGGACTGTAAACATGCTGTGGGAACATGAATTACCTTTGCTGCTGAAGGGTGATAAGAGCCTGGGAGTTAGTGATGTCGTAACTTGTTTGTTGTCCTGTTTTGTATGTATACTTTGTAGGTTACCTTTGTGGGCTCCCTAGTTCTGACCTCCATAGACATGCCTGTTATAGTACTTAGCATGTTAGGGTACTTAGCATGTTAATGTACTTAAATGCCTAGGTCCTTGGATACTTAGTTACCCACTGCTCATGTTGCTGCAGCTAGTGATGTCAAAGGCAGAGAACTCATTTAGTTTTGTAGTAAATGTACATGTGCTGTGACAATAATAAAGAATCTTCTTGTAAAGATTCTTCTTCTTCTTCTACTTATCACGTTAGGGTACATAGTATGTTTTTTTTCTTAGCATTGTAGGGTACTTATTGTGTTTGGTTACTTAGCAAGTTAGGGAACTCAGCATGTTGACGTTCTTAGCATTCTAGGGGACTTAGCATGCAGAGTACTCTAGCATGTTGGGGTCTTTACCATGAAGATATACGCTAGCATGTAGGGAAGCTAGTTGCTAGCATGTAGGGGAGCAACAATGTAGGGTAGCTAGCATTTAGGGTAGTAGACATGATAGGGTAATTTGGCATGATAGGGTACTTGAAAAATGTATCTTACTCTGGGTAGATAAAGGTTAAAACAACTATCTAGGGAAAATATGTATGCTAAAGTTGTATTAAGAGAACGATCCAAATTTCAGAAAGGCTGGAGTGGTAGAATAAATGGTAATAGCATTCACCGGCAACCTTCAATCTGTATTAATCTGTATTAAACTGAAAGACGTGTGGACATTGTGGAGGCTTTGGGCTATGACAGACCAGTCCATCAATCCTTCAGCAGGCTGGCTCAGATTTTCTTCCAAATCTGTGCCCCCATGCCAACCGACACGCCTTTTAAAGAAATTAGATGTCTTTGGAGTCCCTCACACCCACAAAAGGGACCAACGAGAATCCCAGTTCTGGTTATCATTGATGTGAAGGTTCAGATGGCCAGAAAGTCGTATCACGATGTGATCGGGAAGCACTTTGTATCCATGGTCACATTATAAACTCGCTCAACAGCAGCAGAACTCTTTAACTGAGAACCACTCTCCTACACAGCATTTGTATCTAAAATAGTTAGTGGTGTGAAACCATTTACATTGTAAGACAGGTTAGGATGTCGCTTCCTTAAACAGATCAGTTCACTTCCCGAATGGGTGAAGATAATTCATTGAAGTGATGAAGCAGGCAAAATGTATTAAGCAGATATTAACTGAACACTTAATTAAGAGTGCCAAGGGCCAACTCTTGATGCGCGTATGTGTGTGTGGGTGTGTGTGTGTGCGTGTACACACGTGTGCCCCAATGTGCCAAGTTCAATTTCATTGATCAGACAGTAATGCCTGATTGCATTAAGGATAACGGCAATTTAATTTAAACTTACTCACTCCTGTTTGATAACACACAACGGCCAACCCTGGATGTGTTCAATGAATACACACGCTCATTGTTGATTCATTAGTTCAACCTCAGGTAAGACAAAATCGATTAAAACAATACAGTACCACTGACCGTGTCACAAAGACCGTGTCACAAAGAAACGCTCCATTGATTTCTGGTTCTTCCGGCCATTCTCAGCTCTTTAAATAGTCTTTCTCGAGTGGAATATATATAGAAATGAATCACAAAGATCTGAGGAGTACAGGACCGTGCAGGGCCATGGCACCTGACCAGCCACACTGCGCCGGCTGCCTCCTATGATTTGCACACCTTTGCCCTGCAGGCGAGCAGAACCAATCAGTGGGATATACTGTGATTGTGCTGAGGCTGATGGGAGAGAAGTCCTTGAAAAAACTCCCTGCCCTCTGCAACACGAGGTCACCGGTGGAAGAGCTGGCTAACACACGGCCAAGCCGAGACCATCCGTTTACCCCGGCAGACTCTGTTTCCAAAAAACTATGGGAGGGTGTTCAGAGCGGTTGCGTTAAGGTATTTCTGGAGGTAGAGAAATAGACAAGGTAGGGTAGACGTATGTAGGAAAGCTGAAGCAGGATTGTTAACATCTGGGGTGCCTCTGTTTATCAGATGCCTCTGTTTATCAGAAACAGAATAAGAATGTTTTTTATTGCCAGGTAAGCTTGCACATACGAGGCAATGAGTCATGATGTGTTGGTGCTTAAAATAAATACAAGATGCTAAATTAGAAAATGCAACTTACCAAGAGAAGATTATGAATGAAAATGGGATATTTATTTCAAATATTAACGATATAAGATATTAAAACCGTAGCACCTAAATCTGAACTCAAACGTATATATTAATATGAAATATAAAAAGGTAAAAAGGAGTTGATTTTACTTGTCTTTTCCCAAGGATTCCACCTTCTAAGCCAACTGGAGGGGGTCAGATCTCCCCTTCTTGAATCTACATGCCCTCCTTGTTGATTTAGCTTGGTGCCCGGGCTGATCCCCAGCTGGAGAGGATAGAGTGACAGACTGACTCTGGTGCTACAGCAGCAGATAATCACACACAGAGGAGCAGAGTCCTGTATGAACATGGGAGCGGGCATAGTCTAAGGGTCAGGGTGGTCGACGCTCAGCAAAAAGGAACTGGGTTCAATCCCCGAACCCCGCACTTCCTGTAGGCATCCTTTAGCAAGACGCCCCAACCCCTACCGGCTCCTTAATGAGTCTCAAATGTAAAAAATGAACTGTACGTTTTCTTGGATAAAAACATCTGCTTCTAAATAACTAAATATTAAACAGAAAATAAGCCTGTTTATTGCACATTTCATTGCTATATTTGATCTGTGAAACCTACAGTCTGGAACAGGACAGTTTAGCAGTTACAATGCTGACTCCCAGACCAGAAGGTTCTGGTTTCAAACCCAAATGTCTAAAGCCTAACCTGCAGGCATGGGAGACCAAGATGCCCTAACCCCTACCTGCTTAATGACATGTCTCCAAAATCAACTACTTTAGCATCTGCTAAATGACTAGACAGTAAACAGTAAGTACACTTGATACCCCTTCGGCTATCAAGTCTGCAGTCTGGAACAGGATAGTGTAGGTAGTTAGGACGTTGACTCCCAGCCTTAAAGGCACTGAAATAGAACCCTGAGGTCCACAGTCCGATGGCCAACCCCCTAACTGCCTCTTAATGACACGTATCCAAATGAACTAGAAGTCGCTTTGGAGAAAAGCATCAGCCCAATGACTACATAGTAAACACTCAGTATTGCAGTTGGTACATTTTGTATCCATCTGGATATAAACGCCTGTAGTGTAGAAGCAGGGCAGCTGGGATCAGAGGAGGGCTTACCTTCTCCCCAAGGGCCTTGAGGCTGTCTAAGAAGCGCGGCCAGAAGTCCCTGAACAGGGGACGGTCGATCTTCTTCAGGCTGTCCTTGGTGCTGGCGTCCACGCTCACATACAGCTGGGTGACAGGAACCAGACTCCTGGACAACACAGGGAAGAGAGGGGAGTCACAAAAAGGTGTAAAAAAAAACTAAATAAATATGAACGCTATCATGTTGAACTGTCATGAAGCGGTTAGAGTCTAAAGCCCAGAGCACACACAGCGTGAATGTCGGTTCAAATTTGTAGCATGAATGGAATGAAAACGGAATCATAGTTTTTACATAGCAAGCCACGGACGATGAATGTAGCAGGGCTGTATTTCTGTCACTCGCTTCGTATAGGACTCAAGTCTAATATGGATGCCTTGGGCTTGAGAGTGTTTAAACAGTGTTGGAACAGTTGGGCAATCGTTTGTTGATAGTCATGTGTTACAGAACGTCATAGCACTAAAACCAGTTTCAGCTAAGGGACAAACACACTGAAAACATCTCCGTGTGAAATGGATGATTGTTTGCTTTTAGGTAAAGATAAGACATTTGAAATAGACCTCAGGGGAACCACATTTATGGAAAGCTATTCCATAATATTGCAACATTAAACCTCATGGTGTGTAAATGGTTGTACTCTGTTGGTTTTGTTCGGACACTTAAGGCAAACAAAGCACATTATCAAACAAGCTGAACCTCCAGGGACATGGGAAAGCTTTTGTGTTCACTATGAAGTTCAGCGCCACAGACAGAGAACTATAGGGTTATATTATGGTCTAAATTCTCGTAAACTGAAATTGAAAATGGAGTACAAGCAAGAATGATGAGAATGCACAGGAAAATGAACTCATCACTCATCAACTCATGCAGGAACGATGGAGTATAGTCCACCTGCCTTGCAAAAGGAAATGGCTTATATCCTTATAACCTTTCGGCTATGTCATAAACACAGATCATTGGTCATTTTCTATGTCGATGAAAACAGAAACCAGTTTAGTGGAGTTTATGGTGTCCAGAAAGATAACCCAGAATGTTATGCTGCCATAATGTCTGTCCACAATGCCGCACATTACACTCCTAACCATCCCTGAAAGGAGGGATCCCTCACTCTGCCTTCCTTCTCAAGGTTTCCTCCTTGAGAATGAAGGGAGTTTTTCCTGGCTCTTTGGAGGGCTAGGGTTAGGGGGGAGCCGTATAATGTGGCCTGCGAAGCCCTTTGAGACAGTACCTGTGATTAAGGGCTATACTAATCCAATTTACTTGATGAGTTATTTTCCTTAGACTCATTAGGACAGCGAAATACAGGCTCTGTTTCAGAACCACAGACAGAGAACTACAGTGGCTGTATCAGAACTGCGGAGAGAACTACAGTCATTGTTTCAGAACCACTGACAGAGAGCTTCAGCCAGTTTCAGAACCACGGACAGAGAGCTTCAAACAGTTTCAGAACCACGGACAGAGAGCTTCAAACAGTTTCAGAACCACGGACAGAGAGCTTCAGACAGTTTCAGAACCACGGACAGAGAGCTTCAAACAGTTTCAGAACCACGGACAGAGAGCTTCAGACAGTTTCAGAACCACGGACAGAGAGCTTCAGCCTGTTTCAGAACCACGGACAGAAGACTACAGACCCTGTTTCAGCACCATGGACATCAAACTATTGGGCCATTTCAGGACAGACATACGTGGCAAGAGGAGAAGAGGTTTGCGTGATGAGATCACCCTCCTCTCCTCCAGAGCTGGAAGAGATGCAGGGATAATCCACTGTTTTAATACTCTTCCTGCTCCGTCTAATGCCAGGTAAACAAAATGGCCTTCGACCTTCCCCCTCCAGACTGGGACGGCAGCAGCCGATGACTGTACTCAACTCTAACCTAGACTAACTTTGCCCCTTGGAGGACTGCAAACACACGCCTTCGTGTGTGTGTGTGTGGTAAGCCAGGGGAGAAGCCCAGTAGCCTTCAAGATGAGGCTCGAACACTAAGCCATCGCATCACAAAAAATATGCGGGGGTGCTCCCTCATTATTTACTCTTGTGTGTGCCTGACTCTGCTCAGCTCGCTTGTTATTTATTTATTTAAATATTCCCTATGTCTACCTTTTAATCTAAAGAAACAATGGACACATTGAATGTTTCAATCACTTTTCCAAGAGCGACCTGGTATAGACAGCATGGGAACATACAACACAATACAACAACCCGATAGCATACATGAACTAATAACGATGAAAAAAAAGATTCATAAAAAAGACAAAACCAGACCCATAATTTAACTTCTCTTTTTCTGCTGACAGTTAGGCAGCAAACCCGGCAGAGCTGCCAAGCAAAATATATAATAAAAATGGCACGGACATTTTTTATATCCATCCTTTCAGCCCTCCCCCACCCTCAACACACACTATAAATAAACCATCTCCACAGTTGATAGTGTCACTTACCACGATAACACACACACACACAGAAACAAAATAATCAAATAAAGAATGACACTGCATGCTGTGAAGTGCTAATGATTAACAAAATCAACAAACAAAACGTTTCAGACTTCTGTTTAATGAGGTGGGAAAGAGCTGGGTCTATCTGGGTAAGTATACGACTTCCCTTCCCCTTCTATCAGATTGCATTAGACCAGAAAGCGGGCTTCCTTTATACTTCATGAAGATTCGGGAGACGACGAAGCGCTACATTTCCACCGCGTGAAGAGAGAGTGACGAAACACTTATCACAAGAGAGACTAATTACTTCATTAGTTAGATTGACGGTTTTAGAGAACAGAAGGTAGTAATTGATAGCTCCAAATGTAGACAAGCGCATTTCACACACACATACACACATGAATGTTCGCAGACACACACACCCGCAGACACACAAAAGCGCACCTATACACACTCACACATACACGCACAGACACACACACACACTGACACACACACACACACACACACACGCTGACACACTCATGCCCTGACACGCAGACACACAGACACACACACAGATGCAGACACACACACTCTCTAATCAACGTAATGCTGGGACATAACCTCGGCGAGTTCTGACAGCTACTCTATTGCTAGCTCTGGCAGGCTGGGCCAGAGAATGATTGATTGGTGCTGTCATTGTCTGGGTCGGTCTAACAGGAGAGGAAGACTCTGTGATTGACAGACAAGCTAGCCACTGACAACTCCCCTGGGGCGGGTCATCATCTTTGTCTACTCCACATCCGAGGTCAGTGTGCGGCCATGTGTAGTCAAACATGGGTAAGATGGATGAGAAGAACGCAGAGTGTGTTGGCGTGTAAAGCAGAATGTGAGGTGACCTATGAGTTGAGTTTAATGGGGAAAACTAGTGATGAAACCTAAGGATTGTATTAAAAGGATACGGCAAGATATCTGTAAATTGCCGTTTGCTTGTTTTACCCACATTCATACGAGTTGTTACATTCCAAATGTATCATTGTGCGTCTAGATGGGGAGTTCGCTCAGTTAGCATTTGCTTACCGTTAGCCACTTTCATTGACTTGCAGAGTTACAGTAGCCTAGCTCCTGTTCATGTGAGGGGAATACACTTTTAATTACTTTCCAAGGATTTTGAATAATCGAATAGTCACTTATCCACAATGAGTGCCAGTAACAACCCAACAAGATTGTAGTTTGTCTACAAACACACAGATAATTCGGCACTATTTTCGGCGCTTAGATTATAAGGCTACCTGGGATGCGCCGCTAGCGCAATTGCATTATCTGCTGCTGCTGGGTTGTCTACGCGGAGGGTAGCCTGTCATCGTGGAGCAGAAAGGGAGGGGACATGTTTTCAAAGTCTTGCTCTCTTCTGGTCTTTTTCCGCTCTCTCTCTAACAGCTCTTGAATCTTGCCTAAAGCAGTCTGAACTAGCAGTCATTATTTATTTAAACAGCATTCTATCTGTCTGTCATTTTCAATCTATCCAGTTGTCCACTGGAGACATTCTTGATGGAACCTTGACCACAGACACATGGACAGTAAGCATTGTTTACAATTTAATTCACACACACACACAGTCAGCTCTCTGCGTACCCAGACTAAGTCTTACCTTTTAGCCCCTCTACACACCCAAACTTCCCACACAACCTCTGCATCAACTTCGTTTTCTTTTGATAGTCGATTAGTCTGGCAATCATGTGACAGCTCTAAATGGGACACTTGCACACTCACTCGAGTGTTATTGCCGTCTTTCTGGTGTGTAAACATAGTGGATAAATGGTGACAGTCCCTACCTGGGCTGTCTGTACTCTACTACGCAGTAGCACGCTGTAGAATACAATTCCTGTTGTGCTGTGGACACCACCTTAAACAAGACAACCACCTTCTCCACAACTATGTCTTCCACCACCACCACCATCACCATCACCATCACCATCAAGACAACCATCATTAACACAACCATCTCCAACACCACCTCCACAACCACCATCATCTTCACCACCACCCCATCCTCAGTTGCCTTTATAGATAAAATATTAAGCACTTTACATAACAAATTATTTCATTGCCCACTGAACCATATAGGAGGAAAATCATATTTATTTTTTAATTTCGACACAACGAGGCAGTGCTGGCCAAATGTAACCACTTCGTCTTCAACAGAAAAGCACAACATATTTATTTATATATTCATATTAACATCATATCAATATTCACATATCAAGTGATGTGCAATTTCTCTGCATTTGAGCCACTTTAGTTATGGGTACATAACTAAATTGTGCCTTATGTGTATATTTATACGTATTATAATTTTTTGAGCAGCTGAATTGTGATAAAAAATAAGTACTTTGAAACATGAATGGAGAGAGAAACAGAGAAACACAGAGAGAGAGAGAGAGAGAGAGAGAGAGAGAGAGAGAGAGAGAGAGAGAGAGAGAGAGAGAGAGAGAGAGAGAGAGAGAGAGAGAGAGAGAGAGAGAGAGAGAGAGAGAGAGAGAGAGAGAGAGAAGCTCGACTTAGCATTACGAACAGCAATGCTGCCTTTTGGATGAAATTATCAGCCACTGTCCTCACCATCCCCTTTCAAAGAGGAGAGGAGGGGATTTTGTCCGCCTAACGCAAAGCAAAGAGACAGATGGCGGCTGGTTCTTCTTAGAGCCAGGGGTAGAACAAACTGTGGTCTTTTTCCCTTTAGCATATACTGAAAGCCCCTACTTGGAAAAAAAACAAACTAAAAGGTTTTTTTTTTATGGTCAAGCTGCCTTTGAAGAGCGACTTCATCTTAATATAAAGTTGTATGTGAAGAAATAGACATCAAGAGCTCTCTCGCTCACATCATAAACATATCCTTTAATCTATCATCAGCCGATAGTGTAGGCTTAATTTAACAACATGTTCTCTCGAGTCATGTCTTTCCATATTGTAGATTACTTTCCATCATCTCGAGTTATGAGCCATCTCAACTTGTAAATATCAAAATCTCCTTTTTTATTCCTACCTCTGCTATGCTTCTGCTCCTTTCCCTCCTTGTGTTTTCAACTTATCCACCCTTTAATTCATTCTGTCTTATCTCCTCCCTATCTCGCCCGGTCCTGTCAATGCCTCTCTCTCTCTCTCTCTCTCTCTCTCTCTCTCTCTCTCTCTCTCTCTCTCTCTCTCTCTCTCTCTCTCTCTCTCTCTCTCTCTCTCTCTCTCTCTCTCTCTCTAACATTTATAGTTTACTTGCATTTATTGCTGGAAGGATAGTCTAGTGGGCGAGAGGTCCTGGGCTTGATTCCCAGATGTCCACAGCCTACCTGTCGGCATCCTACTGCAGGCAACCCACTACCTGCTCCTTTATGAACTGTATCTGTAAGTCGCTGCGAATAAAAGGATTTGCTCAATGACAAAATCGTTAAATGGTAAACCACGGTCTCAACTCAGTGGCGCCCCCACCTGATTTCCTGGGGGAACTGTGCATTGGTGACCAGGAAGCTGGAGATGCGCTTGGCGTGGAGGAGGCGAAGGAAGGAGTTGATTTCGGGGTACATGATTGGCTCGCCCACCAGGGAGAGGGCGCAGTGCTTGGCGGCCAGGCCCTCTTCGTAGCGCTCCGGCTTCACCCCTGGAACTCCTGCAGGGGTGAAAGGGTCAAAGGTCAAAGGTGGTTGGATTAAAGCAGGCAGACGATGTGTTTGGAGTGCAAGGCCTGCACTAGTCTGAAGTTGAGAAGGCGGTTGTCGTTAAAAACAAGACACAGAAATCCACTCTGGAAATAGGGTTTTTGTTTTCATTAAGTGGAACTCTCCAGTTCTTGACGTTGGCTGACTCACTTTCCCTGTGACTAAAACAACCATGGTAGTCAACCATACAAGGCAATAAACCAACGAGCTGGAGAAATTGGGGTTTCTCAGGGAAAATGAAAGATGAAAAACCTTTGGGACACTTTTGAGCGCATTTGAGAAAATAAATAGCAAAATAAATACTTTGGAAATTGCATACAGCGAAGGAAAAGTTGGTTTGTTAGCAGCGGTTAGTATCAAAAAGCAACAATATCTTAAAAAACTTAGGAAACTTGACTTTCAGCCAACACTGTGGTCTAAAAACATTAGGGTACATAACAGAAAGGTTGAATTGTTTTAAAGTGGCTTTTGAGTTAAACTGGGCTTAAAGACAGGGAGCCGTATGTGCTTAGACAAATTTGTGGAAATAAAAGGAAAGGAAGAGCAAAATAACGTAAAAAAAGAGGGAGAGACGAAGGAGAAGAGGAGGCTCGATTCCCTGGACTCGGTTCAAAAGGCTGAGATTTTGGGAGGTTGGCCTTGATCCTAGGTTCTCACCCCCCCCCCCCCCCCCTCCCCCCCTTCTCCAGCCTCTCCCTTTCAACTGGGTGGCCGCGGCTTGTCAAGCTCAGATCCCGCGGATCACAGCGTCGCAGTGGGCAGCAGCTCCTGACTGATCCTAAGAACATACGCCCGACTGTCACTTCTCCTGGAGAGCAAAGCATGAGGCATGACAAAATAGGAAAGGATCAATATGAAGCTTATGGAAGCTTGTGAAAACGACTACGTCGATTCAAGTCAAATGAAGTCAATCAAATCTAGATATCAAATGTGGTCGGTCGAACGTCAATCATGGTTACAGTGTCAAAGCACTACACAGTTCACACATTCAAGGGGCAGCTTGAGAACACATTGAACCCTAAGAAAGGCTAATAATACAAGGCAATATCTCCCAAGGGGCCCTGAAATGTTGTGGAATAAATGTGTGCAATAAACTAAATAAAGCGCAGATGGCCATATCCTCATGTTCTGCTGTGATCCCATACATTAGTGTGATTTAGGGGAGAAGATGAGGGGCGCTATAGCGAAGGGGAACTCAATGTGCTTGTTATTAGGACATTATGGATGGAAAATATGGTTGGAAAATATGCAGCAAAAGGACTCAAGTACACTCTCAGATAGGCTTCTTCATTGCTCTCCAAATGAGCGTTGTCTTCATAGCCGCCCCACGCAACAGGATGTTAAAATTATTCCAACGTCATTAAAAACGCCATTTATTGTCGACTCAATACCCTCGTCCGACGAAAGAAATCGGAAAACCACTGAAGGAACGAACAACGTTGGTGCCCAAACATTTTTCACCAACGCTCGCCCGGGATGCACAGCATATACACAAATATATTTAGCAACAACTGCAAAAACATCAAACGGCAAAACTAATTCCCCAGGAGAAACTACGCCTCATTCTCCACCTATTAACCGTTCGACGACAGGTGCTCGGAGAAGCAGGGTCTGGAACCTCATTAAATGTATATCTGCTCCATATTAGTAATGTGGAATCCCATTATCTACCACACTAGGCAATGTCTAGTGGTCATCTGGGGAGCCGTACAGCACAGTTGAAGTGGTCCACGGCCATTTAAACCATCTGTATCAGCCGGTGAGACAGCTGCCTTCCCACGCAAGCTCCGCGTAATGACTCGAGCGCAGGAAGGACGTTGACCGAGGGAGGCAGTCACTGGTGTGGTTTTCATAGAAAGAAATCATCCTTGCTGCCCTTTACCTATGTATGTGTCCGTTGTAAAAGGTAAAGGTACTTTTATTGTCACATACACATACATATAGTGAAATTTTTCCTCTGCATTTAACCCATCCCTCAAGGGAGCAGTGGGCAGCCAATCACAGCGCCCGGGGAGCGGTTGGGGTTAAGTGTCTTGCTCAAGGACACCTCGACATAGTTAGGGTTGAAGTCGGGGCTCGAACTAGCAACCTTCCGATTTTTGCCAGCTGGTTGCCAGTCCACCCGCCTTAACTCCTGCCAGTGTGTGGTGGCCTTGTGCAGTGTGTGGTGATGGAATCAGTCTCATTGGAGCAGTTTACTCTGGGAATGCAGTGGAATGGGAGTGATGGTTTGTACTGGTTGGTTGGGTTGCGTCTGTGTCAATTTTGTATTTATTTATTTGTGTAGCTTTCTGTCAGGACGTGTTCTGTCAGGAGATAAACGAGCTCGTATCTAGCCAGGAGAGGGTCGTCTTAAACAGCTGATAAGACTCTCACTCATCACTTTTACTGCTCCGCGGCTTGACTTCCTCATCATTCATTTAGCGGGCCTGATCCTTGTGAAGGGAGAGGCCACTCATGTGGCAGTCAGTGTGACAGTCTGTGGTGCAGATAATAACAGATGTCGTGGATTAGTGTCAAAAACAACGTATTAAGGCAGCTTAACGTATTTTGTCGACCTACTCAAATATGTTATCGGCAAAGACCAAATGCTGTCTTGATCCTGTTCTTGCACAGTCAATTAAATATTTATTCAGGGATTACAAGTTCAAACAGGCACACACACCCCTCCACTACACTTGAATTTACTATAAAGTGTAACTATTACACATCTACACACAACCACCTGTCTTTACTGGGCCCAAAAGATGGCTGTGATATTTGCATGTATGATCAATCCACATTATGAAAACCAGGAGAGGCACACTAGGATAACTCATACAGTATGCTTTACAATGTAAGGTGAGAGAGAGAGAGAGAGAGAGAGAGAGAGAGAGAGAGAGAGAGAGAGAGAGAGAGAGAGAGAGAGAGAGAGAGAGAGAGAGAGAGAGAGAGAGAGAGAGAGAGAGAGAGAGAAAGAAAGAAAGAAAACCACAGACTGACCACTGTACCTGGACAAAAAACATATAGTAACACACAAATGCATGCATGTGTGTTACACAGTAAAATACACAATACATGAAAACATAGTACAGATATAAGGCTATACAATTTGTTTGTGTGTGGCAAGTGTGTGCTTAGTGTTTGCTAAGTCTGTGCTAAGTGTGTGTGTGCACATTGGTGTGTGTATGTGCGTGTAAGTACCGATGTGTGTGTGTGTGTGTGTGTGTGTGTGTGTATGTGCTGATTTACATCTACTGGTGTGTGCCAAGCTGACAGAGATCTGACAGCTAAATTAGTCTTTAGTCTCAACTGGCTGCCTCGGCTCTGTGGTACCTCCAAAGCTTCTCAGACTCAGAGTCAGAGTCTGCAGTGTATTAATAGCACACAGTGAGCCACAGGCAGCACAGCAGTATAACCACATAGAGCGCACTGCTAGAGAGCTGGAACATGATAAATGTTTTCATTCTAGGGGATGTAAGTGGTTATTTATTTAGAAGCAGATATATAAACACTCTTTTTCTTCATGACAAGCTGATTTATAGGACACAGAGAAAGGATGTCAGTTCTCTAAAAACTATTTGTAGAGAACTTTCGATTCTATTTTTTTCCTTCTTTCTGAAAATCGAAGAGCAACACAAAAGTGAAGAGAAATCAAACAGTGTTTTTGATTGACTCAAAATTAATTTGTATTTAATTTGATTGAAAGGAATCGGAGTAGAATCTTATTCATTTAACACATTCTTTCACAAATCTCAGTGACAAATAAAACACTAGTTCGCTGTTTAGATTGAGCTTTGGAAATCCTATCTCCGCATTGTGAGTCAACAGCCAAAACATGAACAGTCTTTGAGGAATCGAGTGAAAGAGAGAGAGAGGGGGGGGGGGAAGGGTAGATTGAGCAAGATGCCCTAACCTCTACATGTGTCAGAATTCAGTCCCTTTGGATAAAGTGTCTGCTAAACGACTGGATAGCAATAGATGGATGTCACAAACGGACCTCTGAACTGGCGTATCATGCGCTGATGGTTGTCCAGCGCCTCCTGTAGAATCTTCTCTGCTGGGTCCATCTTCCAGCGCCACTCGGTACCCACCGGGTTAGTGTGGTGTCTGGTCAAGAGACATAGAGAGAGACAGAGAGACAGAGAGAGAGAGAGAGAGAGAGAGAGAGAGAGAGAGAGAGAGAGAGAGAGAGAGAGAGAGAGAGAGAGAGAGAGAGAGACAGAGAGAGACAGAGAGAGAGAGAGAGAGAGAGACAGAGAGACAGAGACAGAGACAGAGAGAGCCACAGAGAGAGGGATATAAATAGAGAGTGAGACAGAGACGGAGAGAGAGAGAAATATAGAGATAGAGAGAAAGAGACATCCATGTTGGAGAAAACAGGATGTGATGGAGAGAGAAGGGATTGTGAGAGAAAGTGATAGAGTAATAATGTGATTAAGACAGGGAAGTTAGACTTAAACAGTCAATCTCACAATTGGCCATGTGAGAGAATAATGATATCATAGCTGCATTTTTTATGCAAGACAGCATCTCGCTTGGTCACGGACAGCCCTCATAATGATTGTGCTGAGGTACTTTAAACAGGTGCAGTCTGGGCTAATTACAGCTGTAAATTGACTGGTGTGTGTATATATATGTGTGTGTGTGTGTGTGTGTGTGTGTGTGTGTGTGTGTGTGTGTGTGTGTGTGTGTGTGTGTGTGTGTGTGTGTGTGTGTGTGTGTGTGTGTGTGTGTGTGTGTGTGTGTGTGTGTGTGTATGTGTGTGTGTATGTGAGAGAGATAAACTTAAATACCTTGCAGGCTGCATTTCTGCCTCATACCCTTAGTGATAGGCTCTAGTCCGCCGCCTGATGGAAGGATAGGGAACTACCTTTGTCTCCGGTTTAGGAGGTTTAAATAAAGTGGTTCCTAACCTTTCTTGGCCGGTGACCCCATTATTTGGTCAGAAAATGATTATGAGCCCATATTCTTATATCAACATCTTCTCATTATATACATTTCCCAATGTCCCTAGTTATTAGTCAGATGCTTGTGGCTTCAAATCATTAGGCAATCTGTTTGGGTATCCAAGAGACTCTTTGACCTTTAAAACTTTAACACAACAAATGTAGTGCCAAATATCTATAGCTTGTAAGTCAGCAATGTCCCGAGACCCCATATGCAATTCAAGCGTTTCCAAGGTTGGGGAACACTGTTTTCCTGGCCTATTCACAGTAGAGCTCCGCTCACCTCCAGCAGAAGACACACTTGTTGGCGCAGGCCAGGCTGGGGGTGGACTCTATGCAGCGGTGGGATTCGATGCCATAGAAGGTGTGCTTGTAGCACCCGCCGCGGCCGCGTAACATGGACTGGACAACAGATAGCACACATTCACGTTAACAACTGGGTGGTGGGGAACTTGGTTAATTGAAAATAGGACAAAGTGAGCGTTTGGTTGGGCGAACAGAGGTTCAACTGTTTGGTTGGGCTGGTTTGGTTAAGAGGTCAAAGTGTGGGTTTGGTGTCGGCTAACGGAGCTCAAAGTGCATGTTTGGTTTGGCTAATGGAGGTTAAACTGTGTGTTTGGATTGGCTAACCGGGGTCAAAGTGCATGTTTGGTTTGACTAATGAAGGTCAAACGATTTGGTTTGGCTACCAGGTCAAGCAGTGTATACATGTGGTCTAGCGTGGAGATGGCTGGCTAACCTTGGTCCATCTGCAAAGCTTCACACCAGAGTGACTGCCAATCAGCTTGTACCCTGTACATAGAGACAACAGTGAGAAGATACACTTTATATAAAAACAATCTAAATACCAAAAATCGAATATACCACAATTTAATCTCAGATGGCACATCATGCCCTAGGCATTGATGTCTTATTAGGTTTCTAGATTCCTGTACCCGTGGGATCCATAGGTTCCCATTGATTCTCCCCCTCTATATGGTAATTAACTGTTCTACTGCCTTCTTCAATCAGTTAGCTCCTTGCCGACAAAGGGTACACTGGCACGTTTAAAACAGGACTATTTGTAACATTCAGGCTCTATAAATATGTCCTGACTTGGATAAAAAGATGGTAAATTACCCTCGCTGGGAAAGTGCATTTAGAAATGTATTGTATTTTAAACAGCTATGGGCACAACTCATTGCTTCTTCAAAAAGATACAATCTCTCACAAGCAGAGACTGAGTTGAATAGTGAACTTCTCCGTAAAATGTCAATTGGTACGCTCTCTGCATCGACTAAAAGACGATCTCGTTATTGATCTCCAAAGTTTTTGTCTTGTTCAGAAAACAAAAAAATGGACCAAAATGTGGACAGGAAGCTGCTGCGTGTTCCCTCTCTGGAGCGCTGCCCTTTTAGTTCCTCCACCACGGGGCGAAGCATCACACTGCACTAGCATCAAACCGCTATCCCTCAACAGCTGCCCGTACCCTTGGCTAACCTTTCTGCTCAGCATGCACACGGGCACATGCACCATATTTCCCATCTCAAGCAGGTGGATTCGATTCCGGGACCCGCAGAGAACCCAGCTAAGACTGGTGGGAGACAGTTGATAGCTCCATGATAGCATCATCTAGCGATGCGTTCGCAAGCACAAAAATCGGACTAATAACCGTTCCCCGGAGCCATTCATGCGTATGTGTGCTGCATGATCAAGTGAAACTAAAAGGGGAGGAGGGGTGTGTTAATGGAGGAGAATGCAGGGCAGAATGTTTATGCTAGCCTATCTGTTGACCTCTCCAAGGTGGGTCTGTCCACTCAGCAAAGTGTGGAGTTTGGTTCTTCTATGCATGGCATGACCTATCAATTCTCAGTGTGGGGGCGCGCTTGAAAACCAGCCGAGTTGTCAAGTTCATACAAGCTGGCGCAGGTAAGTGACATTGCAAATCCCAATGTCCACAGCCTAACCTGTCGGAAATCATGAGATTCCCTAACCCTTATCTGCTCCTTAATGACAAATATCTGAATTCACTGTTAGGTTGCTTTGGATAAAAGCGCAAATGCTGCTTATTACTAAAGTAATAGTAAAAAATTTAACACAAATAAATTCAGTAAAAGTAGTTTTAGTAAATGTTAAAAAGGTTAACAAACAATTTGGTGGGTTTTGATTTGTATAAAAAGAAGCACTATGTTTCATGAAGCAGCTGTCACTCCAATCCAGGGGTTTCAGAACAGCATCACAGGAAATGGCAAAAGCATCAACCTAAAGGTCAAATAACACACAGAGAACAGTCGGCAGTGCCAGCTCATTCTATTTAAAAACACCTAAAAATGTCAGCCGTGGTTTGTTGTGGAGAGATGAGGCTCCAAATCGGTATTACTATTTTGTGCATTTTATTCATGAAGACAATTTTGTATTAATAGGTATTCAAATCAAAACAAATTATAATTTTCCTATCTAGGAAAATAGAACTTTCACTGGGGGGTAACTGTTATTTGTGATCAGTTATAATCAATGAAAATAACCTTTGAAAATGTAAAATACACATTTGCATTCTTGTTAGACTATGGCATTCTATAAGTAGGCATGGACAGAAATGTACACATGAACACACACGACTGTAAGTGTGTCCAGATACAAAAAATCCCCAAACCCATCACACACATCCATTTTCAGCAGTAAATGTTTTACTTCCAGAAGTAGAAAACTATTAAATCTGTAATCTTGACCTGCTCTGGGAGTGGATCTGTCCAAGCTCAGAGAAGTAAAGAGAGGAGAGAGGAGAAGAGAAGAGAAGAGAAGAGAAGAGAGGAGAGGAGAGGAGAGGAGAGGAGAGGAGAGGAGAGGAGAGGAGAGGAGAGTGAAAGAGAAGGGGGGGAAAGAGGAGATAAGAGAACAAATGGAGGAGAGAGGAGGGTTGAGCTCTTGGGACTGAGCTGTGAGGGTTTAGAGGAGGCAGGTCCAGGGAAGTGGATCAGCATCATTAAGCAGTGCTGGGGAACACAGTCTTCAGCTCAACACGGATCTACATGCAGACAGAAAACCGGCTCAGCACACATCACATTGGACACGCTTCTGCCCAGAACTACTCATCCGGCTGCTTGCAGTCCAGGAAGACAAAGACAAAGAAGGTGGAATGATGTAGTGGGTCACAGTGAAACAAGTCAATGTGGGTCGAAGTGAAACTCAAGTCAATGTTAATATTATTGTTGTATAGCCCTAAATAACAGTTACAGTCTCAAAAGGCTTAGATTAGCTCAAAAATAAATTCAACAACCTGCCTCACTAGGAATTCCTCGATGGCAAAAATACCACGAGAAGCCAACACCCGGTTTAGGCATACTTTCAAAAACTGTTTTCTAATCTTTCAACTTAATACGTTTGCTGTTTAAAAACAGGGCCTCAAAGCCTGGAAAACCGAAGCAGCAAATGAGTTAAGACAAGCATACAATGATACGATCATTGAGTTAACGCTGTACCCATACACGACGAATGAAAGCTTGAAACTGCCTGACAATGTGCAGGTGTTCACTATAAACCGATGAACTCTGTGTCATCCCTCTACGTTAGCTTAAACAAACATGCCGCCTCTTTGTCCTTGAGAAGGCCGCACGTTCTACGTATGCAATTATAATCAGCAGCTGCGGTGAATCGATTTTAATTTGAGTGATTTGTTCTTTTTTATTTTCCTATTTTACAGCGATGAAGACGATATCTTTTAAATAAATTACCAGTGGTCAGATGTGACAACCAACAGATGGTGCTTTGGAAACGGCGGGACATATGCGAAAAGATTGACCCTTCACCAATTAATGCGGAACAGGATTCATTCATATAATATATTATTATTGCTTTATACCAGAAACTAAACCTGTCGTTACTATCATTTTACGTATACACACGTTTTTTCCATCAACATCTAGTTATCCGGCATTACCAATGTCATGGTGAATGTCAGCACATCGCAAGTGATTAGTTGTCAGTTTGTAAACACAGGACATCTATGAGTCCTTTAAAAATGGTAAGCTAAAATGGATCATAAAATATCTCTAGCTTATGTCAGCAATCTCCGTCTATCCCACATGCATATCAGGCGACCCCAAGTGGGGTCAACACCCAAAGGTGTGAAACCACTGAACTAGACAATTAACAAGAGACTATTCTGGAAGTAGACTATTAACACAAGACTACTCTGATTTTGTAACCAGAAACTGGAAAATGAACACAAGACTATGCTGGCTTTCAAACCAGAAAGTACACTACTACCACAAGAATATTCTGGCTTTCTAACCAGAAACTAGACTTAGTTTCTAACACAAGACCATGGGCTTGTGATCAATCCATCAAACAAACCGTATTCATATACCTGTCTTTGTGCAGGACTGTAATAAATAAAATTGCATAACAAGGGAAGCAACAGTTCAAAAATGACAAATGCAAGTCTACTTGAGGAGAGGAAAGCTAAGCTAAATTGGTAAAGTGGACGCTGGTGGTGATGGACGCTGGCAGAGTCTTACCTTGCTTGGTCAGAGCTTCCCTGAGAGCTGGTGTGATCATTTCCCTCCTCTCCTCCTCTTCCTCATCCTTCCTCATCACTCCATTTGACTTGGATCGCCGCACCATCTGTCCACCGCCTTGGCTCTGGCCAGCACTCTGGAGCGCAAACACACACACACACACACACACACACACACACACACACACACAAACAGAAAAAAAAACACAAGCACGCGCGCACACACAAAAAGAAAATGCACATACACACACAGACAAAAACACAGACACACACACACACACACACACACACAT
This sequence comes from Lota lota, assembly GCA_026745465.1. Lineage (NCBI taxonomy): Eukaryota > Metazoa > Chordata > Actinopteri > Gadiformes > Lotidae > Lota > Lota lota. The sequence continues at coordinate 2,465,595 of JACYXH010000096.1, read as the reverse complement.
TAACGTCCATACACACACGCAAATAAATACGGACACACACGCAAATAAATAGACACACAAACACCATCAGTGATTGTGTATCGTCATAGAGGCTAGAGGCGACGCACAATGCACTCCTGTGCGAGCCACATTGTTCAGGGAATAAACAAACTAATCAAAAATGTCTCGCAGAGGATTACTGTGCTAATTAGTTGCATGGTTCCTCGGTTGCAATGGGAGTAAATCCGAAGTACAGAATTTTAATATCAATTGACACACAATGCCCTCATAACTCTCGCAATAAAAGTAAATCCACTTGTTCAGTGGAATTTTCTCGGTGGAAAGTACATTGGCATTTCGGTTTGTCCTCATGCTTTTCCGTTATCCAGATAAAACCTTACTGGAGAGAGGAAACGTCCCATATATGTGATCATTTGGAATTTAGGGCCTCAGTTTCAGCATAGGGTTCTCTTTCCCTAATAGAAATAGAGCATGGATGCATTGAGGTAGCGGGACGAAGAAATCTCTTCCATGTTCCTACGGTATAATCCTGTATTTCCTATAATTCATTCCAGAATTTATTAGATTTGAACATGGGTCATGTATGGGAATGCAAGTTGATGGTGGTGAAGATCACACTGCGATAAATAGTTTGGTAACACAATATAAAAACGTTCAGTCATATCTTAATGTTTTGTTAATGGTTAGTTCATCATTAACTAAAGGCTTTTAGATTACTTATGACCTTATACAAAGTGTAACCAATAGTTTTCCTGGTTGTGAATTATTGTACTGGAAAATTGTGGTTAACCGCTATCTTGTGCACATTGTTCAGAAAATATTGACAAATTTGAACATTTTAACCGAAAATATACTGAAAATATTCGGGGGATTTTGAAAATCCTTTTTAAGTCCTAAATCTCTCGTGACCCCATATAGGGTCGCCCAAAAGGCAGATGGGGTCACGACCCTGAGGTTAAGGAGCCCCGCTCTAGCTGTTCTCCTCCAACACGTCCCAGTTGGTACGTGTTATCTCTATTGGTTCCATAGAGACACTTTAATTCAGAATTGAATATAGATCTGCAAATGCGCAGCCAATAAATGTTACCATAATAAACCTTTCTAAAGTGTGTTTAAATACGCTCTGAAAAAGTATGTAGTGATGAGCCTCTGGCTGTTTATATGTTGAGAACACAAATAAAAATAGATTTTTCAATTAATCTTCCATGCAAGTGCACAATGACCCCGAAATCACTCCTAAAGTAAATTAATTATTTGTACGTTTAACGTTAGCACGACGAAGTAAATAGTTCATCATCGTAGCATGTGCAACGCCTAAGGGAGGGGACATAATAAGAAATACAAGAACGCAACAACATAGTCACATTCTGATCATCTAACATCAGCAAGCTGAATCCTACACGGTGGCCTTCAGAGAAACATCCATGAATATAACACAAGGATAGGGTAAGCCAAATCTCCATTCCAGCAGTCTTACTATGTTATAACATAACTTCTGGGGGGAGATGGCACAGAGACTGGGCCGGAAACCAAAAAATGCAAACAGCAGAGTAACATCTTGCTTCCTGTTTCATTAGGGAGATATTCTACTCAGAAGGGGATTATAAACATGTTACTATTGGCCAGGCTTTAAATGCTCTTAAAATGCTGAATATTCCATAGAAAATGAATGTAAAAATGATCTAGGCGGCCGTGCTCTGTCTTTCCATCCATCGAGGGGTTGTTGGACTGAAATCAGTTTGAGACCCCTGGTTTGAAACGCATGACATCGGATTTTTGTGCGGTGCTTCCTATGACTTGGCAAGCGTGGTCTAAACCCGCTGAGGGTCAGCCATGAGTCACGGCATAACGCGGAAATTATGGGTCTGAATTTCCCTGCAGAACAGCGCTGACAAAGAGAGCTGCGTTGGGACATTGCCTCTCTACCTGCACATTAATCACAAGGTTTTTGTGATACAATAAGGGCACTGAGGTGCCTATAACTGATTAATGTGGGGACGGAGGTAGACAGTATTTATTACTTATAACTTTTTTTCCAAGACCACAGAGAAGGCTAGCAGGATATAATTTATACTTATGTTGGGATGAAACGGGGAAAGTGTGGGAAGGCAATGGGAAATAAGAGCCAAATGTTCGTTCACATTTAAATACCTAAGACTAGACTATACTGCTCCCTGGAACATGGACCCACTTCTAAAACAGAGAGTGAAGGCGTGTTCTCCTCTTGTATGGAATCCATGTCACAATACTGCACGCCACCTGTGATTCAAATGGAACTTATTCCAATTTTCCTCTTAAAAAATCTGACGCTATAGGTTTAAATCTCCAGGGAGTTCTGAAATGGGAAAAGTAGGTCATATCATTTGATGTTGGATTTCAAAGAAGTTTGATGTTTCGTTAGCTTTTAAAGATCAAGGGCTGTGGTATTCTTTGGGAACCAGCCGGAATCTCTCGAGTCCTTCACCTCAGCCAGACTCTCTCCCTATGATGACATAGGACTAACATGAATAAATATGAATGAATACATGTATGGTAAGATCACACAAAAAAACGAATTATAACCTGCATAATGAAGACTAATTCTAGCTACATCACGGAGAGATATATTTAACCTCTTAACTACCACAGTCCTGTATATGGAGGCGGGAGGGGGGGGGGGGGGGGGGGCACCGTTTTAAATATTTTGTGTTACCTTACATTTATATATAATAAAATATTGTTTTAATATTATTATATTGAAATAAATATATATGAATAGTATATGGATGTATCACAATGTCCACATAAACAACAAGATTAAAATGTCCAATGAAATGTCATGAATGTGGACAGGTACTGAGTTGGCAGCTGATATATTGTGGCAGGATATTTTTTATTTTTTATCATGGAATAATGGAAATGGGACAGATTTCGGGGTTCAAACCACAACAAATAATCTAAAATGGCCCCTATTTCCCCACCAGGTGTGAGGCTGATTAGTAATCACATCCATCATATATCTGGGTGGACACTTCTACTTGTGATTTTACTAGTGGACAGATTGATAAATGGCTTGTAATGGAAAATCATCCTCAAACAGGCCACAATAGAGGAGTTGCTCATCTTGGCTCTTAATGCTTGAATCTTACAAAATGTCTCTGCTTATTGTTTATTTTTTACGCATCTTCTTTGTCCCTGTTACAAAGCCCTGGGGGGCTACCATAACATATTCAATGTAAATTTCCTTCCCTTTCAACAGCCACAAAAGACAAATGAAGTCGACTGGCTAAATAGTTTGCCTGTTGCATACAAATTGGAAGAATTAGCCTCTGGAAGGCCGTGATCATACTGCGGACGGTAATACGGCACTAAATATTCGTACGTTTTTCTAATAGGATGGCCGCCATACCCGTCAAGGAGCGCAATAGATCACATTTTGAGGGCCAGACGTAATCGTTCATTAGTAGTCAACTATAGCCCTTTCACTCCTTTTCAATGTGCTCCGCCCTGGACCAGCAGCAACATGACAGCAGACTGTGTGTCAGATGTAGCCAACAGTGCACCAATCTGTTCCGCCCAAGCACCGAGTCCAGAGCCTGGCCTGGACACTACTACACCCAACCCCCATCCACCCCTTCACCATCGGACCTCCGCCACGTGTATTATTAGTCGAGTGGGCTCCGACCCATCCCTTGGGGACCACCACTCCACCCTCCTTCTCCGTCCTCTAATCTGCACTTAAACACCTGACTGGATTCATCAAGGGTCCAGGGATCACATTAGATGAGATTAGGGTGTAATTGGGCGTGTGAGTGCATGGTTGCATCGGAAAACAGGTGATGGGGAATTGTGTTGACCACCAGTGGCGGTGAGTGACAGAACTAGGACGGCTCGCCGTATCGCGCTGAATCCCAGCAAACTTCCGAGATGACGCAGCCAGAGTGTGAGTGAGAGTGAGAGACAGACAGAGACAGAGACAGAGACAGAGACAGAGACAGAGACAGAGACAGAGACAGAGACAGAGAAAGAGAAAGAGACAGAGACAGAGACAGAGAGAAGGCAGGAGGCATTAACAGGACCGGGCGAGATAGGGAGGAGATAAGACAGAATGAATTAAAGGGCGGATAAGTTGAAAACACAAGGAGGGAAAGGAGCAGAAGCATAGCAGAGGTAGGAATAAAGAAGGACATTTTGATATTCACAAATTGAGATGACTCATAATTTGAGATGATGGAAAGTAATCTACAATATGGAAAGACATGACTCATGACAACATGAATTGTTAAATCAAGCATTCACTATCGGCTGATGATAGATTAAAGGATATGTTTATGATATAATAAATACTTAATCGTAATTGCATCGTATGATGTATGTTTTGGGATTGATTTTAAACAACATCCATCATCCCTTATCTGACATATCTTGATTAATCGTCTGTATAGATTGTGACCAGTGGTCAGTAAAACAGCATATTTTAATGATCTAGACAGATATTTAGATAATCATTTTGTGTATGTAATTACTAACAATGCAAGGCTCAAACTATAACACTTGCCATCTATCAAACTGAGTAACTAATGGTTTGTTCCAAAATCTAATGGAAATACATCAGTGTTAAAAAAATGAGTGAGTGACAGAAAAAACTCAAAAGTGTAAAAAGATGTAAGTAAAGTATACTAATTGTAAGTGTAAATAAAGCTAATAGAAAGTATTAAGAAAATGTGTATTTATAATGCAATAATTCTACTGAATTTCCCCTTTTGGGATTAATAAAGTACTTACTAAGTGTGAAGAACACTAATGCGTGTGTGTGATTAGGTTAGATTGGGCTAGATTAAGGTCACCAACCAGCCCAACACAACACACCATGGGCCTTATTCACCTAGTGGCCATCTTGGCTCTAAACGGTAGCTGGTTGGGGGAACTGAATTCAGACTTCCACATTCAGTTCCCCCAACCCGGCTAGCGATTAAAGCTAAAATGGAGGCTAGCTGAATAAGGCCCAAATGTTTTTCACCATTAGAAATCATTGACCCTTTGCAGGTTTAACAATTACAGAGTCATGGAGAGGAATGACTAAGTAATTATCGACTCGAGTGTTTTTCCATTTAGAAATTGTAATTTTCAGATGGGTCGCACAGCTGAACTGAAATGATACACCAGACAGGGAAAATAAATGGTGACTCAATAACAGCACATAAGTTAAGCTAAATGGCTTTCCACCACCGTTTAGTTCCATTCCAAAAACATACTCAAGTGAGCCACTTGTAAATGGTTTTAATACAACTTTTTAACCATTGCTATTTTGTATTATATTTGACTTGTGTATTTTGTGACTTTGTACAGTGTCCAAGAGTACCTTGAAATGCGCTTAATAATTCAAATGAATTATTATTACTACTTGATTGATATACAGTTTTGGGGCTGGGGCATTTCAGTTTTTTGTCTTACGTCTTTTAACCAAAGTGACTGATGGTGAACTTAAATACATGTCAGGTAGGGGTTAAGGCATCTTGCTCAAGGATGCCTATAGGTAGGTTGTAGACATTGGGGGTTTAAACCCATAACCTTTCAGTTGGGAGTCGAAAACCCTAACCACTAGACTATCCTATCCCCAGTGCATCCGTTCAGCTTGGTTCTGTGTGTCCAGTGATGTTCTGGACCAGGACTAATGGACTTCCTGTTGGCAGGGGTACCCCTCCCTCCTCCCAGCTGCCAACGGGGTTGTTGGGAGTGTTTGTGTAAAATCAATAAAGAGGGAACTGATGAAAACGAAGAGTGAATATACATGCTGCTGGCAGAACAAACACACGGATCAGCCAAAGAGCTGCGACCTCTGGCATGATGGGGGTTTGGAGGTCTCTCGTTGATCAGGGAACGACTCAATTAACAGACAGGAGGTTTGGAGGAGGGACAACGTACTCCCAGCCTAGTCATCGCTGTACTGGAGTACTGGATACCCCACATGGTTTGCTAATGAGGGTCTGGATTGCTTGGTGGCTAGGGTGAGCCAAGATGATAAAGAATCTGATCCACGGGTCCGCAGGCAAACCTGCTGGCTTCCTTGAGCATGATGCGCCCCAACCCCTAACTGCTCTTGTTGTCGCAATTCAGTGAAAGTGGCTTTGGATAAAAGCACGGTAAAAGCGTGGTGAATTATTAAATAGGGAATTAGGAGCTAATGATGCACATTTGGCTCGTCATCCTTCACTTGCACTTGGTCTCTTGTTGTCGACACACTGACCTTGAGGTGAAACTTTACACAAACAAAAAGGTTGCAAAGGCAAGTCCCTGGCCATCAGAAGGGCGCTGATTAAAGTAATTGTATTGCAATACTTAGGATGTATATTCTTCTGAATATTTGTGCATTTAATTACTAAAATGAATAGATTAGGATTAAGGAAACTTTTTGTTCTGTGTGACAAAGATTTGGTCAAAAATACAATTAAAATGACTTCATCATTATCTGAAACGTTTATTAAAATGACTGCTGATTATATACATGACGTGACCAAAGCAAATGAACGCCACGTTTACCACTTATTAGTGTCATGGATGTATAAAAAGTGTACACAATGCTGAACAAGGCACATATTTAATTGTGCTCTAGGCTTACGTACATAAACACCGTGAATCAAAATCATATAGAAATGTAGTGGATTTTTGCACTTGTACTGCAATACATTATGGGCATTCTCCTAAATATGGCTTAAAGTCCAATCTTACAATTTAAGACTCACTGATTCTCCCTAGTGGTCAAAAATATATTTATCAGAAATCTCTTTACTCTTTTAACTAAGTCACTCTGCACATCCATCACTTTGGTTCAAACAATGTTCATTTTAAATGCCGTAATGGTTTCATTCTGGGTAAACAGATAAGACCAAAATCCAATTGTCTGTCTTATGAAAACGATTATGAACGCATCTCGTTTTGTCCGTTTTCCTCTGTCAATCTCCTTCTTGTTTATCTTGCGTAAAATAAAAAGTTTGTTACTTTGTTTTATTAATATGATTACATTTTCTGCCTCACTGAAATAGTTCATCTTTTAGTCCTGCTCTTTTGCACTCATTTACAGGATCTTAGCATGGCAAAATAACAACCACATCTAGGTACGGTTTTAACCATGCTCTGCAGCTGCAGCCGTGACCTTTTGGTCGTCAGAGCTCACACTCGTCAACGAAGCGAAAGGTCAGTAATCAAACGCATAGCGTGAGTAAACATGTGCTCGCATTTGAAAGTTTGGTTTGAGTGAGACCTTGTATGCCCTGTGTGTGTGTGTCTGTGTGTGATTGTGTCTCTGCATGCGTGTGTGTGTGTGTGTGTGTGTGTGTGTGTGTGTGTGTGTGTGTGTGTGTGTGTGTAGGTGTGATTGTCTTTAAGTATGTGTGTGTGTGCGTCTGTATGCGGTTGTGTCTGTGCATGCGTGTGAGTGAGTGTGTGTCTGTGCATGTGTGTGTGTGTGCGGTTGTGTCTGTGCATGCGTGTGTGCGTGTGAGTGAGTGTGTGTCTGTGCGTGTGTGCGTGTGGGTGTGTCTGTGTGTGTGTGTGCTGTATATCTGTGCTAGGGCTTGGTCCCACATTAAGACAAAGCACCGGCGAGATGTGTTGGGACGGCAGGGCACTGCGACAGTTCTCTCACGGAGAAGGAACAGTAACTAAAGCTCATCAAATATTTAGAGGATGCCCAGCCTCTTTAAGGGAGTCAGAGGTCATTGAGGAGAAGCTGCAGAGCTGCCTCCACACACACACACACACGTTTAAAACCCTTCCCTTGTAAGCGGCAGTACACACACATATTCACTCAAATCTATCTTCTGCGGCGTATGCATTGCAGCTCACCAGCAGGCCCGACCTAAACATCACAGAGTTTATACGCACACAAACACACACTCAAACACCAGGACACACACGCCATTGTAAACCTACACACACACACACGATACTCCAATATTAAGGCCTCTAGAAGATGGTAGACAAACTGGTAACAATCACAGAGTAAGTATTCACCATTGCAGGTTGTTTTCAGACATGACCGACTCCTAAAGACACCACAGAGGGACAAAACCCAGGCTTCTGTTGCATTAAAATATGATGTATTCATGAGTTTAAACCTGAAGCAACAAGTCGTCTGTTTATTAAAAGAATGAAAAGGGGAAGGCTGAGGTTAGAGTGTGTGTTGTCTCAGGTCATCCCTCACTGGTTTCCTGTTTGGTTTTCAGTCTCAACCAAATATCATCATTACTGGTTCATTACCCCTCCCCCAGCAATACAGTTTAAGGGAGGCTACAGCTAACTGTTTTTTTCACCTTCAATGGTCAGTTTGGTGTCAAACATTAGCATTTGATGTCGTACAGCATGTAACCTTAAAAACGTTAAATTAAATCTCAACATTGATGAGGTTGACACAACTTTAGAAGTTAATAAATGAGTTAAATAAAACATGCTTCTGAAAAGTTTAGGTACATTTTCTGTAGCACCGGAGAACAAACAGTGAAGGGGTTTGTAAGTGTAGTTTTTCGCGTTAAAATCTATAAAAATAGAGTGCAGTCAGGAGTGGATAACATAAAGTATCCATAAAACAAATTAAAGACACGTTAAGTGAAAATGTATCGGTTGTGAAAGGGCCTTGCTGGGAAGGTTTGTCCGTTAATATTTGTACAACCCCGCCATTGATTTCTGGGAAACTGTAAACAAACGATGTCGGTTGTAGCCTACACACACTTAAAAATAATATAAAACGTACGTTTTAGACAGGGGGAATAACACAAGACATTCAAACCGGTTATTTCCCACAGCCCCTAAACTCCACCCCCGCATCAAAACCCATCATCTAAAAGAACCGCATTCACCTTGAGCTGAAGTGTAATTTTCAGACCCACAGCTACGACATAAGGATGAATGTCTTCCCACGAGATGCTCGGTCTGTCACTGACAGACCGCAGTGGAAGAGACAAGGTCACAGAAGACAGGCCACCAGGGACTCTGTTGGGATCGGCTAGGACGAATCATGACCAGGCAGTTAGCGAGATATCAATGGGCACTGCACAAAGCACGCAGATGACAACGCAATGTGCTTCCATGAAACGTTGCGCTTTTACGATGCACTTTGATGATGCGCTTAGGATTATCGTTATTGTCATTATTATTATTTCGACCACCACACGCATGCCAGCCCTTCAACACAGGGGTCCATACTTGCATTTGATCTTCTTCCTCCCATCTCATGGACTCGGAAGCACGGTTCCAGAGCGGGCTTCGGAAGTCTGCTTTCCCTTCTCGCCTTCGGAGGTTTGAGTTTTTTCCGTTTGTTCTTGTCGCTCTTGAGTCACACGTTCCTCGCGAGTCGATAGGCGCGGGCGTCAGCGTTGCCGTCTTCTCGCCCGCTCTGGTCTGGTCTCCGTCACCCCATCTGCCACCAGCACCAGCACCAGCACCACCGCCACCTTCCCTTCAATGACATCGCCTGTTGTTTTTTTTTTTCCTCCTCAATCGCCACTCTGGTGTTAGGGTGAGTGAGTGCTCAGGAGGCAGACTGCCACGATGGCGGCCTCGTCGAGGGCGTTCACATGGGAACGCTAAACATAGGAGGCCACTCTGATGCCACGGTGGCTGCCGCTCTCTCCCGAGCCAACACCGCAGCCGCAGTTACTTCTTTCATAACGCACAAACCCATCCTGTGTTTGTGTTGTGGTAGGGCTGATTATGATCAATCATGAATAATGAATGAGATGTTTCGCTGACTGGACAGGAACAGAGCAGCAGTGGTATCACCGCGCTGTGGCAGGGTGAAATGTTGCTTAGGGAAGATGATGTTGCCAGCTGGAAATCCACAACAACTACTTCATGGTAGACAGGCTCTTCTAAATGCATGTAGAACTAATGGGTGTTCAGCGTTTGAGCCACTTTTTATTTTATAGGTTTATTTTATGTATATTTGTGTGTGTGTGTGTGTGTGTGTGTGTGTGTGTGTGTGTGTGTGTGTGTGTGTGTGTGTGTGTGTGTGTGTGTGTGTGTGTGTGTACGTGCATATTTTTCTATATTGCAACATTTTATGGCCTTGCTGTATTTATATTTTGATATTTACTTATTTTATTTATATTCTCAATATTTAACTATTATCTTACTATTTTAGAGCAGAGCAATTGTATTGTGACAGTAACAATTTAACCATCGGGATTGATGAAGAGTCTTTTAAAACACAAGCCCAGTACAACTTCAAGGAGGAGGAGGCCTCACCTTGGTCCTCTTCAAGCCGTTCATGATGTGGGCCAGATCCTCCACGTCCACTACAGACCTCTCCCCTGGAACGACCGACTCCTCATCGCTGCTGGACTCCAGCATCTCCTCCTCCTAGTGGTGTCATATATTTGTCATGACAACCATGTTTAATTCATTCAAATATAGCAACTTGGTATTGAATGTAAATTGAGAGCCAGAGAGAGAGAGCCAGAGAGAGAGAGAGAGAGAGAGAGAGAGAGAGAGAGAGAGAGAGAGAGAGAGAGAGAGAGAGAGAGAGAGAGAGAGAGAGAGAGAGAGAGAGAGAGAGAGAGAGAGAGAGAGAGAGAGAGAGAGATACAAAGTACAAATTAAATGGAAGGGAAATGGTCAAATTAAAATAGAAAAAGAGAAAGAAAAAGAGAAGAGAATGTTTTGGTAAAGTTTTTTTCTGAGCCAGTTGAAAGTCCCCTTCATTCCTTTCTCGGTGGTAAAATAGGATATGTCTACAGCTGTTTTGTCAATGATTATTAATATATTAATATTATGTGTGCATTTGTGTACTTCTGACTTGTGTACTTCCATGGAGAAGGTATTTAGTATTCCGGCCAACGTTGCCTCCAGCCGAGCAGAGGGGAGGCCATATGAAAGCCATTCACTACAGGTCGTTAGCTTCCATTAGCCGCCGCATGGTGGAACGAGACCAGCATCTGCACGTTGAGGCTGCTAACAGGGATGCATGGGTGATGCGGCCAGATTAACAGGGATGAATGGGTGGGGTGGAGGTGGAAATCATCCCAGCCGATTCCCTCACCTGTCCCCCTCTGCCCTCTACTTCCTGTTGTGTCACTCCCCCCCGCCCCGCTGAGCACTCACTCACAGGCCAGAAATGCCCACTGTCATGGCAACCAAGCATCTGTGTCTGCCCGGTCGCCGTGCCATATGTATGTGTGAACGTAATGTCAATGTGTCAGTATGTGAGTGGGAATTGGTGAGTGAGTGAAAGTGTGTGTGGGTGTGGATGTGTGCATGTGTAATGTTTAGGTGTGGATGAAAAATACATACATTTTCGGTATAATATTAATATGATTTTCTCGAGAGACACACACACACACACACAAACACAGATACGGGGACACAGCGATTATGTACAGACATGCACATATATGTAAACAGGAATGTCAGGCGTTACGCCTTCTAATCATAACCGAAAAATGTATCCAACACATCTGGGTTTTCCGGTACTCCGTGTACCTCGGAGCTGTCGTGTTGCTCCTCCTCTTCCTGTTCCTCCTCCTCCTCCTCCTCTTCTCCTCCCTGCTCGGGGATGTCTTCGGGTCGGTTTTTACACGACCCGCTGTGACCCATACAGCTGCCGCCGCCGCAGCCCTTCTGCGCCCCGTCATTGGTCAGGGCCCGCAGACGGGACAGGAAGTGGACCTTCCACGCCAGGAAGTCCCCCTGGATGCTGCCGTTGCGGCTCTTGGCCACGTTGCAGTCGCCCTGGCCCCTGGTCAGCAGGCGGGCCCCGCTCAGCATCCACAGCCACTTGTCCACGTTCTTACTCACCTGGGAGGGGCAGGGGGGGGATCCACGTTACTGATCTGGGAGTGGTAGTCGGAAATATACTGCTGGTTATTATTTGACTTTTATAAGCAATGAAAATAATACCAATTCTAGTCATATAAAATGTATTTAGCTGTCTCAATAATGGTATCAATAACAATTAAACATTACTATCCCCATCTCTAGTTATGTTAACCTGACGCGCCATTTGGATTGTAACACAGAAACAACTAGGAAGTCGTCATTAGAAACTGGAAAAGGGCTGGCCCTTTCAGAAAATACTTAGCAGGTGATTGGATGAACCATCTGTCTATCCCCGTCTATCACATATCCTGTAGATCACGTAGTTCCTCGTTGGATGCTGGGTGGTCCGAACCAATATGGTTCGACGACAAGTGCATAGCATGAAGCCAGGCCAGATTGATTCTCGCGTGATTGTGATCTCGCGAATCCAGCTGCCTCGCAATGTAATAGTTATGTGATGATGGGTGCAAAAACATTATATGGGTCACCCTTACGCTAAGCCCTTTAAAGGGCAAAGAAAAACTCCATTCGTTATCAAGGATGAACCTTGAGAAGGAAACCAGAAAGAGGGATCCCTCCTTCCAGGGATGGTTAGGAGTGCAATTGGTGCCCTAAGGGACAGACAGACTAACCAAAAGGGTTGGTTTAGATTTGACTACATAAGGTATATTAGCCAGGTGGATTAGCAGGGATCCCATTGGGTGTCACAGCAGATGGTACTGGACAGTAGAATAATTACAAAGCTAACAAATGTGTAAAGTGATGTTGAAAAAGTCCTTACTGTATTGTAGTGGCCAATGTAGGCAGAGTGACCCAGGCCAAACACAGCATATCTCAGGCCTTTCAGGTAGGTCTTCCCATATCTGAAGTCTGTGGAAGCCTCCTCCAGCCACTTACAGAACCAATCAGCATTTTCTGTGGGCTGTCCTTCAGTGTAGGTAGCCAATAGGAACACGCAGACCGACCTGTTGGTGCACTGGCACAGAGGTGTGATACAGATGTGAAACAATATTATGAGAAAGAAATAAACCTCAGGATTACTGGACAAAATGTCATTGCATCGTTGTATGTGCAGAGCTGGTCGTACAGTACCCATCCCAATTCCCCATCCTATTTCACATTCCACATCATTACATCTTAAGTGTTCTTTAGGAAACACATAACAAGGAAAGGAAAGGAAAAGCATTGACTCTTTTTGAACATGTCGGCTCGGAGGAGAGTGCTTTTTCAGTTCAGACGGTGGGGTTTGCTTCTCTGACGCTGCTGTTTCTTTGTTCTAATGGCAAGGTTTTACAGCTGAACCATGCTTGTTTACGTTTCAACAGCCACTTTCCCTCCAATCTTCCTCAATGATTTTACATGATTTCCAGGGAAATGCATACCATGTTAAACACATTCATGAGTGCACACAGAACAAATGCAATAAAAAGGCTATTGTTACAAACTGACCGCATATCAAAAACAAACATATTTCCAATACATACTGTAAAATCAGCAATTTAATATATGAAGACAGGGACACTTATGTATTTGTTTGTCTTCTCTGTTCAGTAATCTACTGTTATGGAGCATCTAGCAAAGCTCAAGCTCCAGGCTAGCTCCCCGAACGCCCAGGCTGCCCAGGACAGGGTGCCTCCATGACAGATTGGCCAGCCTTCGAGGTCATCGTCCTCGGCATCTCAGAGCTGCCGGGGCCCAGTGGACCTCATTTCTCAATATTGAGATTTAATCTCAAACAACAGTGTGGTTTTCCTGTGGAATAAATAGCCGTTTCCTCTACTGCCGCTTCCCAGCCGGGCAATCTCATATTCATCTCTCTACGATGCACTACCCAGCACCTGGGGTCCACAATATGAAGGAGAAGAAAAAAAAAAAAAGAAACACTGATGAAAATAATCGATCTTTCCCTGGTTCAGAGAAAAGCGTTTATCAGTGTTGGGACAGCAGAACCGGGGAATTGGGCTTCAGTGTGGGGTCACAGACAGCAGAAGGACTGTTTATGTTGTTACTAAGAACACTGTTATATTTTGGAGGGACTGAACTGATATAAAAAGGAATATACTACTGGCATGAAAGTTATTTGATAAGATTAGCAGCCATTTTTCCACGCAAACTGCAACCCCTAGTACCTGCATGCCAAGCAGGTAGTTTTCTCTAAACTATCCCTTACTTTAGTCATAGTACACCAGGAAGCACAACAGGTCAATATAATGCAGGATTACATTCTATCCAATCAGTACACAATGGATATGACCGGCCTTGGTCACAGTTCCTGTTCAAATCCAACTTCCAAGAAGCAAATCAGGGCAGGCCGTACTAAACAAACAGCAACTCAGAACATTGAGCTAGTGATTGTGATTGGATCACCCTCGCCAATCACCCACTTGGAAGGTGGAGAGCTGGGATTGGATGCACAAGTGCATCCCAAGTCAAGGTGCATTTCATCACTAGTTGTGAAGTTAATCATTGTTTTATCTACATGAAGGAACATGTTGTTGTAGTTGTCTGCTTGTCAATGCAAAAGTGTGTAATATAGTTTAATGTGGAAATGGCTTGACATACATACCCCATCCCCTCAATTCTGTCCTTGCTTATTTTACGACACACACAAAGTAACAAACTTCTCCTAAATATTTGGCACACCCTTTAGATCTGCCGAAAGATTTGGCAAAAGCGCTTGCATTTAAATGTGTCACCTATTGTCAGGGGCATTGCAACACCAAGATGCAAGCTGATCATTGAGTGGAGGGGACTTCAATAATAAGTACAAGTATAAGCAGAGTATATAAACAATTTAGTTTGTAATCAATTAAACTTCCGTTCATAAAACTAAATAGTGTTTGTGAGGATGTTATCATGGCATGCATGAAATGTTCCTTCCTGTGACCGGACTTACGGACTCAATTTAACAATTATGTCCATATTGTATCTGTGGTTGCACAATATGTCCTTAAATTGATCTTAAGGGCTTACTTCATCAGTGAGGCGGTCTTCTGGATCATAGTCCTTCATGTTGATCACTTCTGCCAGTATTCCCAAACTCTTCACCCCTTCTGCCAGGTCCTTGGCAAACCCCTAAAATGTACCAGAGAAAGAAAACTAAGAAAGATCAGGTGGTGTTCATTTAGCAAATAAAAACATACAAACAAAGATCAGTATGAGAACAATTTGGGTTTGACGGTGTATGTATTAATATATATTTTTCCCACTTTTATTGTTTTGCAAAACACATTGCTTATTTTCAAGTACAATACATTATTGTTATGGTCATATCGTAACAATACAAAATTTGTAGTAAAATAAAATTAGAGGGACTAAGTCAATTGTCTTCCAGCTCTATTACACAGACCACTAAGTATGCACTGTTGAGGACAATGTCCGTACTTGTGCAGTTCCTGTCTGTGAGCCATAAAAGATCTTCACTCCTGAGACCTGGACCACATGGTCTGCTCCTGTTGGAGAGGACTTCTCCTTCATCGCTCTGGAGGTCTGAGGGACCACCTCGACTGAAGAGCTTCTCTGAAAAGGATGAGATGAGGATATAAGAACCCTGAAGAGAAAGCCTGATGGTATCTTCTTGTAACATGGATAAGCATACCCAATCAAAATTTGACATGTTCTTTTAAGAAATCTATAATAAATAACATGTAGCCCTAAAATATATATGTAATGGCATGAAATAACAAGACAACAAATTAAAAATATTGTGCACAGCCTGCAATGCAATATACAGGAAATGAAACAAACCCCTAGTAACACATACTGTATTTGAAGCTTGATCCGTTAAACCGGTTGGTGGGGTAAGGTGACTAACTACCTTTTTTAATGCCATCTTCAGAGTTAACCATATGCCAAAGACAACAGCCGCAGAATAAAAATACAGCCTGTTGTGCCAAACCATCATCCAACAGCTGTCACTAGGACTGTGCTCATTCTTCCCACCTAAATTAAGATAAGATCGTTATAAGACCCCGATGTAATATAAATGTGTTAATGCAAATACGACATACTTCAGGTAATACCTTTGCTATGGCAATGTAAATAAACATGATTATTGTTAACAAGCAGTCTCATCTTCTTAGCCTTGCCTTCAAACTAGATGCACCTACCTTTCATATCTGAGGTTGACACGTACTTGCTGCAATGCCAAATAATTATGAACAAATTCTGCAACATTGTTCAAGTTTTGTATTGGCAGAAAGATGTTGGCATAAAGTATAAAACGTGCAACGTCTTGTCTCTTATCCACAATAGCACCTTCTCAACAGTGGACACGTGAAGCCATGTTGTCATGGTCATTATTGATGGGAATTCTGGGAAATTTGGTTTTTATGGGTCACTTCCTAATAACTTATTATAATAACTGTTCGCGTTTTCTTAAAATAAATTTATTTTGTTTGAAATAAAACTGAATTTAAAAACTCAATCTTATTTTATTTATATTCAAAAACCGGAATTCAGATATATAACTGCGGATGCGGAACGTTTGGTTCACGTCGTATTTTGACTACGGTAGTACATTGGTAACGCACTTGTATCGAGTCTGCCGATCCAGCTGTCACTTAACTTGTGTTGTTGTTATACATATGAGTTCACTGCGTTGACAGATATATATATATATATATTTATCAATCATCAAAATGTCGATCTTTACCCCGACAAACCAAATACGGCTGACGAATGTGGCTGTCGTGAGGATGAAAAAGGGAGGAAAACGATTTGAAATTGCCTGTTACAAAAATAAAGTGGTGAGCTGGAGATCTGGAGCGTAAGTCATTGTTCACACTAAATAACGTGATAACTATAACAGTTATGCTATCTATCCATTTTTATCTGTCAGACTGATCTAAATTTTAACCACCGTTGTCTGTTTTCATCTAGGGAGAAAGACCTGGACGAGGTTCTGCAAACTCATTCTGTTTTTGTCAACGTTTCTAAAGGCCAGGTGGCCAAGAAGGATGACTTGTCAAAATCGTTCGGAACAGATGATATTACCGAAATTTGTAAACAAGTAAGTAATGTGACTGTCTCTCTGTAGTGAGTATTGACTGACTATTTGCCTAGCTACATTATTGTGAGTCAAAGCTCCATCTCCATCGCAACATTGTAACGTTACTGTACATCTGAATCCGACTGGAAGTGTTGAGTTTTCCACTTTTGATTTCTTTCTCCACGGACAGATTTTAGCAAAAGGGGAACTCCAAGTTTCCGACAAAGAGAGGCAGAGCCAACTGGAGACCATGTTCAGGGACATAGCGACGATCGTGGCGGAGAAATGTGTAAATCCAGAGACCAAGAGGCCATACACGGTCAGTCTGATCGAGCGTGCCATGAAGGACATCCACTACTCTGTGAAGGCCAACAAGAGCACCAAGCAACAGGTAGGCAGCTGCATGTCCACTTCAGTTTCATAATAAAAACCATTAGCCAAGTCACTTATTGGTTTTTATTTTTGTTTACTTTTATTTTTAAACTTTTGATCTAATTTAAATTAATTTAATGTCCCCCAAATTCCCACCTGGGATCAAAGTTTTGTCAAGTTTAGATTATCTTTCTTATCTTAATACATCATCCTGCAAGTGTTTAGGAACCCAAGCTAGTTTATCAATGGCTGACCTCTATGTGCTGCTGTGTGCTTCCCAGGCACTGGAGGTCATCAGACAGCTGAAGGAGTCCATGGAGATCCAGAGGGCCCACATGAGGCTGCGGCTGGTCCTGCCGGCCAAGGAGGGCAAGAGGCTGAAGGAGAAGCTGAAGCCGCTCCTGAAGGTGGTGGAGAGCGAGGACTTTGACGAGCAGCTGGAGATGGTGAGGGCCTAGGAAAAACATCAGCTGAAAAAGTTTAACAACCTGCATGACGAAATACAATCACCAGTGATTTCCACTTCAGTGTTACATAGTCCTTGTTACTTTCTGCTGGTAACCACATAGTTACCATTCTGTCTCTGAATGTAAATTGGTCATATTTGCTTGTTGTTATACCACGACACATGACTACTACTACCATGACTGGAGTTAATGTCAGCCATTAAATAGCCTACATATAAATTCCTGCCCCCAATCCAGGTGTGTCTGGTGGACCCCGGCTGCTTCAGGGAGATTGACGAGCTGATTCGGTGTGAGACCAAGGGCCGGGGCTCCCTGGAGGTCCTCAACCTGAAGGATGTGGAGGAGGGAGAGGAGAAGCTGGAGTAACACCACCCCTTGGCCCTCAACCCTTCTACCTACAGACGCTCAATCCTAAACCCGTTGCTACCTAACCCTAACCCCCTTTACCCTAAACTCTTAACCCTCAACCCCATTTACCCTTAACCTTCTTCAACCCTTTGCCCGTAACCCATCTACCCACAACCCCCTTATCCTCAACCCTTTGCCACTTAACCCTAACCCACTTTACCATCAACTCTTAACCCTCAACCCTTTAGCATTTAACGCTTATCCCTAAAACCCCTCTTGCCCTCAACCGTAAAACCCTCTACCCCTTACCCTTAACCCTCAACTCCATTTACCCTCAAGCCTTAACCTTCTCCAACCCTTAGTCCCTAACCCTAAACCTAATTTACTCTCAACCCCTCACCCTTGACACCTAACCCTAAATCCCTTTAGCTTCAGCCCCATTGCCCTTAATTCCAACCTCCACCACCATGGACCCTCTGTGCCTCCATATATATAAAACGAGCATCCTGGCACACAGAGGGCATACTCTATATCGCCGATTGACGCTAATCCACTTTGAATCCATGATGCCGTCACTGTGTTCCTGCCGCTGTATATTTAGAGAGTTTATCCGGCTGCGCATGGCTGTCTTGGTTTCTTATGTGCAGTGTGAGCCTATTAAAGAGGAATGTACTTGACTTTATTTTGGAGTGTTTTCATCTCACATTTTAAGTCACTTTTATTATTTACAAGTTATTTACAGCAAGATTTGATTACATTATTTGAATAACAATCTAAAGAAAAAACAAGAATATTGTCCATGCCTTTTTATTTTTCCACTTGTGATGTATAATCATGGCTCACTGTGTAATTTGCTTAATCCAATAATTTATATTTTGTCATTAAATATCTATTAAAACAAATTACCTTGTGAAATGGCTTATTAATTCCCCCCACTCAGATATATAATTTTGCAAAGCTCAAAAAATGTACTTTGGCCATAGTTCATTATACAAAGACAGTTATTATCCATTTGGATACAGTGATGATTGCTTTTTAATCGTTTTTTGTAAAATCAAGGTTGATCACGTACTGCTACAGTTAGCGGAGACGTGCCTCAAAAGAGTTACACCTATTATAGGTCATTTGAATAATTAAAGCAAAGTATTCTCCCCATAATTAGTCATACATGTGCATCTATTTCTTTCAAGGTTTTCCAGTACGTCTTTGTGCTGAGATTAAGACATGTCCGATGTGCTGCCTCCTTTTTTTGCTTTTATTTCAGATGGTAGGGGATTTGTAACAAAACGAAACATATAAATCCAGTATAAATGACAGGTTTGCAGTGTGCCGATAGTGTTAGCGGTCGAAAAAGGTCGTGCTTTTTACGCCCAACACACCTGGTCCCAATCAAACATACTCTTGAAACCCAAATGTGCACCAGCCACCTGCAGACCCCTGTGAGAAAAATATAAAGTGCCACAGAAATTAAACTTCTAAACTGAAAATAGCTTATACCATTTACATAATTGGTATTACAATGTTTACATTCATCTTATAGGGCTAATGTGAATATTTTACTTTCACATCACATCTTATAGTTACCTTCTTAATTGAAGTATTATTTAAAGACTTCAAATATGGTGTTCACACATTTAGAATTTAAGAACCGGTGGTCTATCCTTTGATATGACAAGGCTTTGAACATTTCCAGGGACACCAGCATTGAGAAAGAGACAGCCACATGTTTCATGTCAAGTTTAATTCCACAGACCTCGAGAGATAGAGTCCCAACAACAGTGATAGCTTAATGCTACAGTAGCCCTGCTACCTGTTAGCAGACCAGCAAGCCCAGAGCGGACACATTCTCTCAGCCCTTCTGAAAACACGGTTGGGTTATTTGTGGTTAGCATTAAGTTGCTCAAGGATTTCTCACCACTTGGAGGAGCTGAGTGTTGAACCAACAACCTCTTTGACCTCCTGACCTACACTCACACACAACCTCCTCTTAACTTCTTACTTTAACTTTGTATTGCAGCTGTAAAAAATATATGTTACCCCTGAACCATATTTAAGACAAGGCCACACAATATATATCAATCAACATGTTTGGTATATTAGATGTAAACAATTTAGCATTCTAAGTAAACTCCCCACTCAAAAGCACATGTGAAATATTTCCATTGAATTAAACACAAAACTTGAACATCTCGCTTCATGGTAAGGCACCTCACGGTGTTTTGCAAGGCTTCATCTTAAATGCCATTTGTAGGCTAGGATAATGGCATCATAATGACACTTAACAAGCACAGCATAGATACATTACTAAACTAGTTTGATATCACACATAATTGTTATTCCCAATACGTAATTTGGAATGTAAAACTTGTATAGTAAGTGGCATATCTTTCAGTCAACAATGATCATTTAGGCACGATAACGGTTTGACATAGGCAATAACAGACTTGTACTGAATTATGCAGACATTACTAGGCCTCTCCTGCTGTTCAAACAAGGACAACGGTGTCTGGTTTTCATCACACAGGTAGGCCTAGTTGTTATCTATATAAGAGTCCATGGAGTTAAGTATCCTGCAGTGACTCGTCAGATGGGCTGAGACCTGTTGCCGTACTGGCTGTTGGTGTACGTTGTCCTTTGGATGGTGCTCAGAGGGTTTTCACCCTCCTCCTGCTCCATGCGCCAGCTCACCGGCACCGACCCAATGTGCTCTTCAGACCGTGGGCACCGGGTGAGCAGAAACGCGCCCCCGGCGACCATCAACGCAAACGAGATCCAGCCGAGGTAGAGCGCTGGGCCCCAGTCACGCCGCAGTTCTTTTGCGCCCTCTAGAGGCTGACTGGTGTGGTGACATGTCCAGGCGATGGGAACCAACAACAGTATCCCAGACACAACAAAGAGCACTCCGGACGCCACCTTTATCTGACCACGCTTGGGGAACCACACAATCCCCGCGGTTCCCACCGCCATAGCGAACGCCCCGGCTCCTATCGCCGCCCCGACCAGCGCCCTCCAGGTGCGGAAGTTTCCAGAGAGCAACATGAGTCTCTGGTAAAAGGAGCAATGGAGACTCCCGTCGTGCGCCAGGTCCCAGTGGTCCCAATCCAACCACACCCCGTCCCAGTACGCGGGCAGGGTGGCGGTGATGTTGTCAACGGTGCCGCTCACCCTCCAGAGCGACAGGCAGCGGGTGAAGATGCTACACAGCCAACCGGTGATGCCCAGGCCCAGTGCGGTCTGTTCCAGCCAGCGATCCATGACTCGCCCCGGCCGCCGCTGCTGCATATTCCTCGCTCTGGGCACGGCGCTGCCAACCAGAAACAGCTGCTCAGAGCGGAGGGCGGGTTCTGTGTTTTAGTGTCTGTCTTTGTGTTAGGAAGAGAGAGAGAGGGAGAGGTTACGAGGAATTCAGAAATTAAAAAGCTCAGAGTGCGTGTGTGTGTGTGTGTGTGTGTGTGTGTGTGTGTGTGTGTGTGTGTGTGTGTGTGTGTGTGTGTGTGTGTGTGTGTGTGTGTGTGTGTGTGTGTGTGTGTGTGTGTGTGTGTGTGTGTGTGTGTTGAAGAAACACAGGGAAAGGGAAGAGGGGACACCAGAGATTCTGAAGGTTCTGACATGTTTGGACTAGAGACCAAATCACTGTGTGTGTGTGTGTGTGTGTTGTGATGGAAAATCCATATGTTAAGTTTTAATAATTTAAGCTTTGTTTTCTTCAGGTTGTGTTATCTAGCCACCCAAATATGTTAACTATTGTTAGCTAGTTCCCCTTTGTTAACATTTTGCCTGGGGTGAACCGGTCACAATGACGTCCTTATTTATACGAGAAAAACAACTGTATGCCAACATTTCCCTCACATGATGTATGGACAAATGCATTGTGTGGAGGCGGTGAAGCTGTTAAAAGGCTGTGTGAAACTATTCTGGGCTCTGCTAGAGAGGATACTGGTGTATGCATACATTAAATATTTGTATTATTATTATAGGTATTTTCTTATTGTGTGTGTGTGTGTGTGAGAGAGGGGGGGGGGGGGAGAGGGGGGAGGGAAAGAGAGGGAACACACATACACACACAGAGGGGTGTGTGTATGTGTGTTTCCATGAGCCTGAGCTGGTTACAGGGCTGCTACATGTGTGTGCTCGCTGTAAAACCGGTTCCCCCACATGGGTGGGACTCTGGAGGAGCAGAAGGGAAATCCCATGTTTGCTCTGCTCTTTCTTCATAACCATCTCAGTCTCTCTTACTCTCTGTTGAGATCAGCAGTGGAACAAAGACAAGACTGTGTTGGGTCTTCTGGCTGAGCGCTTTGTTTTAGCGTTGAAGCGCCACAACCTCATTTAACAGGAGAATGAGAAGCGTTCCCTCAAATAGAAGATGTTTCACATTTCCATGAAGTCTTTGTGTGGTGACTCAGCTGAAAAACATGAAGACACTCCTTCGGATCTCATTGTTATGCAAAACATCGTCACCCGATACAAATACAAAAAAAAAAAACAGCAACACCAGCAGCTTACAAAACTTTATTTGCAATTCCCTGAAGTGAATCACAAACATCACATCCCCTCTACATCATACTAACATTATGGATTTTCTCTAACTACTGGCCTCTATGAGTATGTTTTAATAATACTATTGCTCGTGTTGAGAAACCATGCAAAATTCAACACATATACTGCATTGGCTGCTGAGGTTTGAAGCATAGGGAATGGCATTCTGGGAGTTCAAACTACATTTCCCATGAGCCCAAAGTTCTTTGTCGAGAGGTACTTGGGATCGGAGGGTTTGTTTTGAAGGAAAGGTGAGATGAAAGTGAGAAGGGGGGGGGGGGGGGGGTTTGGAAACCAAATTAACAGTATAATCTATCAAATCAACATGTGATCTATACAAATAACTCCTCTTACTTTAACCAATTCTGTCATTCATTCATTTGCTCCAATTTAGACATTTCAGCAGATCCGTGTATATATAATAATCGGCTGTCATGCCAATGATCGATGTTCGAATATAATCCCCCCCTCCCCATCCCCCATCCTCCCCTCTACCCCTTCCCCCCATATCACACGTAGTTCTTGAAGGCGTAGCCGCTGTGCGAGGTGTGGGTGGTCTGCGCCGCCCGCCTGTACCCGCCGGAACCCCCTCCCACCCTGGCAGCCCTCGCCGCAGGCGGGGGGCAGCTGCTGCACATCAGCGCCCCCCCGCACAGCAGCAGGCCGCCGGTCACCCAGCCGATGTAGATGGCGGCCCCCAGCTCCTTTTTCAGCACGTCGGGGACGCGCGGGTTGCGGAAGTCCCTGACGATGACGTTGGCCGTCCAGGACACGGCCACCAGGATGGTGAGCGCGCTGAGGGCGAACACCAGGCCCGCGGCTGCCACCACGCGGCCCTTGGCGCGTGGGTGGCTCAGGCAGTTGGTGCAGCGGGCCCCCAGCAGGAAGAGCAGGAAGGCCAGGCAGCCCAGCACCAGGCTGATGCAGACGAGGCCCCGGGCGGCCTGCAGGTCAGGCTCCAGGTCCAGCAGGGCGTCGTAGATCTTGCACTGCATCTGGCCCGTGTACTCGCTGACGCACGTCATCCACAGGCCCTCCCAGAACACCTGCATGACTACCAGGTGGGTGCCGATGAAGGCGGTCACCTTCCACATGGGCAGCGCGCAGATCAGAATGGTGCCGGCCACGCCCAGCATGGACAGGGTGAAGCCCAGCTCCTCCAGGCCCATGGTGGGGGTGGTGGTGGTTGCTGAAGGAGGTAGTGGTTTGGGGAGGTGGTTGTAGTGGCGGCGGTGGTGGTGGGGAGAGGTCACTCCTGAGGGAGATAGAGGGGGGGGGGGGAGAGTGAGATAGAAGGGAGAGAGGGGGTGGCAGTGGGAGGGAGTGATAGGGAGAGTGGGGGAGAGAAGGGGAGGGAGACAGAGAGAGTGAGTTGGGGGAGAGAGAGCTAGGGGTAGAGAGGTGTGAGGTGATAGGGAAGGGAGGGAGACAGAGAGAAGGAAGAGGAGGGAAATAAATACGTGAATATTTACAATGTTACTGGGACTCCTTTTAGCAAATCAGGAACAGCCATTGAAAAGACCACGAATGGAAATAATGTGATATCCTGGCAGTCTATATGTATTTATTTATCTTTGCATTGATATTTTGGCATTAAATGTGTATTATGTGTACATTTCATAACACCAAACAGTTTAGTTAGAGCATAATCTCTCCTACTGAAAATAAATGAACGAATTAACAACAATTTCCCCAGATATTGTGAAGTTAGGCCTTTATCTTGGGAAAGAAGAGCTGCACTTGAAAGCCTACGCCACTAGGGTTCAGTGTTTCATCAGAGACACACCCTTTCCACTAAGAAAATGCTCTACATGTCAACTGCAAGTAATGTTAATTGCACTTAAAAACTCGACTGTAAATCAAACACGAATGTATTTTCTTTCGTATGGCATATCGTATATGTTTCTTAGGTTGCAATGCTGTTGAAAGTTGTCAAGTGAAAGGAATTTATTAAATCACACAATTGTACTCCGATCCAAGAGTAAACACGAAATAACTGAAATGTGAAACTAAGAAGAAAAAAAAAAAGAAAGAAACCGAAATCGTTGTCGTTGTCGTTGTAACCGAAGGGCGTTACAGGACCTAGGCGTGGTTGGAGATGTTTTTTTCTGTACATTCCCCATCGAGCGGAGTCACGTGACCCAAACACTCCCAGTTTCACTTGAAAACGCGCACATTTTATTACAAAAAAAACACCGAAACGTTTCAAACAAAACAAAGAATATACATTTTAGTGACTCTGGCATTCCACCTGCATGGGTGTACCAAACCCATGTTTGGTAGATTATATCTTCCAGACATGAATTGCTTCATATTTTTGCTTTGGGAGTAGGCAGCCTACAAAAATGTTTTGATCAACATTTGATGACAAGGGATAAAATTAATTATTGAACTAACTAACTGATTGACCAACTAACAAACAAACGAACTAACTAACCAACTAACTAACTAACAAGCAACCAACGTTTATTGTGTTTGCCCAGAGTTTAAGCTGACAATCAGCGGTGAGAGCATTTCAGGAACAACAGGGGAGGTGTTTGAGATGAGAACTGGTTCTTCCTTTACCTTGTGCTGAGTATCAAACCTCCCATCAAAACATGCCAAGTGCGAAACACAGAACAAAATGGGAGTAATGTGTGCACAGTGAAACAGGCTCATTTTGCCAAACTAAATAGAAACCTAACCAGCTAGAGTCTCTATCATGTCCGTCTTGTCTCAATGAATGCCAACAATTCATGATAGAAGGACTCTCCCATATGCACTGTCAGGTACATACTGCCAGGTAAAAACACACATCCCTTCCATCAGGGTCTTTGATGCTTTTCAGTGAAATGGGGTTCTCTGTGGGTGGTGAGGAGCCTCCGGCTGAGATGGGCTCATTGATCAGGAGATGGTTTTCCCTGCTCTGGTCTGGGGATCTGTTAGAAATGAGCATTTACTTTTGCCTCCTTGTCCTAAATCAAGGTGGTGACGATACAGGCGACTACCATGCTGCTCCAGTCCAGCATGCCCAGTGGGTGGCAGAGGAAATGGCATATCGTCATGGAAACCATGTCGCAAAAAAGAAAGAATACTAAGGTGTAAACTCATTATGTGAGCAATTAGTAATTTGTAAGTAATTCAGTGAGAACACAATATAGTTGGTGTTTCTTTCTGAAGCAAGATGATACCAGGTTTAGGAAAACACCATACTAGGAAACAAGATAGGTTGGCCTTCTGTTCCGGTTGCTGTTGAATAAAAGGCGGGGAAGAAACAGGTCGTTTGGCATAAAGACGCTTTCTTTAGTGTTGACATTAGGCCGTAAAACTAAGTCTGTCATTACAGAAAGTAGGGAGTTGTGAGAGGTCAACAAATGTAAACGAATAAACAAATTTTAACTGAACAAATACTAATTGAAACAAAGTTTACGGAAAAGATGTAAACAATAAACAATAATCGATCAACATCCAGACGTACATAACCAACCACCCTTCTGTCTGTATTCTGAATGATGAAATGTTCTGAACTGAAGTGAACAAGTGTTGTTTACATAGCAGGGTTTTGACATCATCCACTACTGTGCCGGGCACACCTCTACAGGGTTTGAAGTCAACCAGGGAGCCCGGACTGGTTTGAGAACATTCTCTTTGCATTGGTGGTTGTTTTTTTCCCATGTAAGGAAAAGACTAGCCACGAAGACATGAAACCAATTGCACTTCTGTCACCTTTCCTCCACAGCTGTGACTAACTTAACCATGTGTGTGTGTGTGTGTGATTGCTAGATAGCATATACATCCTCACTTCCTTACTGTTCTTCGTTTCCTTGTCAAGCCATTTGTAATCGTTGTTTAGAAGAGAGTTGTAAAGCTGAACTCCTATTTGCCTATAGTGAGCCAGGCTGACATTCCACAGTAAGGAACAGGTTTAGCCTGTTAGGATTCAGTCCCAAGGGGAGGGCTGGCTGATGATGTTAACAATGC
The DNA here is from genome assembly GCA_026745465.1 of Lota lota. Lineage (NCBI taxonomy): Eukaryota > Metazoa > Chordata > Actinopteri > Gadiformes > Lotidae > Lota > Lota lota. The sequence goes on along the minus strand of JACYXH010000096.1, from coordinate 2,439,129 downwards.
ACAACTTCAATGGTTCAAACAAGATCAAGCTAGATTTAACTGGATGTTACTTTGTCTTCAATTGGTTCATGAATCACTGAAATCATCGTATGAACATACAAATCTACATAGAGACATTACTCATTCATTACTCTGATGTCACTTCCTTCTCACACTGAGCGACTAGGTCATTTGTGTAGTCAGTTTGAACTCTTAGACAATTTAAAAAAGGCAGGTTTTTGAATGAGCATGAACAGCTATTTCATTTTAGAGGTGAAAGAGGCAAAATCCTGAGATCAACCTTTCTGGAGACTAGTGAATCAATATTTTAAGATGTTAATGAAAATGAACTGGCGCTTTTGTAATGGTAAGACGTTCACGGCATATTATAAGACAGACCAGACAGGGAACAGCAATTGGAGGAATGAATGTTTAATAAAAAATAAACAGTCTGATATGGACATATACAAAACACTTTTGATTTGCGAATGATAACAATATAACAGTAAAAGTAATACGCTTTGTACATACAATTCTCAACCAAAAACAGATATTTCCTTTATCACAGTTGTCACAGACGGTGGTTTTAAAATCAAACAACATGTATGTATTTTATATTCAGTACACAGGTAGCATAGCATGGCTCTCGCCTCGGTCGGTTAGATTTCCCGTCCTTTGGGGGCCCAATCAAACGTCCCACCATTTCGTCATCCTCTGAACAAACATTCTCTGTTGTCACAGAGAATGTGATGACAAAATGTGACATCACGCGTCCGATTTTGTCTCTCAGTTACTGAAGAAGAATCGGTGTTATCCTGGTCCTGTTCCATAGCCTGTCACAAAGGTATATTTCTTAATTAAATAGCTTTTTCGAATCGTCTTTAAGCGTGGAGCTGAGTCCTTAGACGTAGGCCCGGCTGGTGGCTGTGGATCGGGCCTGAGAGTACTTCACTGGGTACTCCGGCGGGTCATCTTTGGGTGGGCAGGAGCTGCATAGAAGGCCCCCGCCCAGGATCAGCAGGCCTGCGCAGCCCCAGCCGATGTACAGCGAGGCCCCCATCTCCCTCCTCTGAGCGCTGGTGAGAAGGGGGTTGTAGAAGTCCTGGATGATGGTGTTGGCGGACCAGCTCACGGGTATGAGGACGAGCACGCCAGCAACGATGAAGATGACCCCGGCCGCGATGGCCACCTTGGCTTTGGCGCTCTCTTCCTCCACAAAGTTGGTGCACTTCCCCCCGCCGATGCCCAGAAGCACCCCGAAGAGCCCTGCGATGATGGAGACGACCACCAGCGCTCTGGCGGCCTGCAAGTCCATCGGCAGCTGCAGAAGCGAGTCGTAGATCTTGCACTGCATCTGCCCGGTGCTCTGGACCACGCAGTTCATCCACAGGCCCTCCCAGATTGTCTGCGCCGTGATGATGTTGGCCCCGATGAAGGCGGTAACCTTCCACATGGGCAGTGCGCAGACGATGATAGTCCCGAGTGCGCCGATGATGGCCAGGGTAAAGCCCAGCATCTGCCGTCCCAGTGACACCATGGTTGGTAGGTTGGTTGGTAGGTTGAATAGAGGCAAGAGGAGCTATAGGAGCCGTGTAAGGTTTGAGTGGAGTCCTGCAAGGTTGTCAAGCTAAATTGTGCCAGGTGTGGCTTTGTTATCCCTTTTAAGGCGTCTTCTCCGAGGAGGCGGAGCCAACGTCCCTTTCCATTGACCTGAAACCCAGGCCCTTTCCTGTCCCACCAGATTTTTGTCAATATTAGCATACCAAAGGGGGCGGTTTCGATGAGATGGGGATCAGCTGCTGTAGTTACGACTAGTGACGAGGTGCTCAATGGATACTTTAAACAATGTTCCTCCACTGTCTAATTGCTGATGGACCAGGGAACCGGAGGTGCAGGTTTTGCTCATTGTTTCCCCCAACGAAAGCAAACTGATCAAGATGTGGATGACGTATCACCGGAAGCAAACATAAGTCTGCAACTGGTGATAGCTTCCATGGGCTTGGTGGATCCGTGTTACGTTTACGATACTGACACACCGGGAATTCAGAGTTAATAAATTAGGCTTCTTTAAAAAAAAAATTGATTTTAGTTTTTAACGTTGAACTCTCTTCACCTCTCTGAATCTCTTATTCCGCCACTTATAGGGTTTTTAAACGTTTTAGTGAGATTTGTTTTAAATAGCTATATAAATTAAATGTATTATTACTATCACCATATAAGTTATAAGTTAACTATTTTCTCATGCTCATGCTCATTTTCTTTTTACTATTTTATTATGAAATTATGAAATTATTAAATAAATAAATTAAACAGAATGAGAGATATATATTTTTGTTTATTTTCACGCACACCCTGTCTACCTATTGGATAAAACACTATTCGTCACACTCGCAATTCACAAATGTTTCTTTGCGCAGGATTTTTTTTTTCTTTAAATTGTTTTTAATATGTTACAACAACATATACAGTGCCATTTGATTATAATTCATACTGTTTCCAATCTCATCTCCTGATGCGAAAGAAGACATTGTTTGGTAAACATTACTCATCCTACCAAAGAGGAAACTCTTTTCAATAACTCAAAAACACATCAATGACTCAAAAACATAATGACTCAAAAAAAGAACATCACCAAATATTGTCAAAGGTTCACCATAATTACATTTCACACTAATCACTTTACTGATTCTACAGTCTCAGTCTCATGCAGATATTTCAATAAAATGTCTCTCAATAACTCTGCTACCATAGCAAAGCAGCAGCAACACCGCTTCCTGGTAAAGGATCTGGTCAAAAGTCTTAATTTACAGACAATTATAACGAGGCCTTTTCTGTCCATGTCAGCATGTTAGAGGTACTGTCTCCCAGGGTTCATTGTGGGGGCTGCATAGGGTTTGCTCGGCCCATACGAGCCGGTTCCAGAATAGACCCTAGATGGCGGGGCATAGACCGGCCCATAGTTGGCAGGATTGGGCACCGGTGCCCCCGGGTATGGGTACATCGGGGGAGGTCCGTAGCCCGGGTATCCGTACATTGGCTTCTGCGGCGGGCAGGAGGTCGTGAGGGTGATGCCCCCGATCAGAAGCAGCGCCGTGGCCCCCCAGCCGATGTAGATGGAAGTGCCGATGTCTCTCTTCTGAGTCTCGATATTCAGGGGGTTCTGGAAGTCTGCGATGGTGATGGCAGCGGACCAACACACGGGGATAAGGATCAGGATGGCTGAGAAGATGATCAGACAGCCACCCAGGATCACCACCTTGGACATGGACGCTTCAGAGTTCAGGCAGCCCATGCACTTAGCCCCGATAAAGGTGAGCATGAAGCCAATGAAGCCGACGATGAGGGAGATGACCACCAGGGCCCTGGCCGCTTGCAGGTCCGCGCTGAGCCGCATCACTGAATCGTTGAGCTTGCACTGCATCTGGCCCGTGCTCTGCATGATGCAGTTCATCCACAGGCCGTCCCACACGACCTGCCCCGTCACAATGTTGGCGCCGATGTATGTCGTGGTCCTCCACATGGGTACGCCGCAGGTGACCGCCACCCCGACCAGGCCAATGAAGCTCACCACCTGGCCAGCCACTTCCTTTCCTATCTTCCCCATGGCGGAGGCAGCGTTGTCTGGGAGAGGTGTCTGGTTCAGCTGCCTCTGTTCCGGTGCTCCGCGGTGCTGGGGTTGTATTGAGGTGTCGTAGCGTCCTCAGCCAGGGCTTCTCTCAGAATGGCCAGGAGTACAGGGTGTGTTGTCATCAGGTGAGTTGTTCCTGCATAACTAGATTCCTTTTTCTCTCTCTCTCTCTCTCTCTCTCTCTCTCTCTCTCTCTCTCTCTCTCTCTCTCTCTCTCTCTCTCTCTCTCTCTCTCTCTCTCTCTCTCTCTCTCTTTCTCTCTCACTTGTCATTGGCAAAAACATACAAGACAGAGGTGGAGCTTGCAGTGCATTGTCTTCGTCTTAAGAGCGACTGGTGCTTCCAACCTGAAACCGGTCGTGACCCTAACGATGGCCGTCCATTTTAAGTACCACTATTTGTGTCCACTTTCTCACCTAGGGCTGTCTTAACTGATGTGATTTGCATTTGTTGTGGTTCCAACTTCACTTTGATCAAAACAACAGTCAACGACCTCCCATTCCAACATTGATGGGGAAATATAGTACAAAATAGTACAACAATCTCCAGTACTAGATAGATTTCAACAAATCCCCAAAATAAGATGTTAATGAAATTATTTTGTGTTTAAACTGTTAGCTGTAGATGGAATAAGTGCCAGAATGTTTGAATTGCATAACCCTTCTTGATGCTCTGAAAGAAAAATGTTTACAATTACATGACCGGGAGTTTCTTGTCAGTCCAGATTTTGAGATGGAAGCCATCTACGGGGAAGCCATTTTGTCCTAAATTCTTTCAATTGATTTGGTGACAACATATTAAACGACTCAATAGCAGGAAACAACAAGGAAAGCACAAGCTAAAACAAATATATGAATAAGCTGCAGAATAATTAAGATGAGCTAAGGTTAACGTAGAATGCAAATGTTTTGATTTATAGATTATATTTGTTGATTATATTATGTTGTTATTACAATTTTATGTTATGGTGTATTGTGTTGTGTTGTGTTGCATTTATTTAATAATTTTATATCATAAAACGTATAATATAGCCTCACATAAATTCACCTAATACACTATATTTTTATTCCCACTAATTTCCTATTGTCTATTCTAATTGTGTTGTTTTGATTTATCTGCTACAGTTGCCTGTAAGTGTTTCTATTATCATATTTGGATCTTTTAATAATTTAACATAATCATTTTCGATGTTTTATGTGTGTTTTATTTAATTATTTGATTTGCTTGGATTTCATTTTGCTGATGAATAACACTATTTTAAAAGGTGAAATTGTATAAGATATTTGCTAACCTACAGATAAAACTGCAAACAAACAACAATTCATTAATTAATTAATTATTTATAAATGAATGTGAAACATACTCATCCATCCATTCAACAGAGTACAACTGAATGTTTTTGTTCTTCATGGTACATGAGAGACTATGTTTTCAGTTATCAATCACAATGTCAAGGTTTATTTACAGTAACAACACAAGCAAAACAGCCTAGAGAAAACAGCCATTTTAAACATGAAAACGCATTGGGCATTGGCCATGTTTACCATCCTTTAGACACTTTAGAGCAAATAGAAAAATATTTGAATGACATGTTTAGTTTTTTGTATAAAGGTTTGTTTTGGAGAACAACAAACCATTAATATTGAGATAATTAATCTACAAATTGATGATGGGTTAGGGTTAGGGCATACCCATGTCTACTATCCTTTAGACACTTTAGAGCAAATAGAACAAATATTGGAAAGATATTTCTTGTTTTTTTTGTTTAACGGTTTGTTAAACAACAACAAACCACTAATATGACATCATCAATCCACAAATATTCCCTGTCGTCTATTACTTGGTTTTGATTGTCCCTCCCAGTTGGGGGAACTAATCAGGGTGTTTATTGGGGGGTAAGGCAGGCTGACCCCTTGAATGGGACACCGGTCAGAATCACAAAGGCTAAATCAGTTCTGCAATCAGGCGAGGAGCGAGGAGCACTCAGACAAGCAGAACATACAAGCTCCTGCCAGCTCAGATCCCCTCATCTGGGAATCTAACACATCCTTAACAGACGGTCATGAATATTGATTGACAATGGCAGTGACAACAATGTAATTAAGGACTGTATCTTCACCGTATCTCTCTATCTTTCAGTTTAATATAAAAACCACATGCACACCACAATCAAAATGTATAATGACTCAATGGTGCGCAAGTGCTAAGTCAGTGGCGGCCAGACCCGATGAACATCCAAATTCCAGGTCTTCTCTTCTCAAGTGTTTCTGATTCAAGAATGCAGTACAAACATCCACGTCCGTGAAATCGTTGGTTCTGAGACCACAGCCTAAAACCTGGTGCTGGACCGAACCTGCAAGCCATTGCCGTGTCCTAGACGTATTCTCGGGACGAGGAGCTGGACTTGGGAGGCAGGTATCTGGGGGTGTAGTGTGGAACCTCATCCTTGGCCGGGCAGTTCCAGCACAGAAGCGCCCCTCCCAGCATCAACATGATGGCCGCGCCCCACCCGATGTACAGCGCCGCCCCCAACTCCCGCCTCTGGGTGTTGAGGATCCCGGGGTTGTAGAAGTTACTGACGATGGTGTTGGCCGACCACGACACGGGGATGAGGCAGAGCAGGCCCGACGCGATGAACAGAACCCCGGCGGCGATGCAAGCCTTGGCCTTCGAGCGCTCCTCGGCGATACACGTGGTGCACTTCCCGCCGGCGACGAACAGGAATGTGCCGACGACGCCAACGAAGATGGAGACGACCACCATGGCGCGGGCGGCCTGCAGGTCCCGGGACAGCGCCAGCATGGAGTCGTAGACCTTGCACTGCATCTGGCCGGTGCTCTGCACCACGCAGGTCATCCACATGCCCTCCCAGATAGTCTGCGCCGTCACGATGTTGGCACCGATGAAGGCAGTCACGCTCCACATGGGCAAGGCGCACACGATGATGACCAGGAACCAGCCAATCAGTGCCAGGGAGAAGCCCATGATCTGGATGCCCTGAGATACCATGTTGTTGTCTGAGAGACTTTCCAACCAAGCAACGTTCAACCACAGATGTCCACAGCGGTCTCGGCAGAGAAGATGTGTGGGGAAAACACTGGGAGTGTATTTATAGATTCTAGGTGGGAGATGGGGGTAGCTAGACATAAGGGTATGTGAAAACTCGATCCTCAACTCCTATTGGCCAGATGCTTTGTTTACACACAAACAGAGATCCAACAGAGCCAACCTAATAGATTACTAAAATGGAAAGGTCAGATTAAGCATTGGCATTTTTATCTTGTGCTTGGTGTACCTTTCGGTGTGCCTTGGAAGTACGGGTACACAAGGAAGGCATTCCTTTATTTTAACAAGAAAAATGAATCTTTTAGTTTAATTTAGAAATTAACTATATTTTGGGGTAAATGTAATTGCTTTTCAATGTATCACTGAAATAATATCAAATCCAAACTTGAGTCAACCATGTAGAGACACTTTGTGGAGAAAATGTATTTACAGACCGGTGGCACAAAAGCTGTTACAATGGTGTTAACATGATATAAAGGTTTATATTTCGGTTGCTTTTGTCAGAAATCACCCAGATCATAGATTTAACCATATTTTGCATGAAATGGTTTTACACTTTCATGCAAAATGGCCTTTTGGTTCCAGTCTTTTAGGGTTCTCCGGGTTGTAGGATTTAAAGCATGACATACAGATGTCCGATACAGCATACCAATATTTAACAACAGGAAGCCCTACACAACCCCCCCCCCCCCCCCCCCCCCCCCCCCCCCCCCCCCCCCCCCCCCCCCCCCCCCCCCCTCTATGGGCCACATCAGATAGCTCAACCTATTGTGTAGGTTATATACAAACACAGAGCAGAACCAAGCAGGTGGAGGCTGGCGTGGTGCTGGGTGAAATCAGCAAACTTAACTTTGCAGACATTGTGTGTTTGTGAGATTGAACAAGCTACGGCCATTTGTGCTGCAGTTGAATTGATGTGGTTATTCTAATATTGATTGTACATGCTTGGATTATTTTCAGCCTCACTTGTATTGTATGTCAATTGGGTAAACATCCGTGCCAAATGACTGTGTGTCTGTCATATTCAGACAACATAGCAAGAGATCATTTTGGTTTGTGTCCATTCTGCCAGGAATTATTTTAGTTTTACTGTGTTACTCCAATACACATTTTTTGTGATAAATGTGTTTTTCTTATTGTTGGGCATGCCGTTAGGTCCTAGCGGTGGTATGGTAGTCGGCAGCTTGTATCGGATGTAGTGTACAGACAACAAGACCCAGGTTCAATGCATAAGCACACAAAGTGCAGGATTTACTCGGACACATTGAAACATCATGGTACACCGGCCGCATTTCCCCTGCCAATCACCCCCACCTAAACTAAACTCTCCCTCTAAATACCCCCTTGGGCTGCACCATTCCTCATAACAAAAGGGGTGCTTTACAATATTGCAGTTTGTTCTCCCTTTGTAACCCCCCCTATCTGTTGGTCCTACCATTACCATGCTAATGCCTCACGTTTACCTTACACATCTGTCTGATATAATTGACCAATAAACATTCAACATTATCTTCCTTTTTAAGAGAATCCCTGGCAGAGCCCCTCTCCCTTCAGTCCCACTTAGTACAGCCCAACGAGGTGTAACTATGCACAGGTGTGCATGGTTACCCCGTGAGGTGACTCATGTAGCCTCCTCACACTTATCATCATATATATGATCAAGTATGAGAGTAATGTATTTAGAAGCTGTTTTACTTATCAAGCCCACTTTTCTTTCTTTGTTTTTTCCTTTAGAAAACGATATATCTGCTGTATTGACTGATTACTTGCACTGTTACATCTACAAAATAGATTTAAATATTATCATTAGTCAGCTGAAAACTAAAATGCAAAGATAAAATATACCACGATGCTATGCAAAGTCTCATAAAGTTTCCTTATGAGACAGCAGGTCTTTAAGAAGACGTAGGGAAATGTTGAACTTTTAACTGTGTTGCACATATTCAGAAAGCAAATGAGACATTGACGTTTAAAAATAATTCTTTATTTACACGTTTCTGATCTCTGTATGTGCACAAACAACTTATATATAAAAAAAGCAACTTGATGAAATATTTCCAAGCAGAAACTAAACATTGAACATTTTAAATTGGTCGGTCTTTGCACCCTGATCCCTCATTTCTCTGGAGCTCAGCATTCAATGGTCCAACTAGACTTGAAATACACTGCTAAAACACGCAATGCATACAACACACCTCACACCACACACACACAACACAGAGCAGACTGGCACAAATGTGGCAAACACTTATTTCCCTTTCTTTTCTCCAAGTCCGTGACAGTCTCTCCTTCCCCTTTTCTTCCCCCAACTCGTTCCGTTTTCTCCCCTGTGCTTCTCAGACGTAGTCCTTGGGCGCGTTGGCCCTGGCGCCCGAGTACTTGGCGGAGTAGGTGTCCTTGGGGGGGCAGTTGACGCACAGCATGGCCCCGCCAAGGATGAGCAGGGCGGCCGCGCCCCAGCCGATGAACAGCGCCGCGCCCAGTTCTTTCTTCTGGCCACTGTACACCAGGGGGTTGTAGAAGTCTCTGATGACAGTGCTGGCCGTCCAGCAGACGGGGATCAGACACATGACACCGGCGATGATGAACATCACGCCCGCCGTGATGCCGACCTTGGCCTTCGTGCTCTCGTCCTCCACGCAGTTGGTGCACTTGCCCCCGGCCACAGACAGCAGCATCGCCACGACGCCCACCAGGATGGAGATGATCATGAGGGCGCGTGCCGCCTGCAGGTCGCTGCTCAGGGCCAGCATGGAGTCGTAGACCTTGCACTGCATCTGCCCAGTGCTCTGCATCACGCAGGTCATCCAAATGCCCTCATTGGTGGACTGGGCCGTGACGATGTTTTCCCCGATGAAGGCGGTCACCCTCCACATGGGTATGGCACACACGACGATGGCCCCAACCAAGCCGATAAAGCCCAGGGCGATGCCCAGAATCTGCAAGCCACCCGCTGCCATGATCCCGTTAGAAAGCTTTGTTATTTGTCCTCACAAAGAAGAAAAACGGTGAAGGTGTGTGAAATCAGCCGCGTCCTGATTAAAAAGGTTCCAGACAGTTAATGTTTAGGAAAAGGTTGGAACAGGTCTTTTATATGTTTACCTCGAGGTGGAGCTTAACACATACACACACGTCACGCAGTTTTGTGTGTGCCCCCCAGGGCATGTGTCATCATGTCGGGTTTTGTCTCCTCCTGTCCCGTAACGGATTCAGGTGTGACCACTAACACACTGACTCACACATTAGTTTGATTTGGCAAAGCTTCCCAAACTCCTCGGCAAGACCCTAAGAATTACATCATCATTATCGTAGTACACCATTTTGCAACTAATTTGTGCTTTTGGATTAACTGCGCTATTGTCTTTGTCACTTTACATAGCAGTGTGTTAAAAACTTGTATGGTACTTTGCTCACAGCAGTAAGAAAGCATTCTCCTGTATTCACAAGGAAAAGGGTGCTTTCATGGAAAGCTGTACAATGGAGATCACTCTGAATTCTATACCACCCTAATGACAAGGCACTGGATAGCCACGCTGTTTGTTATCTGCATCATTTAGTTTTATATTATACACACAGATACACTATGGAGTTGTGGCATTGTCCTTTGATTAAGACAGGAGCAAAAGACAATCCACATGAAGGTTATATAAAATGTATGATGCATTAAATGTTTAATTAAAATGAGTCCCTTTCCTCCTGAAGTACTAACCATTGTTTATATGCCATTCAAGCATCTTCCTTTAATTTCTGTTCCTCTTGCCCATGAATCCTTTCAGAGAAATGTTCCGCTTTTATTTTATGATCTCATTTCGGTTGAAACCGATACTCTCAACAGAAAACAACCATTGGTTGAGTATAGAAGAAATGCAGGTGCTAGTCAAGCACATATGGGGTTTACAAAAAAGTGACAACTTTAAGCAAACCATTTTTAGAACATAATGATCACATCCTTAAAGTGAAACAATATTTGACAACCCAACTTGTTCAATATTGTTCAGCACACTTCTTAGGGTCAAAAACCAATCACACATCATGATTAAACTAACATCTATGCCCAACAAGACAGCCTACCCTTCCTCTCTGGGTACTTAGCACAGAGAATGCAGACATGAAAACAGCACAGAGAAGTAAAAGTGAGCATTCCTGACCTTAAGGTGAGATGTTCGATCGATCCCTGGAGCGGCCGCTGTGTGATGCACATGCGTGTTTGTGTGTTTGTTTGTGTGTGTGTGTGTGTGTGTGTATGTGTGTGTGTGTGTGTGTGTGTGTGTATGTGTGCGTGCTCTTCAGGCTGTGCGTCTAGGACAGGTCACTCTCACCAGGTGTCCATAGTAGTAGCAACGAGAGAACCACAAGGAGATGTTTCCACAACTGCAAACTAAAAATAAATAAATTATGTGATGTCGGCTGCTAGACTGATGTACAGAAGAGGAGAAAAAAAAATGAAGAAAACCGTCTACGGGACCAGTGAGAGTGGTTTGGGGTGGGGGGATGAGGTGGGGGGGGGGGGGGGGGGGGTGAGGTGGTGGGTAAAGAGAATTAAAGAGAATCAGATTGTCTGAGGACCTGAATGGGGGCAGTGTTTGAGAGCCAGAAACCGCCGTTTGGACAAGAATGGCTCTATTTTACCCCCGGTGGTTCATTAAAGCCACTGGGGCTGAGAGACGCGGCGATCGGGTTCCACGCGCGGGCATATCACACAGGAATGTCTACAATTAAGGCTGTGAAGGGAGACGGGGGGAGTCGGATCAGAGCGTCCTGCGTGGAGATTCCTCGCGGCGCCATTGGCCACGGCGTTGCCACACTCAGACTACTGTCTTCTTCACGTGTCTTATACAGTGAATAACACACCTCTTGTTGTCCAGTGTCCACCGAAGCTAACTTTGAGTCGCAGCACTCATCATACAACGTCATTGATGCGGGATGATTTAATCATGTGAATTAGAGGAAATGTGTCTCTTTTCCGTGTCACCTGCCAGGGAAACTGTGACTGCAAGACGGCATTGTCTCATCAGTGTCCACAGTGAACTCAGTGCACATGTGTACTTGGTATTGGATGGTGCGTTGTGGATTAAAAAGTTATCATTAAAAGGATTGAAAGGGCTCATAACGGTCCAACATACACAGACTAATGATTCATAGCCATGAGCCAACTACTAACTAGTGTTAGTTGATCGGGTCAAAACGTTGTGTGCAGAGACAGATGTAAACTGGGGGTCACAAGGAATTTTTCAGACCTCGGAAAGATGGGGCACGAGTCCAAAAAGGGTTGGGAACCACTGGTCTAGATTATCGTTCTATAGGGACTTACGTGCTGTGAGCAAAAAGACAGTAACAGAGTGGTGTTAAGGGTGAAGTCGTGTAGGCACACAGGTGTATTAGAGGTATGTTTTACCTTCAGAAAGCGTGTGAAAGCCGAGAGGAACTGGGAGGACAAGCATGGACAGGCTGGCGGGGGACAGGCACCGTCGCAGCCCCAGGTGTTCATCTTGTCGGTTTAACCGGCTGGTTCACTCCCAGCATGTCGAATCGAGACACAAGACCATCACAGAAACACCGATCACCACACTCTGATACATTTAGAGCAGAGGAGGCTTAAAGTTACATTCAAAGTGTCCTTACAGTATAGGCTACTTTGAGTGAGTTTGTTGGACGAACTTGTAAAACATGACAATTAAATTAAGACTTTTATTATTTTGACATTTGAATGGATTTCACACAATGGAAATCTAAAAGTGGGGAAGGAGAAGAGGAACAAAGGACACTCCCTGTCCCAATGATAACCAATAACATGCTGAAATCAATTTGAACTGTTCTATAATTGGGTGTTTTGAAGACAGATGAGTGTATTGATAGATCAAATGCGTCAGCGGTTTCTATACGAGCAACCGATTCAGGTCTGTGTTTGGTGTGTGATGTCATCACTGCGTGTCACAGGGTGCTATTATGGGGAAATGGTGTCACAGTTTCACTCAGAAGTCGGAGTTGTTGACAATTTAGGACTCATGACTCACACCTGTTGTGACACAAAGACACACACACATACACACACACACACACAGACATAAACACACTCGCACACACACACAGGCACACACACACAACACACAACAAGATTCCCAATGACGTGAGTTTTCTTTGTTTGAAAGAGATCTGATCTGAGATCTGAGGAAATGTACATTTCACTTTTAGTTTGTGTTCGATTTAATTTGTCAAATCCATCAAATCCAAATGTTACGCTGTTTATTTATGCGCAACCATTAATATTGTTACTGTTGTTTTCTGAGTGAAACCGATCGCAAGAACTGCATTGCTGACGGATAACTGTCCTAAATGTGTTTGAACAGCAATGACCTAAAACTGGGAAATACAGTGAGAGGAGGAGGGTTTGAAAATCCAGAATATTCTGGTTGTAAGTCAGTTGAGGCGTGACCAAGCGATTGCCACATTGTGTATGTAAACAGGCACCTTTTGTAAAATTTTGTCTGCAGGGCTTTTCAGTTCTTCATTTGTATTTCCGTTCTGAAACACAAAGGAAGCTATTTTTGGCATTAGGGGGAAACGACAGGTAGCCTAGGTGTTTTTCTTTCAGTCCAGTTTCTTTTAAAGTTGAAAACCAAAAAATGTGATATGTTTGAACATTTTAGAGTTTTTATGAATGAGCTTCTTTCAATCCTCTGATCAAATACATGCAGACTAACTATGAACAAGGTTAGTGAGACTTGAGGAAATAAGCAGGAGAAATGTAGGGTTTTATTCAGATGTTTCCAAAGTCACAAGGTCCACGCCCTGCTCATTACTTCAGTTCTCGTTCCCGGAAATGATGCGGTGGCGATGTCATTTAGTCTCACATTAAACAGCTCTGTAAAGGATTCTGCGTAATGTGAGTCGAGATGAATCCATTGATGTCTTTGATTATGTTTTGGTCCATTTTTAAATAAAGGTTCAATACAATTGAACACATCTATGAACCATGCAGATCCCACAGGTCCTCTTGCCTTGGCCTAGTGGTCCCTCCAAGCAGGACCTGGACCTACAGGGAAGTCTTCCTGTCCTCGGACCTGGTCTTTGGACCAGCCAGAGGGGTTAAGGGTCTGATGTCAATCTGTAAGCCATTTGCATTTGAATGATGTGTTACAACTGGGTAACACACACACAAACACACATCTCGTGCCAAGATTACTCAACACTCCTCTCTTCCTCCTTTTTCTCACGCATACCCAGTTTATTGCTTGTCAGTCTCTCGCTCTTTCTCTGTCCGTCTTTACATCTATTTGCCTGTCCGTCTGTCTCTTAACACATTTTTCTGTCACTGCTGCAGTATCTAGTCATGTCCCTTGGAAACCATTTCACATCTCGTTGGTTATAAATAATGTGTGTGCACATGCTCAGTATGTGTGTGTGTGTGTGTGTGTGTGTGTGTGTGTGTGTGTGTGTGTGTATGTGTGTGTGTATGCTCAGTATGTTTGTGTGTGTGTTTGTGTACATGCTCAGTATGTGTGTGTGTGTGTGTGTATGTGTATGTGAACATGCTCAGTGTGTGTGGTTGTGTGTGTGTATGTGTATGTGTGTGTATTTGAGTATGTGTGTGTATGTGTATGTTTGCGTATGTGTGTGTGTGCATGCTGAGACACCTGCCGTCTGTAGAAACCGGTGGGACTGGTTTCCTCTCCCACGGCAGGTACATCGATGGGCTGAACAAGCATGCACACGCAGGGCTGCGGCTCTCCTACTACTGAATACTGAGTCATTGGACGCTTTGTTCCAGAGCCACCTACAGTTGGAGAGACATGTCTCTCAGCCCCAGGCAGGGGTTATTCAGGGCATTACGCTAGAGGATGAAACTACCGGTGGACTGTGTACACCAGTATTCAAGCCCAGAACCTTTTCGGAACCCCCTAGCCAGCAGTGTGCCTCAGGGCAAGACTAGGAGTGTCGTGAAATGTTATGGGATTTAATACATATTCCTGCCATAGGTTACAATGAAAACATATATGAATGTTTTTGCTGTTTACAATAAACTATTATGATTAGCTTTTTTATTGAGTCCTTATTCCACATACAATTCTTAGTCCATTTTAATATACATTTTGAACAACTGTTTTTATTTGCTTGTATCCATGCTGAAAATGCTAGTAACATATCTTTATACTAATGTGCTGTACATTGTTCGGTTGGGACTGTGGTGTGTCTTAGACTAGAACCTCTGCTCCAGACCACCCTGCCGTACTGTGGGCAATGTAAGCAGTAAGGAAGCCCCCTAACTCATAACACCCTGACCAGCAATGTGCTAAGAGCTAGGGGCCTCCTTACTGATTACATTGAGATGAGGAAACTCAAATAAAACTAGTCTGGGATTATTTAAGGACACTCAAACCAACACAAATCTTGGCCCCCACTTCTATGGTTTTGAAAGATGCAAGCTTACAGGAGCCAATGAGAATGCTGTACAGTGAGAGCCTTTTTTTTCTTTTTACCTTCACTGTGTCACAGTTTCACCCACTGCTGTTCCCCTCCCCCCCACCCACACCCTTTCCTCAGGCCAAATCATGTTATTATAAATTACATTTAGACAAATGAATTGTATGGATAAAGATTAGAAGAGGTCCCTGAGGTTTTGTGATTTATTTAGACTTTTGTAGTTACAAAGGTAAATATAATTTGATCAAAAGAGAGTGTGTAAGAGTTAGAAACTGCCAGTTTCACTTCACTTTATAAACAACAGCCTTCTTCTAAGAATTGAAGGCAATTCGTAGAAGGACCTTGAATTAAAGCTTTTTATAGATGTGTATGTCTTTTTAGCATTAACGTTTGTGTTGTTTAAGAGAAAACCTTCTCCAGTTTGTTTCCGTCCCCCACCACAAGGTGTCAGTAATCTCCATGCAGGAATTATGACTGTCAGGTTTTATATTTGTAAAATAACAGCAGTGCAGGGTGTGTGTGCACATGCTTGCAGGTGTGTACTCTTGTATGTAAGAGTACTTGTGTGCATGTGTGGATGTTTGTGCTTACGTGTAGTGTCTGTGTGCATTTGTAGGCCTATGTGTGGGTACTTGCATTTGTGTGTGTGTGTGTGGTTGCCTGTGCGTGCACGTGTGCTTGCCTTTGCTTGTGCATATGCGTATGTTTGTGTGAGTGTGTGTGTGTGTGTATTTGTGTGTGTGTGTGTGTGCGTGTGTGTGGGTGCGTGGGTGTGTGTGTGTGTGTGTGTGTATGTGTGTATGTGTGTATGTGTGTATGTGTGTATGTGTGTGTGTGTGTGGGTGGGTGTGAGTGCGTGTGTGTGGGTGCGTGGGTGGGTGTGTGTGTGTGTGTGTAAGTCTGTGTGTGTGTGTGTAAGTCTGTGTGTGTGTGTGTAAGTCTGTGTGTGTGTGTGTGTGTGTGTGTGTATGTGTGTGTGTGTGTGTGGTTGTGTGTGTAGGAGTGCAGTTGCTGAACCGTTCTCATACTTTCACCAGCACCAGGCTCTGACTGGTACCAGCTCTCTGTCTAATGTCCTATTTGCTCATCAACCACCACAGCCCGCGAGTTGGACTCCCCCTGCCTGGTTTAGAGCCAGCCTCCCAAACCCTAGCCCAACCCTGACAAACCTCTTCATAATCTCATTGTGAATACGTGCCAAATGAATGGTATTCAACATCAACAGCTATTGATACACACCCTTAGCAGCAGACACTTTGAAGCAAAGCGACTTATAGTGAATTTTCTAAACATGTCATCAATGAGCTGAGGGGCTAAATAGGTATCTGGGTCAAGGTTTGCCTAGAGGTGGAATGCAGACATTTTGGGTCATTACACTTGTAGTCAGACCCAATAAAAACTAGACTACACTACCCTGCGTAGGTGTAATGGTGTGTATATAGAGAATGTGGAGGGATCATTGACAAAGGCAGTCCTTGTTATCAGCCAGTCTTTGAACCCCTCCAGCACTCGGTTACGATCGCACGGTCTGATGTTGTGATGCGTGTGATGGACACCACGGCACTGCTGACCATCGATGACCTTTGACCCTGGCAGGAAGAGCCTCAGACCTGGTCAACCCTGACAGCTCTACCCGGGAGCAATCCGCGGTTGTTTGTCTGTTTGTTTGTTTGTTTGTGAGACAACAAGGTTCTGAAACTATAGTAAAGAACCGCCCCCTTCGACCAACCAAAGGTTCACTGTTCCCTTTCTGTAAACGTGATGAGGGTTTCTTCTTCCTGAAGCTTGGGCATAAAGCGGGCATGGTTTAGTGTGTCTATTTAACATATATGGGTTACAGGTATGTTTAGTACGAGCATAGAGATGGGTTTCATTAACACAGTGTTACCTATTCTTCATGCTGTTCTTGCCAACTTTCTGGCACAATAATTGGGTGGAAACTGCAGAACCAACATTAAATATATATATATATATATATATTTAATATATATATATATATATACAGTGATATATAAACAAATGATCAGCTCATTATTGAGTTAAGTGGTGAGGCATCTTTCTCAGGGATGTCTACAGGTAGACTGAGGAGACATTGGGGATCGAACCCGGTACCTTTTTGGCAGGGAGACACTGTCCTGCCCGTTGAATTTGATCATGTCTTTGAGTTTTCAGAGCAAAGAGAGCTGAGGGTTGGCACTGTGTGTAGCTCTCTGTACCTGGCGTCACTAGACAAGGTCGGCCATTGTTTCCTCTCCACGAGATCTCATTCACAAGATGAGTCAGCGTTTTCTCTCAGGTGGTCACATGACCGCCACACACACAGAGACACTTTCTTAGCATTTGAATAAGGAGTAGCCGATTGGCTCCGTGTTTTGCTGTATCATATTACTGATTCAAGAAAGGGCTCCTTGAATTTGAATGGAATTTTTAAAAGCGAAATAGATTTGGATGTGATTTAGATGTGGACTGGTTGCTGTTTAGATTGGATATGGATGTGATTGAGGACTTATAATGATTCAGCAGGTGATTATGTGTGTGTGTGTGTGTGTGTGTGTGTGTGTGTGTGTGTGTGTGTGTGTGTGTGTGTGAGTGTTTGTGTGTGTGTATGAGTGGTTGTTTGTGTGTGGTCTTGGGTTGGAGGGGGGGCTACCAAAAGACCACCCCATTTCTTTTCCTGTCCATCAACTCATCACGATCATCCCGTCCACCACGTCCCCCTCTGTCCCGAATGCAAATGTGATTGAGAAGTAAATATGATGCCAGCTTAACTTGACTCCACCTTCACCCTTCTTTGCAATATAAAGAAGGTAGAGTCTCACCCTCTCCCCTTCCTCCTCACCCGCTCACCGCCTCACAACCGGAGCCCCTGAGCCGCTGAGATCCCATATCGCCTTCCCGTCTCCGGAGGGCTGAGCCCAGACAGACGGAGCCTCTATCCTCACTGCGGTGCCCAGGACCAGAGCCTCTTCCCGGGCTGCCCCCAGCCTCCTGGCCCCTCCGCAGCCATGTACTCCGCCGGCCTGGAGATCCTGGGCATGATCCTGGCCGTGGCCGGCTGGCTGGGCGTCATGGTGACGTGCGGCTTGCCCATGTGGCGGGTGGCGGCCTACGTGGGCCAGAACATCGTCATCTCCCAGGTGATCTGGGAGGGCCTGTGGATGAACTGCTCCGTGCAGAGCACCGGCCAGATGCACTGCAAGGTGCACGACTCCATGCTGGGGCTGCCGGTGGACCTGCAGGCCGCGCGTGCCCTGGTCGTCGTCTCCATGGTGATGTGCGTGGTGGGCATCGGCCTGTCGACGGCCGGGGCAAAGTGCACCAACTGCAGTGCCGACGCGGCCAGCAAGCCCCGGCTGGTGGTGACGGCGGGAGTCACCTTCCTGCTGGCGGGGATGCTGCTGCTGGTGGCCGTGTCCTGGACCGCCAACGCCATCGTGGTGGACTTCTATGACCCCATGCTGGAGGAGACGGGCAAGAGGGAGTTTGGCAACGCGCTGTACTTCGGCTGGGCCGCGTCCTGCCTGCTGGTCCTGGGGGGGGCGCTGCTCTGCTGCTCCTGCCCCCCCAAGGCTCCCGGAGCGCCCAGTAGCGGAGCCGGCGTCAAGCCTCACGCCCGGGCGGCGAACTACTCGGCTGTCAAGACCGCGTCCGTCAACGGTTACACCAGGAGGGACTATGTGTGAATGGGGTGATGCTAGCATAACCCCCCCCCCCCCCCCCCCCCCCAACACACACACACACACACACCTCCAGATGCAGACGCAGATGAGCAGTAGAGGGATTCGATTAATCGGTGGTAGAATAGAGAGTGTGGATGATCAGGTGGATGAATGAACACGTGGATTGGATGGATGGATGGATGTTACAGGCATCCCCTGTCAACCACTAGCAAGGAACCCATGGTTTGTACTTTCTACTTTTCTTCTTGTACTGCTGGTATTGTATATATATATATATATATATATATATATATATATATATATATATATATATATAAAATAAATAAAAAGGATAACATTTATTATCTAGCTACAAAAGAATACAGTGTTTCCTTCCTGGAGATGTTTTAATAATCTGAATAAAACCTTTGAGAAAGAAACGTGTCTTTTTTTTCGATGTTCATAAGCAACGGTTTGTTTGCAACGAATGTAAGCACAGACATTACACATTTTGAATGAAGACAACGTTCAGATATCCCATCATGTGATACGCTATCGGTAGGGATACTGTTGGCAGAAAGCTTTCTTTTCCTTACCAACAGAAAAAATGGATGTCTATGCAGGTTGATTCACATTAAATATTACATATGTATTCAAGAATTTCACCACAATAACTCAAATCTTCAGAAAGTGTTCTGAAAAGAGTCAATGAGTCGGTTGGGGGACAGGGGGATGGAAGGGGGGGTATTTTCTTAAGTTGAATTTGTCGGACTCAAGACCGGGTACGTTGCCCACCTTAAGTGGGTCTTCGGTTACACCTCAGGTCACTGAAACTAGCAGGGAAACAAGGGGCTGTCTGTTTCAGAGGAGTAGCCTACGCTCTTTCTTCAGGTGTATCCCGTCTCTCTGAGACTGAAACTCATTCAGAGATAAGAGGATTCAGGGTTCCCTACCTCCACAAAGACCCTATTGATCCACTGCTGCTCCGCACTTACAACCCTTATCTGGAGGTTCGAGGAACAGAGAGCGCTGAGAGGAACAAGCATGTTCTTGATATCCCTTGACAACTCTGCATCAGGTGCACGCTAACTTAAAGGTGCTGTAGGTAAGATTCAGCAGTTTTTAAGAGAGTACAATTTTGGAACTAAACTACCAAAACCGTACTTGTGAGATCCCCTGATTGGTCAGAAAAAAAACCAGCAGCGGTCTTAAATCTAAATGATCTGATACAGAGACAGGCGCAGGCGCAGTCAACAAGAAGCAGATTTTCTCACACTGCATTTCACTGACTAATAATTAAAGGATGGCTATGGCATTTCTAACAAATTACATTCAAAAGGTGGATTGGTCAACGCAACACCTTAAGTGATCCACTTAAGCATTAAGGTAACTAAGGTAAAGTCTGTTTAGAGACATTGGCTGTAGTACAGTAATCAACAAATATTATACCAAAAAATTATCCTGAAGTTCATACTATAGCTCATACCAGGCCTGGAATTTCATAATTTTAGGGGCAAGGCCACTTGGCTAGCAGCGGGGCAATTTTTTTTGAGGACACAAAGGCCACATGCTAGGGCATCAAGGCCATCATTTTAATTTCACGGACTAATCCATTTCTAAAAGCATGTATGTATTTTTAATAAACAGTGTAACACACAATTTTTAATTATTATTATTTTTTTTTTGTTATTCATACTAAGGTTTAGAAAAGGTTTAGGGTCACATACCATCAGTACAACCATTAAAGCCTCAGGGCACTAAAATGTACAAGTGATATTGAAAATCATTTTCAATTGAATCACTTAATTCAATTTAATCAGAGTCCTCATTGATGACGGGGATGGGGAATCAGGGGGGTTCTGGTGCTTCTTTGGCCCATAAGGACTTAGCAACTCCAGCTAACCACCATTTTGACAGAACACTTTGACTCTGATACTTGACATGAGCACAGCCCTTTGACTTGTTGACCACGATATATTCTGTGGTCCCTGTAGTAAGGCGTAAGTGCCAGTCTCCCTGCATCTGCTTCATCATAGAAAACTGCAGTCTACCTGAGAGCTGGACACAGGGAAGACCAGTACAATATTTATCAGGTGCCACAGATTAGTGTACTTCTCCTGCTCGTGATTCAAGAAGACTTTCCAAAGAGGGAGGAAACCTTTGCCCTTGTGGTAAGGCAACATTTCTTGCACAATGTACAAACCACCTTTTTAGTTTCATGTTGAAGTAGGCTACCCCATTCAAAGGAGTGCGTCTTAAGTGGAACTTGTGTGGGTGGTCGTGATTCCAATAAGAGCGCTCACACCGGCACTGCCATACAGCCGCGATATAACTTCCAGCACTGCCCAAACCCTTTAACCATCAACAGCCATTCTATGAAACTGGAATCATCCGAAGTGCGTGCTGTTTCTACCACACGACGCTGTGCGCCGCGGCGCGCCGTGGCTCGTCCGGTCTGCGACCTGCACGAAGGTCTTGCGCCACCGAGTCGGATCAAGAGTGGACCCGAAAGAGACATCATTCCTACACACAGCACTTTCGTTTTATTTAAGCATTATTCCAACAACACATGCTTTTTAACCAATTCACCCGTTTCAGAAATGAAATGGAAGGAAAAAAAACGATGACGTAAGCTAAATGCCCGCGTCCCTGTTATGAAATGTATGAGTATGGTGGCACAGCGCCACTTTTAGCCTACATTGTTTGGGTAGAACCCTGATATATATATATATATATATATATATATATATATATATATATATATATATATATATTGCAAGGTTGATCTAGCCTAAATTAATAGAAAGTATATTTCCTTAATTTCTCCATGTGAGAGAAAGCAGGGGGCCCCGCCCCCGACTTAAAAGACAGGCTCGAACAGGGAGCGAGTTTTCTCTTTAATTTTGTTTTAATTTCGGGAGGGACTTCGGAATAGCGAAAATGCATCTTAATGCGAGTTATATAAATATAGCAACATTTATTTAGCCTAAATTAAAAGCAAACATATTTCCTTAACTTCTCAAATACCGATAGCCGCCATGGCCGCCGGTGAAATTCCTGCCCTGGGTCATACAATATAAGTATATAGGGGCGAGGAAAGTGTAATGGTCAGGGTGTTCGCCTCCCGGCCGAAAGGTACTGGGTTTGATTTCCAATATACCCAGTCTACCAGTAGGCATCCTTGAGCTGCACTAACCCCTACTTGCTCACTTTGGATAAAACCCTCTGCTAAATGACTTAATAGTAGAAAACGAACTAACTATCTAACTAGGAGGCTAGAGTACCAATGTGTGAAAATGTGCTGCTATTGTCAGTAAAAACAAAAAAGATGGGCGGGAAAAGTTATGATATCTTTATTTCCTAAAAAAATGTATTGGTAGCTGAAGCGGTTGGGTTCACCATGACCAGGGTTGTCCAAAGGAGGATGTTACCAGAAGACACATACTATAGACATCAACAACTATAAATATATATCAACAACTATAAATATATATTTGAAGAACAAAGTGTGAATGTCTTGTGCTGGCAGTGCCTTGAGATGCTAGGAACAGATAGCTTTGCTCTAAATTCACTGGAAACATTCTGTCTAAAAGCAAAGCAACGGCCTAAATCTATTGGCTGGTCGCTTGTGGTTTTATCTGGCGAGCAGAACCTTTCACTAAGCAACCAACACTACAGAAAACGGCAATGACATCCAAGAGCAATGCCTTCTGACACATGTTCCTTATCGACGATGGGAGAAGAGATGGGCCAACAGAGGTATGCGTGGGCTGCCAAGAACACTACACACACACACCCTCCAACTCTATCTGGTATGGTCACTCTCTATAATTTTGGGTAATCTTGTATATCCAAAGAGATGAAGTCATATTGCTTCTCTCTCGCTCTCAGACAACACTACAGAGTCAGCCTTCAACCACAGGAGGTTCACATGTAAGACCATGAGAACAGAGACAGAACAGAGAGAGAGAGAGAGAGAGAGAGAGAGAGAGACAGAGAGACAGAGAGACAGAGACAGAGACAGAGACCATGAGAACAGAGAAAATGAGAGAGAGAGGCAGAGAGAGAGAGAGAGAGAGAGAGAGAGAGAGAGAGAGAGAGAGAGAAGAGAGAGAGAGAGAGAGAGAGAGAGAGAGAGAGAGAGAGAGATACTTGGTGGATTAGGGATCTGGGTCATCAGTATAACTGCTTTGTTTTGACCAGTCCTGGGATGGGACGAAGGTTACGAACAAAAGCAACGGGAAAGCAAAACAACATCAATGTTAAACCACATTGTGAAACGGCTAATTTTCTTTTCACGGTGCCTCAGCTGTAACATCGAACCTTGTGTGCATTAAGCCATAGTGTTTCTGAACAGTGTGTGTGTGTGTGTGTGTGTGTGTGTGTGTGTGTGTGTGTGTGTTTGTGTGTGTGTGTGTCTGTGTGTGTGTGTGTGTGTGTGTGTGTGTAGAAATAAGGGGGTGAGGGCTTTGATGCTGTGTGTACCATTCAGAACAAGGTCACTGATAAGACCAACGACCCCCGACCCAACCACTGGTTCAGGGGAATAGTGGTGGACGCCTAGATCACTTCTTATCATTTCTCATTCAGGAATGACAAATGTTGCTGGGTTGAAATACATTGTACCATCAGAATTTCACATTTTTGAACTGTACACATATTCACTACTAAATCTTTGTTACTAACAGGGATATGATTATATATATATATATATATATATATATATATATATATATATATATATATATATATATATATATATATATCCTCTTTTAAATGAAGCATTTAACACCTCTGCTGTCTCAGCTCTGAAAGATTTCTGGGTTCTGGTGTTATTGAAAACACGTGTTTCCATTTGGTAAATTCTCACGGTTATCTGGGAGATTTGAGTCTGTTTGCTGGCACAGTTATAAATGTGTTCTTTGCTTATTAGTTATAATAAGCAAAGAATACATCTCTAACTATATCTATAATAATAATTATAGAAATAATTATAGATTTAAAACACATTATTTTGTATTGTTGTTTTGCACAAAACACACTCTATAAATAAAGTTTGATTGATTGATTTTTGTCTTTCATCAAGATCACAATAAAAAAATATAAATTTGTTATGAAACTCCATCTCTTAAAAAGGAAGTAAATGTCTTCAACAGCAACATTTACTTGCAGCCTTTGTTCTTAAGTCTCTCTATCAGGCACCTAGATTTGGAATAATTTTCTTTTGTATATTAATAATAATACCCCTGTGGTTAAGATTGATGTGAAAAGGTTTTGAAAGACTGCCAAACAAAGGAAAACTCAACAATAAGAAGAATGTGTTGATATGAATTGATTTCACTTTCAATCTTTCAACATTCTATCGACAAAGTAAAATCATTTTTCTAAATATTTTGGAATTAATATTGATTTAATTTTGGGGGGATAGTAGTAATATGTATCTTAGCTTCCTGTTAACAGAATATTTCTGGAACAAATAACATTGAAATAAACGTGATCAATTCTACCACCCTATTGTTCTAAAGTAAAAGACTCCAGACTTGACGTGAACTCTTATTTGGCTTCTACTGATTATCATTCATTCACCAGCATTTACCATTCAGTCTGTTAACCGTTAACTACTTCAGACCTGAGCTACTCACTCCTTGTTTGCACTCTTCCTCACCCCAAACCGTTTGGGGAAAAATAAGCTGTCCATTCAAACTAGTGTTTGAGGAAATCATTTGAACCCCTTTCATCAGTGGATCATTTGCCAGACTTCCTTCCGATAAGAAGAAGCCATGTCCATGAAAGGCAAACACAAGAGAAGCCATCTTTAAACAGGAAGTAGCACCACACAGAGAAAGACTCTCAAAATTGATGTTGTTGTCATGGAGATACTTGGAGTGAGTCTAGCTGTCCTGAGTTGGTATCTTTTAGTATGATTCATTAAGGTTAGAAAACATGTTTTTCAATATTTTCCACTATTGAAATCCAAAACCAGGGAGTGTTTTCATAGTATGATGTGTACAACAAGTGTTTTATTTTACCCCACCATTTGTCTTGCCTATTTATAGTTCACAGACCTATACATTAATAAGCATAAGTGTGTTTGGTCTCAAATCTCCAAACTCACAGCATTCCTTAGTTCAGAAACCCACACCTGTTACAAGATTGACTAATGAACGTTGATAACCAAAGCAAAACAGAAAATGGGAACTTTGACGAGACACAGCTGCAAGGTGCTGGCTCCCATATGTCTTCAGCCACCATGATTACAGGTAGATTTTACTTTATCTCCACCCCACTCCCACCCTCTATTCAAACAATGAGGCTGATTCATTCTGTAGGTGGGGCGGCGGAGGGGGGGGGGGGGGGGGGGTTGCTTGTCAAAAATTGGGTCTTAGAATGTTTGGGGGCAAGATCTGTTGCCTTGGTTACTGGGCCGTAAGGGAAACCGCCCGACCCCGAAGAATTTCAAGGGCACTTGAATGACGGATGGACTGAGCTGGAGGAGAGACTGCCAGACAGACAGGTGGGTTGTTTTCACTTCAGGGATGGAAAGGATTTGTGGGAGGGAGAAATTATGATATCTTTATTTTCCAAAACACAAATTGGGAGCTGAAGCGGTGTTGTTAAGTTTCACCATGACCAGGGTTGTCCAAAGGAGGATGTTACCAGCAAACATATGTCATAGCAACAGATATCAACAACTATCTAATCGGAAGACAAGGCGTCACTGTGTCTCAGGGTTCACAACACTGATCCTCTCAAATACAGAGGAAAACATATTTCTTCAGAAAAATGATTGTACACCTCTAAAACATATAACATTCAACCTGATTGAAATTACATCAACTAGACACCCTCCTAAACACGACGACTACAATGTCATCATACTCCTCCAGCCATGTCTGCTATAGTTTGAGCAATAGCGAGCGCAGGAAGGAGTAAATTCCTTTGTCCAGTTCTAGTAACCCGATAGCAGAGAGCCTCCCAGTTCCATGGAGGAACTCTCTTCCTCCCCTTGCTGTGATGTCACCCCCTGGAGCTCCGCCCCCTTTTACCTGATATACCTTATAAAAGTTAGCCCAGTAAAGTCCAGCAGGCAGATCATGGACAGCCCACAGACAAAGCCAGGCTTCCTCCTCTACTAGCTGACCCGTTGGTTGCTCCCCCCGCCCACCACCACTACCACCACTACCACCACTACCACTACTACCACCACTACCACCACCACTGGCACTTTGACACCTTAGATCAATCGGAGATCATACAGACTAGACGCCATGTCCGCGGGCCTGGAGCTGATCGGCCTCTCCCTGTGCATCCTGGGATGGGTCATCGCCATCGTATCCTGCGCGCTGCCCATGTGGCGCGTGACGGCCTTCATCGGCAGCAACATCGTGACGGCGCAGATCATCTGGGAGGGCCTGTGGATGACCTGTGTGGTGCAGAGCACCGGTCAGATGCAGTGCAAGGTCTACGACTCCATGCTGGCGCTGTCCCAGGACCTGCAGGCGGCGCGCGCCCTCACCATCATCGCCATCCTGGTGGCCATCCTGGCCGTGCTCATCGGCATTGCGGGCGCCAAGTGCACCAACTGCATCGAGGACGAGGCCTCCAAGGCCAAGGTGATGATCATCTCCGGGGTGTTCTTCATCGTGTCGGGGGTGATGCAGCTCATCCCCGTGTCTTGGTCGGCCAACACCATCATCAGGGACTTCTACAACCCGCTGATCACGGACGCGCAGCGCCGGGAGCTGGGCGCCGCACTGTACATCGGCTGGGCGGCCGCTGCCATGCTGGTGCTGGGGGGTGCGCTGCTGTGCTGCACCTGCCCCTCCACGGAGAAGAGGTACAACCCGTCGCGCATGGCTTATTCCGCGCCGCGCTCCGCCCCGGGGCCCGGCTTCGAGAGGAAAGACTACGTGTGAACACAGTGATTTGAGTTGTCTTTCTTTTTGTGAAGTGTTATAGGTTGTTGTGATTCTTGTTTAAAGAGACTGTTTTATGGATGAGGAAGAGGGACAGACTGGTGTGTGGACCAGGGAAGACTCCGATAGGGCGCCAATATGAAGGATGGGTTTGGTGTTGACGTTTTTAACTGTTAAGAATGTCTGAAATCACTTTTACGTTTGGCCCCAGGTCGACACGATGCTTTAACACGTCTTCATTTTTTACAAGAAGAAAACGAAATATTTGCTGCAGCTTTGCTGCTTCTTTTTTTGATACTGGTGATTAAGCAAATACATAATCCAACTCTTGAATCTAAATGCTGAATTAACACCCGACAATTAACGTGATGCAGTTTTTTTCAGTAAAAGGTATTGCATTTATTTTGCAAACGGAGATTAACGTAACATAAATAATCTCAATTCTTTCAGTATAAAAAACAAAATCACAGGAAAGAAAAATGTTTTTTATGATATTGCTGTGACTTTTTACAGCTACTCATTGTAATGTGTGTTGTTAAATTAATGTTCCGTGAGTCTGTAAATACATTTAAAGCTGTATTTTATTTTATTTTTTACCGTGTTCCATCGTCCAGGAAACTGAAACAGTGTATTTGAGATCTGTATATATGGATTCATATAGACTTAGTAGATGGCTGACTGATGATTGTGTCAGTGTACCAGGAGAAGGGGGGTCAGGATGATATGTGTGTGTATGTGGGGGGGAGGGGGGGGTGGTGCTTTTGAATCACAGAACCCAACACAAGCACCTGTGTCCACCCACCAACAATATCGTCCCCTGTACATATCCAAAACTCATGAGTCGTTTCCATCAATAAATACTATTGTTGTTGTTTTTTGTAAAAGAGTTTGTGTGGCCGTGTCTGTTTTCAACCACCGTTACTCCTCTAAACCTGTAATCATGAGGTGAGCGCTGATCTGCTCATCCATCAGGTGAAACACCTTGCTGACTCAGGGCGATGACAAGACCACGATATGTGTATGTGTGTGTGTAAGAACAGCCTGCTGACATGCTATCCCGCAGGATACCTTACTACCTACTTAACCACACACGCTCTGAGCAATTAGCCGCAGGATCACAACACCGCAGCCCCCCGGCGATAACAGTCCAGTACAGGGCGAGGTCAAAACACCCGTTGGTTTATTTATACTACTGAGCTATCCTGAAAATATGGTGAGACCTATCAGGATTTGTAAAGAAGCCCCACTCCATGAAGCCCCACTCCACAATAGTTTGTAAAGACCACCGGTTGTACAATCTGGAAGTACGTTGGTATTAAAGTTGACTGGAGATTATGTTACATACACGTAAATGTTTACAAAAGACCATAATAACCTGAACCAACGGCAAACTATAATAAAGCCTTCCAGTATTCTGCTGATGCGTGCGACTTAATCCTTTCAGCGGTGTGTGTGTGTGTGTGTGTGTGTGTGTGTGTGTGTTGAAAACATTACAAAGGCTGCAAGGCTGAAACATTGATGAGGACCTTATGGTAAATATGCGACAGGTTGGGAGGAGATGGTAACACTTCACCGGCCAACTGTCCCGTATCGATGTCACCGCCAACAAAGGGCCATGACATCTGGTCAATAGTGCCTACCACCACTCAGCCTTCAGAGAGACTCCTGTGTGAATCCTGCCCATTCATGACACAGGGCTTTTACCAGAAAGAAGCAGTGGCATGCATCTGTGATAGAATGTCAGAGCAAGAATGATACGCTGTTATTGATTAATAATGATTTTACTCTTAAAGCTCTTAGGGATCCCTGAGACACAATTGAAATGAAAATGTGTGTTTTCACTTTTTTGGTTAATTTCCACGTATGTAGGCTATTATTCATCAAAAGTGTAGGAAAAATGTAAAGATAAAATGCATTTCTTAAATTGGTATAATAAGTCATTTTACATCGAAACTGGGTCAACATAACTTGTTGTGATGACATCACTGGCTAGCAAGGTGTAACATTTCAACCAACCATGACATCAAGTTTCTGCTTCCCCTAATACAGTACAAGCCCTGCATAAAGGCTAGCAGAACACACATAGCTGTGTAGTGTGTTTTATTTGTATTTCCCTTAATCCCAGTAAGACACACCCCTTTCAAATTATCCAATAAAATCCTGAGTGATCAAATCACATATTCTATCTTATGCCCGATGATCACCTATTTGGAAATATATGATCTATCGATCATATATAATACTTCATCTTATGGAATTAAGACCCACTGTAAAGGCCATGTTATGTGGCAGAGAAATCTGATACCTTTTTTTTTTTTTACTGGTTAAGCCTTACCTACAATATTAAAGTATAAATGTATGCTAAAATAACTCCATTAAAACTCAGTATAATTATATTAGGTCATTTGTGGAATGAATCAGAATAAAAAAAACGTTCAACATCTTCAGTCAAGTCATGACTAACTGATTATCAGCGTGGATCTTGAGTACACAAGTATCTCAAATATTAATGTTTTTACTCCATCATTTTTGTTTTGTATGTATAACAAAGCAAAATCCAAGTACCCCTCTGTAGCCTGTTCACAGCGCCTATTGTTCACCTAGCATCCACCTTGGTTCTAATCGCTGCTGAACGCGTAATTCCTCATTCAATTCCCCCACCCAGCTAGCATTTACAGCCAAGACGGAACCAAGATGGCTGCTAGGGGAATGAGGTCCAGGGTACTCCTATGCCCAGTTGGGAATCACTGCTCTAGAAGTTATGTAAACCTGAGGAAACCCTGGAGCAAGTGGTAACTTATGAAACATATCTTGCCTGCTACACCACACAGCTGAGCACGTTTGACCACTGATTGCCTGGAATCTCTAGGTTCTGTATGTTAATGAGCACTCTTATTGCTCTCATCCCTGGGAGGTTAAAAGTTTAGTTAAGCTTAATCATTGACTCTTCTGTGGTTCGTTCACACGATCATGAAGTTTTGGTATTTGGTATCAATCCTCTTTTTTTCCAAGATAAGAATTACCAGCTTATTATAATCGTCGATTTGAATTTTTTTGTGAGGGGTGACGTTCTTTTTCTGATAAGGCCAAACACTTAGTTAGGAAAACGCCAGAGGTTGCTTAAGCACAGAATGAGAGTGAACAAAGTACTCTGTCTTGGTCCGGTGGACATGCATGTGCCCCACACCCAGGAATGTGAAAGACAGACAGGTAACCAAGGAGATGGAACAATCACACAGAGGGGGGAGAGAGAGGTAGAGTGAGAGAGATGGAAAGAGGGAGGGAGAGAGGTAGAGAGAGAGGTGAGGGGGAGAGAGAGGTAGAGAGAAGGAGTGGGAGAGAGAGGTGAGAGAGAGGGAGAGACAGATGGAGAGTGTGAGACAGACAGAGATGAGAGCAGAGTGTGAGGGAGAGAAAGAGGGAAAGAGAGAGTCCTTTATCCCCCTCCCATTCCAGTGAGTGGACTAAACAGAGCCACTCTGTTACTCTGCTAGAAACCGAAACTCGAGGAGCATTCTGTCTAAACCCGAACCCCAGCGCACCTGACTCACAATGAACCCCAGTGCATCTGACTCACAATGAACCAGCCACAATATGGTCTCGTCTGAAGTCCTGTATGATGGGCTATATGCTGCATTCACAAGGAGAAATCCAGGTAGTGGGAAGAATTACCATTGCTCCGACTTGATAGCTTTCACCAACCCACAAATATCTGAGATTTGTAAGGAGGGACGGAGACGTTGTACTGTGCTTCTAAACTGAATTGCCTACCCTATTTCTAACAATAAAATACATTCAAAAACAAGTTTATTTTTATTTAAAGGCATACAGCCTTGAATAAATCATTTGTTGGATGCCATCAAGAATAGATTCACCAGTTATGGCAAAGTTGAAAATATCAGTAATAAGTTACTCAGCAAAATCCCCTACCCAACAAGCATTTAGAACTAAGATGACCGCTAGACCCATAAATTGTTCATAGCAACATATCCTAGGAATACAATCCCCATTTAATAGTATAATCCAGAGCCTTAAAACATAGTCTAAACTCTAACTATGGTAGAGAATGTGCTTCAGATAAACCTTGTCACAGACATTCCTTAAATACTTAACAATGGTTTTGTTTCTGGATGAATAAACATCCATACGGCAGGGTAAAACATTTCCAATAAACTTCCAACGACCTAAAATCTTGAATACAAAATAATTGCATGACCGTTTTACAGAACAGAATTCAAACTGGCGTGGAATAACGAAGATCACAAAACATGTGTGTAAAGATCATAGAGCAATGTCTCTGAGGTGCCCAGAGAGAAATAGTTAAGATACAGGCCAAAAATAGTGAGCATCACGGGCACTTTGAAGTCATACCACAGATTGCAGAATTCCTTTTTTATTGGATACCTCCCTTTCATTTCTAAAGTTAATCTTCACCTTCTGTCCAGACTGGCTGGTTTAGATTGTTGTGTAACGATAAGAAAACTACAGGGCACCATAACTTTTTTAATGGTTTAACCTCTCACTGGACGATATGCGATTCAATGTCAGCAAAATAGTTTTGCACCCTTCAGTTGGGTTCGATTTACTAGGCATTTGACGGACGTAGGCTACTGCTCTGCTATTAAACGTTGAGTATTTATTTATTGATTTGCCTAGACGTAGCCTAGTAGATTATACATAGTGGATTAGATGCATTGTGTTGTATGACGTGTGATGTTCACGTCTTATTTCTTTCCAATATTATGCCCACAATATAATATTTCGATAATAAGATCCTGAACACAAACTCGGGTTTTTGAGTCATTAATGCGGATACTCCAACGGCGTTATGAATGGAAACGAATTTTGGGCAAGATTGTCGCTTACTCTGCTACATTATGTTGAAATCTATATTTTTGGGAGGCATGTGATTGCAAATCCTCCCCTTCTTAGTTCCGATGCATAAAAGAAGTCCTTAGATGGTTTCACAGGAAGCATGTCACCCATTGTTGGATGGTCACCACCACCACTTGGAGGACAGACAGAGTAGTGCAGTGGGGCAACCCCTTGATGTCACGTTCATGAGATCGGTCATTCTACGTTTCCCTTGAGGATCAGTCAACTATCTCATTTTTTGTTGAGATAATGATTGAGTGATCCTCACCACAACAGTTTCATTCCAGACAGTGGGCTCATTTTTTTCAATTAAGATAAGCATGTATGGTTAAAAATTATGCCTTGAGTGACAAAGACTATCAATTGCTCACTGATTGGAATTGGAAGAAAAAATGTCTTTAATCTCTGAAATGAAACAGATTATATCACACGGTTCTTGATACATTTCTGCTTGTTTTCCAGCTAATACAAAATAAACAACCGGGGTCCCACAAGAATCAGCAAATAAATACCAAAATAAAAATGGTGTGATTTGCTCAACATTAAACTAAATTACCAACAAACATAGAATTTCATTTCCAAAACAAACAAACCAGGTCATTTATTTATGACAAACTAAAAAAGAAATAAACCCCAGATTACCATTTTAGTGTAAATTGCCAAAAAATTGCAAAAAAAAAGATAATCAACTAATCTATTCTATTCAAATCCTAGAAGAGGTTTAAAGTCATGTGTCACTAAGGAAAAATAAAATCATGGGGAACTAGCGAGCATTTCATTATAGACAGTGTTCATTATTTAAGCTGGTTTTTAACAGTCAAACACAAACACCATGGTCTGTAGGGTTTAAATCCTCATGAATCTTCCATCATTCATTTTCATCACTTAAAGGACTTTGTAAGAAAGCACCGGTGTCATCTTCGTAGACGATCGCCACGGTTTCCCCAGCATCGGAAACCGCTGCACTGGTCTGTAAATAAGCCTGGTTGAGGAAAAGGGGGGGGGGGGAGAGAGAAAGAAAGAGAAAGAGAGAGACGGTCTTTATTATCAGAACCAAGGTCTCTTTGGATACAAACTCAGCCACTAAAATAACACACTTCACTCTTGGAAGTTAATGGGTAATCTGCATGTCAACATCGGTCAATCGCATTTTGGGGTGAGGCACGCCCCCCCAGGCCGCTCCCCCTCTCCCCTCCTCCCCGGACACGGCCCAGCGCCCACCTTCTCCAGCAGCTGCAGCCGCTCCTCGTGGAGCAGGTTGTCCTGGCGCAGCTGGCTCACGGTGGACTCCAGGCCCAGCAGCTTGTCCAGGTGTCTGCGGTGGCGCTGCTGCAGCACCTTCACCTTCTTCTGGAGCTCCAACACCACCGCCTCAAGCTGCTCCTTGCTCAGCCGGCTGCTGCGGAAGTAGCTGGAGGCAGAGAAGATGAGATGATTTATTCGGGAGTCACGGCAAAAAGTACAGGACAGTTGTAGACATTAAAAAGAGATACCGACTTAAAATAAGAGTAAAAACTACTGCACAAAGTAAAAACTTTGGAAGGTGTAGATTCTGTTCTAGTCTTAATGATCAATCATGAGTCGACATCAATAATATTAAATCAATATCTCATCTTGTAATATTCACAAATTAATAAGGTCTGTGGAAAAGTTTGTTTTCTTATTGTCTAATAATAAATATTTTAAGCTGGAGCTCTGTACACTCAGTAAATAAGTCTCATTCATATGAGACTGCTGCTGAAGATGTGGCAATAGTGTATTTGAAGAAAAAGTGACCTCAGGTTAACTATTCAGAGTCTTGTCTTTCTGAGCTTCACACTCTGATCTGAGTCACCTCAGCCAGTCTGACCTGCTCATCTGCCTTACAGCTTAATGAATAACCTAGTCTATCGACCACTCCTCTATTCCACACCTTTCTGTTTCCCTGATATTGTTTCAGAGATGAGACTTATCTCTAGGGCAAAAAAATAATGTTTTAAGCATGATAAAACCCAACCTACCAGTGTTCCTCCAGCTGTTTTTCCTTACTACTGCAGTCCACATCCGGCTTCTCTCCATTGTCTTCTTCTGCATCCATTTTCTCCACTCCGGTCCCCAGAGAAGTGGGGAGGGGGGGCACATACTTAGAGACAATGGGGACGGTGGAGGCAATGGGCTTGAAGCCGAGAGCCGAGGACAACACCGTGTCGGGGGGGGAGAGACTGAACTGGCTGTTGACGGTTAACACATTTGGGATTGTCTCAAAGTAGGCAATGACTTGGGTGACATGATCACTGTTGGCCATTGAGGACTCGTCCGCCCCACCGGAGGTGACATGTTCGATGGGCAGACAGGGAGAGGACTTCTCGATCTGGGCGAGTGTGGAATCTGTTAGGAGAAGCTCGTGATCATTTGTAAAGCCATTGACCAGTTGCTCTTGCACTTCGTTGCCAGAGAAGTCTGACACGACGAGGACTTCTGCATTCCCTTCTGTGTCGAGACAGGTCAAGCCCTCCACCGTGTGGTACAGGACACCATGCATATCAAAGGTTTTTGCTGGTGGGTCGTTTTTAAAAACCCCAAGGCATTCTGGGTACTCATGGGCCTCAACCAATAGCCTTGTTTCGGACTGGGAGTGGTCTACGTTCATATCATAAAAGTGCAGTGTATCCATGATACTGTTCCGCTCTGTGTTTTCCACTAACTCTGGTAAAGGTATCCTCAGATTTCTGTTACTTCGCCGATATTTAGACTTCTTCTCGCTGCGCTCCACATCTTTTCGTTTCTAGAAGAGAGATGTGTAATGTCAACAAATATGACAGTGTGAACTATGAAAGGCAAGTAAGTCTCTACTAAAGGAGTTAATCTTATAATAGCCTACCTCAGATGCCTTGAAGATGGTTGGAACAGCATTGTTCTCAAGGTAACGGATACCCCACGATACTTTGAAGCAGGACTCTGTGAAATGTTCGTGGCAGATATATTGATGTCGAGACGGGATCCAGCCTTCACGACCTATGTTTCTCAACCACTGTTGTAGCCGTTCATGGTCGTGTAGAGGAAACCTTTAACACAATAAAGATCGCACATTTTGAAAATATGGGTGATGGGCCATAGCAATTACTGAAATATTGCAGTGACAACAGTAAACCATAATCTGCATACCATGTTCAGAGGTTAATCATAGAATTGTCATTCATTATAAAAGGTCATAATACAAAAATCCTTAGTCATGACAACAATGCAGAAAGTGCAATCACTTTCGCCTCTCTTTTAATTACAGTATCTAATTTAATCATCAGAATTACTCAGTAAGATATCAATACAGTTCACGAGAGATTTGTCACTAGAGCCATCTACAGGCCAAATAACATTATTGCGGCCATTTAAGGTGTACTGACAAATTCGACATAGCCGACTTCAAGCTCGTTCAAGTGGGATATATACAAATAACTGAATATAATGAACCCCACACATTTTCAGCATAACATTTATATACATAAAACAATTAAATCGACGTCAAAATAGCCGGACTATTATATGTTCTAAATGTTTAGAACAGGGACATGCACTGCCTCAATCACAATGTCAGAGGGCACAACATCCCATGAAATAACGCTTATAAGACAGTAGGCTTAGAACAAAATCAAAATATACAGTGAAAGAATATTCGAGTATCCAACAATAAATTCTTACTCTACTGCACCACTGCCAGGGTAAATGAAAAATCGCAACAATTCTAGCAATACATCAAGGAAAGTAAACGTTAGGTTTGTACTCACTTATAATAGCTTTTCCTTTTGTGCTCGTTTGTAGCGTCATTTTTACAACTGGGAACGGAACAATATTTGGGCATCTCTGAGTAGTAGGCAACAAACCATCAAACATTGAGAACAAGGTGATGCCAAGGTAGCGTGTTTTATGAACATGTGGCGCAGCGCTGACGATCAGCTGTTGACGCAAAACAAGCGTCGGTGACGTAAAACAAGTGCGACCATTGTTTTTAAAGGCTCCGTCGCATTTTCCTGTCAGACAGTAGTTTAGAATGTATATTTAAGCAGGAGTTAAACCAAAAATAAGCAAATAAAGACCAACTTGTTTCTAAAATCACTGGACGATTTTTTTTATTCAATAACTTTCTCCAAACATGTACACGGAATAATTGTCATGATACAGTATATATACATACACGTCAGTGTATCTTATCTAAAAAGGTTGAGGGGCCTCTGGGCGTGGTAACTGTGCGTTTCAAGAGACGACGTCGGGTGTGTATTGAAGAAATGGGACACAATGGGCCGACTAGTCACTATGACATATTTGCGGACGGGAGTGCCAGCGGTGTTTGATCGACCGAAGCTAGATGGACCTGGTGGATGCGCGGCACCGATGACAGAATGAATGGGAGAGCAGTAGGACCTTCCTGAGTAGGAAGCAGTGCAAAACTCATTGAATCAGTTACATGTTGGAGCCAGCTAAACATTCAACCAATGGCAAGACGGCACCTTGTGTCTCTGGGGGCTAATTACAACGGGCCCCGGTCAGCATCTTCTGAGACCACAGAACCAATTTCAGCCTCTTTTTTTTGCAAAAATAAAAATATGCATTTTTATCAATAAACTTTGAAAAAATATTAATTACCATGAAAATGTAGCTCGCTCCTAACTCCTCCTGTTCCTTTAGAGACCTTGTGTCTAAACATGGCCGGTGATGCTAGCCTTCTGAGCTAGAATCAGCTGCTCCTCCTTGTCTGAGGTTGAATCAGCTGCTCCTGTCTGAGCTAAAATCAGCTGCTCTTCCTGGCATTAAATCGAACAATCAATTCAGCCCAGATCTTTGGTAACACACCAGCTACCCTATGCCATCCAATGAGGAGTACACATCAGTCTGGCTTTAAACATGGCCAGATGTGAATTAACAATGGGTAGTGTCGAGTCTCTGCCCAGTCATACAAACGCATGGATGAGCAAATGGGACAAGAGTTTCAATTTTGTTTCTTTTTTTTAAACTTTTTTTTTTAGTTTTCATTGGTGTGAGAATCATCCTATTACGGACTGGAGTAAGTGATCCCCCCCACCCCCATGTCAGCAGCCGCACTGCGTTTCCCCAAACTGAGCCCGACTAGCGGAGGACCAATGGGAGGGGAGGGGTGGGGTGGTGTGTGTGTGTGTTTGGGGGGGGGGGGGGGGGGTAAAGCACTGGAGGGGTGGAAGGGGCTGGCTGGTTGGGGTGTTGCCCCTGGTCAGGTGGGAGGTCGTCATGGTGACAAGAGGGCCAGTGTGGCGTCTACATCATCCCCATCTGCATCAGCGAGTTGGCGTACGCCATGGGCTTGACGTTCGGATGAGGCTGTGGGGGAATTGCAACAAAAGAAACGTAGTCAATATTTAAAGAACACACACGCTGCAACACGCAACATCCATGACATTATCGATTAGGATATCGTAGTTTTGGCAGATTTCAAACCAGTGGGAGAAACCATAAACAATGTACTGACCACAGCTGTGAACTGGTGAAATTCTGGCTTGAGATCGGATCCCCTGAGGTGGATATAGGCGCCTTTATTTCCCATCTGATCACTGGAAGAGACAAGAAAATTTAAACTTCAAACGTTTGATGGTGAGGGAGAAATCAGTTCAAAGCAACATGAGTTGGCACAAATAACATTAAAGCAAACCATAAATACACCAACAATTCTAGAGGCGGATGGAGGACAAGTCAAACTCACAAATGTTCATTTATATTGGCAGAGTAACAAAATACATCCGTCGCCATGGTAACAAAGAAGAATCACTTGTTTTGTTTTCACACATTTGTCTGTACAAAACTGTCACATTATGTGAGCGGTTGACAGGTTCCTAAATGCTCAACCCACTAATGTGCTAACCAGCCATCTTCGCTCTCACTGTGTGTGCGTGTGTCTGTGTGGTA
The DNA here is from genome assembly GCA_026745465.1 of Lota lota. Lineage (NCBI taxonomy): Eukaryota > Metazoa > Chordata > Actinopteri > Gadiformes > Lotidae > Lota > Lota lota. The sequence goes on along the minus strand of JACYXH010000096.1, from coordinate 2,401,678 downwards.
CTATGTGCAGGTCAGCAGATGGATGCATAGATCTGTGTGTGTCCGATTGCGTGTGCGTGCACTTACCAGTAGTTGGGTGCAGAGAACACGGTGATGCACTTCCCTGAGTGGGTGACCTCGTAGCCTTCTGGCTTCACCTCGTGGCTGCGGATGATGAAGTCCAGCTTGTTCTGCTCCAGGAAGCGCTCCGTCACGTCAGGTCCGAACTGGCAGCTCACCCCCCGCTTGCTGACCGACCGTCCGTTCTGTGACCACATGCACAAAGGTGGACCGGTGAGAATATATGGATCCATTTTAGGCCACGTACATACTAATCCGGATTGTATGTAAAATCGACACAAAAATAGTGTTTTTCCCCATTTCAGTTCATGCATTTTGTCTCATGAGTATGCCAGACCACTTCAGCTTGGCTTCCGATGTGTGGATCACATCACAATCCTACGTCAGTGTTTTAAAATACCTCCGGATCTAGGAGACAAGGTACTAACCTGGGGCTGGGGGTCCGACCACAACAGGTCACACATCGGGCCTGGGGAGGGAAAAACCAACACAGTGAGAGAGCTGCACTCTATTATACAGTCTATTCTGACTCCAAATCCCAGAATGCAACAGTACCTGAATCTGGAGGCTGTCTGTTCCTTTCTATCTTCCTGAGGTCATCTAAAGTTACGCCATCTTCACTGAACAGTCCACCGTGCATCACCTTGGACAGAGAGATGACATCATCATGACTCAATCAATACATCACCTGGGACAGGTAGAGCACTCCACTCCGTACATCACATTTACAATATCTAGCAACAAAAACTAATATTTGCTTGCTTTACCCCTCACATCATTATAAAACGAATGTGATTTCCAGACAAATTATGAAATTAGTAAAAGACAAACAAATCAAAAACAGCTACACATGCAATTATTAGAAAAAATATGACTGAATACAGATAATGCTAGAGAGGATACATGCAGTCATCGTGAGGAACAGACGTAACAAGGGTAAGATTATATTCTAATCAACTTTGTGCAGTAGGAGTAGCCAGGACTCACCAGCACTTTGCTGTTGATACACTGGGCGAGGGGCAGCCACTGGAAGACCTCACTGAACAGCTGGAACATCTGAGCTGTGTACTTGGCCTTGACCTCTCCTTCAAATCCATACATCTGGTTCATGTTGTCCGTCTCATGGTTACCTAACGGTTAAGACAGTCATAATGGTTACCTATTTGGACCTATCGGTAATTGTGTTGGTTGCTATGCATATAGTTCAAGACAGAGTGGTTATCTCTAGGGATGGCAATCTAGGTTGGCAATCTAGAAGATCTCCTTTTTGTTTTCTTTGGCGGCACCTATGGCGAAAAACAAAACAGTAAGCCGCTACACATAAGCGAGTTGAGTCTGTTGCGGTAGCTCCGCAAACCCTCTCTGGCGGAACAACCACTGCTGGGTGATGGAAAACACATCACTAACTGTGTGTTGCTTGTGAATTGAATGCATGGCGTGAATGGACTCACCTCGAAGCAAGTGGAAGCAGTGTGGGTAGAGAAGCTTGAAGCCAAACAGCGTGAGAATCACCTCCAAGGAGAAGGAGCCACGGTCCACAAAGTCTCCATTGAACAGCTGAGTTCTGCCGTTAAGTCATTCCTACTTTTACAGCACGTGCCTTTCAGAGCATTAGCAAAAATATATATAATTTATATCAAGAATAAAATATTTGATGTCGTAATACTTTATACCGCTAGAATAGAAGCAGTTTGATTTTAGGAAGGATACGTAGGGGTTGGTAGGTGATGGGAGACCATTCAACTCAAAGATGTTCAGAAGGTCATAGAACTGTCCGTGGGTATCGCCACAAATCGTTATCATTTCTGTCTGTAGAAAGGGAGAGAATACAAGTAAGATAACAGTATAACAAGATAAGAGACACATCACAGTAAGTAAGAATATATGCAACTGCATTGGAAGAATACATTTAAACAACACTTTGTTGTCTGATTTTTAATGCTGCACTAACATGGTTTGATAATAGGGTTGGGTGTTTTTCCGGTTTTGCCAGTGCGGTGTGGTGCGCGAGCTTAAACCGGTTTATTATGCAAACCGACTAACGGCATTCGTCATCATGATTGGTTCTGGCAAGTTAAAACGTAGCTTATTGCTTACATCAGCAACTTGTTTTGATGCTACACCATAATAATATTATGTTTGTTAAGAAACTGAGCTATACAGCCAAGTGCACAGTGTATGGATTGTCACGTGGGAAAGACGATAGCCAATTGGGAGCCATGCTGACTGATTGTCAATAGAAACCATGGTGGACATGGCAAAAGTGTGATGGATTTGTGAAGTAGATAAGTCCAACTCCTGCTGCAACATGTACAGTCTGTTCTTTACGCTGTCTCCATAACTTCACCCATAGTTCTATAGGACGTTCAGCAAAAAACAAGTGCAAAAGCCTGCAAAGCATGCCCACGCCACCATCCACCATGTTTGTTTGACTCTAAAAGTCAAGTTTTTGATTGCAAGATTGTAATTGCAATTTGCGTGCGTTCCGGTTTTGAGAATCAGGACTGGGTGATTATTGTGTGGTTTGCTGTGTTCGCAAAATCATTGCCTTCCACACACTTGAAGACCAAAACAGTTACATTTATCGTTAGATGTGTGGTCGCTCACATTTTCCAAATTTGAAAAATCGTCGAGTCCGCTAATCAGCAGTATTAGCGGACACGCGTGCGCTCTCTGGTGCTACAGAAAAGACGATTCTGTGTTTGACTAATTCTCAAACCAGTGTGACTTGACAAATTATCCAACCAGTGTGACATCTTTTACAGTGGCCCAACCCTATTCAATAATGCAGAAGAGAAAGTTAAATTTAAGTGGAAGGAAGCCACAAGACCACTTCCTATACGCTGAGGACATCCAGCCACGAGTCACACAAAACCAAATGGGCTCGAAATTGTGAAACCCTCTCTGAAACATTGTATGTGGACGGACGGGATTTTTGGGAGAAAAAAAATCCTATTGAATTAATTTATTACACTTAATCCCAGGAGGAAAATTCAGATTAAACTGAAAGTATGACTGCTTTAAAAAGTGTACACCTTCACCAGCTTACCTCTTTTAATGTGACTTCAACCATACTTGGAAGTTTGGAGAGAAGGTCCTTAACTTGGATCAATATCTGAAATTACATTTATTGGAAAGAAATGGTTTATATCTAATTGCAATGGTAAGGTATTTTCAATCATTTCAACAAGGGTTTACCTGATAAGCACACTTCCTGTGTAGTTTCTTTTGGTCCTTGAACCATTCCACCATGTCTTTCATGAAGTTTGACGTGACCTTCCCATCTTCAAGCTTGGGCCCAGTGTACTCGTCCTCAATGGCTGCAATAGAAGTTAAAGCCTCACCCTTTAGTTCATCATGTGAACGAAAGAAAAATGGATCAATGTGTGTAAAAAAACTTCAATAAAAAGGAGATCAGGAAATCTTTCGGATGCAATGAACCCAGACCGTTGTGAACCACCAGAAAACAGAGAGATCGCACCACAGTCATATATTGACAGCCCCTCCTATGTTTGAATCAATCATGCTGAAACCGAACAAATCATAACCGAAGGCCCAACAACACAGTGGATTCTAAATGCCCATCAATCTCCAAGTGGGAACCACAGAAAGATAATCATTTGGATAATTCATTGATCGTTGGTCATTTATCAAATAAAAGTACCAGATTTGTTTGGCAACTGCTTATAGGTTGAGAAATACAAATATTGGTTTCAGATTTACGCTTTCTTAGAAACTTGTGCTACAATACGGGCCACCATATTTATACATGTGAAACGCTTAGATATGAACATTGAACCGGACTTACTCATGTTTTCTATATCTAGAGAGTCCACAACAGATTTTTTGGTCTCATCGCTGGCGATCGCTCTCTCGAAGGCTTTCTGTTTCACTATCTTGTTACACTCCTGGTACTTCATCTTTGCATCCTTATCGTTGGGTCGAACTTTGACTACCTAAAAACAAGGGCATGTAAACAACACGTTCAAACTTCAAAGTCATAGTTGGCTATTGCACACTGGGCTGGTGCTAATCCACATCATAGATTACGTCCAAGCAGTAAAATCCTTGTTTTAGGGATTGTGTATGGGTGCTGTAAATCAGTTTTGCACCTCACAAATAAAGACACAATTAAAGAAGGGATAAGGTCATTTCCTTCAGAACAGCCATGCAAAAAAACTCTTTAGGGGACACTTTTATGCAAATAAAGGCGGTTTACAGTTAATTCAGTTACAGTTCATTAAGGAGCATGAAGGCATTAGGGCATCTTGCTACCCCTACAGTAAAAAAACACCCTAGCCACAACACTAACCTGCCCCTAAACGCATGTTTAACAATTCTTAACATATAGGGGATGAGGAACATTGACATCAGTTCCCTCCCCATATTACACCATTTGTTTAAATGTGGGCCTAGTGTCACCACGAAGCTCTATTAATACAAATCAATGCATTGTGTACCTGCCAATAACGTTCCAAATTCTCACTAGGCCTGCAGTTATGCTGGGGGGCACTTTAATGCCATAAACCTGCTATATTTATACATCCTGCTATCTGACCAGAACTATAGGCATTTTATTAGCTGTGGTATGGGTGCCATCAGACATGGATCTAATTGGCATCATCTGTGGATTACAGGGGTAATCTCGGGTCTGGGCAGCTCAGGCCATGAGGAGATCTAACCACGTGATGATAGATCCACACATGGCAAGCCAAATGGATCACACGGTGTAAATCTTAACACGTCTGATAAATGCCCAATCGTGGAATGTGAAGATTAGGCTACAAACTGGAACAGTATGGTTACAGGTCAAGAATTTGTTTATATATTTTTTTTACAATAATGGATTAATTGTGTGGATTCAAAAGAAAGGATAATCCTTAAAAAAAAATGCATTGAATAAATAAATTGCATGGCCCAGCCCGTCGCAGTTTAGTATGTATATTGCACATATCATCAGAGGAAGCCAGTTCAAGTTTCAGCTGGACCCACCGTCTCATAGTCCTTGAGCGCAGCCTTGAACTTGCCCAGCGCCATGTTGGAGGTGGCTCGGCGGTAGTAGCCCTTGATGTAGTTCTTGTCTATCTCCAGGGCCTTAGTAGCATCTGCCAGGGCATAGCCATAGCACTCTGTGCGCAGGTACGCCAGGCTTCGGTTGCTGTAGTAGACGGCATTGGTGGGATTGACCTCCACAGCCTCCGAGTAGTACTTGATGGCATTCTCATAGTCTTTATCTGCAAAGAATGACATAGCTGTTTATGTCGTTATTGAGGGTAGAGGCTATTAATTATAAGTTGAAGTCATTCAGTACATTGAAATTATTATGACAAGGCATGGGGGTTATCTATGCATTTCAAAAACAGTTTTGATAATAAAGACGAAAAAGCAGCAAATAAAAGAAAGCAAAGCAGCAAGAAATATGAAGTTACATTTACAGCTATTTACGCATGTAGTTGATTAAGAATTTCTAAAATTATAAACTGCGACAATGATAGAAGGTATGTGATTACCTTGATATACATTGTGAAAGATGTGACAAGAGATAGGGTGACAAAGAGTCCACAATGTTAACTTATTTTTGGGGCTTGCGTCAGCCTTACCTTTCAAAGCCACCACTTTATTAATGCATTGTGTCTGCGAACACTGAAATCAAATAACCTATTGCCTTTGCATAATGTATATGTGGGTCATTAATATTGAAATAAAGTAATCAACTATTTGGTATGTTGTGCTACCATAATATCTGTACCCTCATCCTCAGAAGTGCACATGTCCCTACTTTCTCATAGACCAGTTTCCAATCAGCAGACATTGCAAGATACTACCATAGTGCTCACACTCTGTGCAACAACATCCATCGCGCTCATTTATTCGACAATAAGGCCATGACAGAATAACGTTATTGCTTTCATAATTTCCTTTAACAAATTGAACCTATGTTAAGTGGATGTTTAAAACAGCGAATAGACAATTAGCTTAAACTTTCTATAGTAACGTTATATGAATTAGTTACGTATTCAATGTGATAAGCGCGCCGCATTATTAAAAGTTATTCAACATTAACCTCCCACCAGCAACAGTAAGGACATGATATTATGAAATATTGGCTTTTGAGACAGAAATACCCAGTTTAACTGTCAACGTGCAAGTCCTTCGACGATATTATTGCCAAGTGCACTGGATGTAGTCCAGATTGCTGACTTGGTCTCCAATGTGCCCGCAGATAGAATATTCTAGGCGGTTGACTTGACCCGACACTTGGGTTAACTTTCTTATTCAGACAACACGGAAACATTGTTTAAACACAAATAACGGAATTGACTGTTGTTGCGTTTGAGAGAAAACAACCAACGATTAAACAAGTAGCACGCCACCGTCCACGGCATGCGTGACGGCATGAAAACACGCTAGCGCTTGTTAGCATCAAATGAATGGGATTCACCGCTAGCAAGCTTAGCTTAACGTTAGCAGCCCGGCTTCGGTTTAAGCGCTATGGGGCGTCAGAAGCAAACGGACCACCTTCTGTATCGTTCGTACAAACTTAGTCCGATGCCCATGTTTCTTGTGAGACATGTACTTGTCAGAGATGTTGGCTGTTACCTTTGAAGTAATTATTGGCCTTCTCCTTGAGTACCTCTGCACTTTTATCTTCCTCCGCCATCTTCTCCAAACTGCCGTTTACCGCTCTGTGCGCCATTGGCTGCGCACTGCAGTCGCAAAGACGTCGCAAAGCAATGTTTTAATTTCATAAAGTCTGTTGAAGGCAACATGGATGGATCTGACTACCAGCATGAATGGTAGAATATATAATAAATATGTATTAATTGTATGTATTGAGTTCAGTTGTGAAGAAGCAAAGAAAAAAGTACATGATAGCTTTACCATGGGCGCAATATTATTTCACACGGAAGGTATGAAATATACAAATTATTGTTTTAAAATGTGTTTATATTTTTAATTGTCGAACAGGTTTTCGTTAAAAATCGTCTACATTAAAAATAAAATAAAAAAAGCATCCGCATAATAGCATCCACAAAAAAGCCTCCACATAACTATCAGCATATTCACTGGTAGTTGTAACCCTACAGGGGGCAGTAGAAATCTTCAACGAAACGCATTGCGCCTTTTGGGCCGTGGCCTTGAAGCACCTTGATTTACTGAGGTTAGACAGAGAAATGTTGTAATTGTGACTAATATGAAATAACCACCTCATTAGTTGCATATTACAGCAATGAGTCATATGGGAATTTGTGTATGTCTGTCTTTTTTAATATCTAATAGTAATATTCCAGAAACTATGTTTGGCTGTAGTCATGTCTCAGTCTGCCTCCAGATGCCCTAAAGCTTGAGGATGTCACGGTGGCTTCTTTGGGTCCCTGACCGCCACAGTCATGGAATATGGGGACAAAATGGCAGATGCCCGTCTCGACAACCTTACTTGCTAGGATGTGCCATCTGACGCACCCCTGCCCTAAAATGTTTTTGTCAAACATCACGCAAACCTTAAACAGAAGCAGAAACGAGCGGCCAGTATGTGTGTGTGTGTGTGTGTGACCCAGACGACACCCCAGGTCGGTCCACTGCTGTGACTCACAGAGGCTGACTGATGTTAATGACTCACACAATGACCCCCACGAAAACACACGCACACTTCCACAAGCACACTTCCAAACTCAGGAGTGTGTGACTTCACTTTCTCTCAGGCGCATTATAGGTGACTCGCCTCTTCTCCTAGCCATAGCACGTCTAGCTCGCTGATGGATTTTACGACTCGGAAACTGGAACAAAAAAGCTCCAGGAAATAGGAGAGCGAACAAAACCGCTGAGCGTTGCGCCCCCAGGTCGAGTAAACTCAGACGGTGAGTGGGAGAGACTCATTGGGCGGGCGAGCTTAGAGTCTGCTGGGTGGAGGGCTGGTGGGGTGTTCTCTTGGGTATTGGAAGCCTGACACAGGTTATGGAGGGGAAGGAAGGAGGGAGGTCTTTCTTGAGAATGTGAAAACAAACATAATCCAGGGAGTGGAGATTGTGGATGGTTTGAGTTTATAAAGTTTAAGCGATTAGGTTGGAGATGGTCAAGGAAGATTTGGGGAGGGTTTGGTGTGGTGATAGTCAGGGTCTGAGATGTTAATTAACGGTTTAGTGGGGTTATGGTCAGGGTTTGGTGTTATGGTCAGGGTTTGGGTTGGTGATATTGAGTGTAAGGATCATTATTTGTAAAAAGAAAAAGAAAGCAGAGAAGTCTGTATAGTTGTACCCATGTGGCCCCCTGAGTCTCAAGGCCAGCGGGTGGTTAGGGGAAGGCAGAACAGTAAATGGATTTATTTCCACCATGACTCTATCTCCAGCTCCATTCCCATCTCACTAATGGGTCTTTAGCTTCAGGGAGTCTGTGGGGGGTGGGATATTTGAACCATGTGTTTTTCTAGTGGGCAGGGAGGGAAGGATTTAAAGTGAAATTAAAGATAAACTGGCTTAAAAAAAATAAAAAGGAAAAATAACTCCACCCTTCCTCCTTTCTCTTGATTTCTCATCCCGATTGGTTGGCGCTTCAGCTTCGTTCGGTCTGATGAATGGTAACAGTCTGTGTGACCTTAACAGGCCAATGATCATTCACATTAAAGGGCGGCTTACGGGAAATCTTTCCCAAATAACTCACTGGAATCTTCTGCTTACTCTTCCCCTTTCTTCTGTCCGGTCCCGAGGCAGAGGAGTGTAAATCAGCCGTGACACACCACATGTTGCGTCTGATGCTGCTAGACCACTGTAGGGTCTCCCACCGCAACCCTCACCCCAACCTTGGAGCCTTTGCTCTCCTCTCCACGGCACTCTGTCCACACTCAGGGTCAAGGGCCGGTAGGGTGGGGTTCAGAGAGAAGGGTGCGTTGAAGAGAGAAACAAACTGGACAGCAGCTACTCTTATAGCCAATAAGATATGTTTACTACAGGAATCAGAAGGAAGGACTGCACAACATGGACAGAAACAAAAATAAACAGGAACACAGGGGATCAGAAGGAATCCACACAGGTGACCCACATTTGACTGACCAGAAACAGGGAGGACAAGCAGTTCATGGGGCCTGGATGTATAGATTGTGACAAGAGTGATGAGTTTGGAGAGATGGGTGGGTTAGGAGATAGAGGGGTAAGTTGGGAGAGAGAGGGATGAGTTGGGGAGAGGGGTGAGTTGGGAGAGGTGAGTTGGAGAGAGGGGTGAGTTGGAGAGAGGGGTGAGTTGGAGAGAGGGGTGAGCTGGGAGAGGTGAGTTGGAGAGAGGGGTGAGTTGGGGAGAGGGGTGAGCTGGGAGAGGTGAGTTGGAGAGAGGGGTGAGTTGGGAGGGAGAGAGTGGCGAGTTGGGAGGGAGAGGGTGAGTTGAGCAAGGGGGGAGTTTGGAGAGACAGGTGAGTTGGGGAGATGGCTGAGTTTGGAGAGGGGTGAGTTGGGAGAGAGGTGAGTTGGACAGAGGGGTGAGTTGGACAGAGGGGTGAGTTGGACAGAGGGGTGGGTTGGGAGAGAGGGAAATCCCCTCTCTCTCAACCCACCCCTCTCTCTTCCAGTTGGATGAGTTGGAGACGGGAGGGTTTGGCGAGATGGATGGGTTAGTGCGTTTATGTGTAGTGGAGTGTCTGTTTGCATTCATGTTAGATTTGTTTGAGTTTGAGGGCAGTGAGTGACTGTTATCCAGAGTAGTAATTGCTGATTTGTTTAGGGGGGAAAGAGTGCAGTGATTTGTTTTGTTTCTGACAGCCAGGCACGAGAATAAACGCACCCGCAAACTCAAAACACTGTATTTTCAGTCTATTGCGATGCACCAAGCCCTTTTCAGCAGTGCATATGAACGATTTTGCAACTTCTTTATCACATGGACATACTGCTTTTTTGACATGGAGCATTCAATGGAGCAGAGTCGGTCTCACGTTTCCATTTCCGGATTAGCTCGTTGGTTCATGTACATTTTCTGTTGGAAACCCTTTACTTCCCCCTTGAGTGCACGTTAACGAGACGTTAAAGTATAAATGTAGGCATGCTCTGAAAAGATCTGCATCTGCACACAATGTCGACGCAAATGAATGAACGTGGGGTCCGCAGAAATGTGAATTCAGCTTGAGTGGTAAGCGCTTTATAGGAGTGTGGGTTTCTCGGCAATGTAACAAAAATAATTACGTTATTTGACAGAGTTTGAGGTATGAAGTTGATGAGGAGGTTATTAGGAACATTTGTAGTTAATTCGTTTTTTGACCGAAAACATATTGTTTATGTAGGTTTATATATGCAGGCCTACAACGGTAAATGCTTAAATACAGGAAATCGCCAATAAACCCTGGCCTACTGTCTGTGTCCTTACAGTGAAAAGTACAACATCTCAAAAAAGGAGAAATAACCAACACGTAGTACCAGATGCCCTTTCCTAAAGTTACTTACCAAGATCCTAAAAATAGGAGCTGTTTCATTCACTGGCTTCGGTGGCTAATGGATTCAAAAAAATACTCCTTGGACAATGACAATGTTTTTCCAGCCTTCTGTAATTTAGGAAAAAGTCAAAACAAAACCCTCAGTGGCTCTTGGTCACCTGCCAGGTTTGCTGGTAAAGCAGAAAAACAGAGTGTCTGTCTGCTGATGTTGACTATAGAGGGTTTATTTTGTACTTATTCCCCGCAGTACAGCTGTATCCTGAAGCCCCACTGAACAGTAACACAACTCAGGGTTCAAGCCCACACAGATAGAGTGTGACGGACAGCCCATGATGGCTAATAGTAGCCTAGCGTCAAGCACAGATTATTTTCACAGGGAAAAAGACAGACAAGAAAAAAAGAGACACGACTTTACTTGTATTTCTTCACTTGATTGAATTAAATCCCCAGCCCTGCCTGCCAGCATAGTGCCCTCCCATGTTCATTTTATCAAGACTAATTGTGAAGGCCACACACAGAGGAAAAATGCAATAGTTCAAACACGGATCCCATGAGCATGTCTTCCCTCTTTGTGAGTGTTTCTTCTGTCTGACTAAGTAATATTACATCCAGATTGAACTTCTTAAAATATCTGCTTCTTTCTTCTGTTTATGTCTCATAGCCCACTGTCTCCTTTTTTTTCCCAGGATTTCCCAACAAGTTCATCTCCACTCTTCAGAAGTCTCTCTCTTTCTTTTTCTCTCTTTGATATTTACCCTATTGGTCCCTAATTTATATTCTTCCTCCCTATCTTCCCTTCTCACTCGGTCCCTCGGTGAAGGGCCTGTGTGTTTGATCTGCGTTGGACACAAGAGCAAGGGATCAAATACACACCCCAAACAGGAAATGAGAAACTCAAGCAAACAGGCCCATGTCTGGATGCCTCTGAGAGAGAGAGAGAGAGAGAGAGAGAGAGAGAGAGAGAGAGAGAGAGAGAGAGAGAGAGAGAGAGAGAGAGAGAGAGAGAGAGAGAGAGAGAGAGAGAGAGAGAGAGAGAGAGAGAGGAATGCAGATAGAGAGATGGAATGTCAGAAAGGCATTAGGGTTCAAACATGGGCGATTTCACAATGATCATTAGTAGATAATAAACTAATAAATAATAATAAACATAATCGTATTGAAGCAGAGACCTAGACGTGGGACAAAAGTAAATATCACCACTGTAGACTCAGCATTCACCATCCTCGCCTAACTCTCTCTCTTTCTCTCACCTCTCTCTTTAGTCTTCTCTCTATCTTTCTCAGCGCCCTCACCCTCTCTTTCTCTTCTCACCGTTCTCTTTCTCTCTCTCTCTCTCTCTCTCTCTCTCTCTCTCTCTCTCTCTCTCTCTCTCTCTCTCTCTCTCTCTCTCTCTCTCTCACTCCAGAGGTGGTGGGCGAGACAGTTCAGACTAAGAGGCTCCAGACAGTGTCTGTCTGCGTGCTGTTTTTTAAACTGGTAAAAGCTGCCCGCGTGCCATCTGGCCCAGCCTCACACCCACATCCAACAGTGGTACTAATGTGTTAGACGGCATCGTGCCTGCGTCGGTCTGCAGCGCACACCTCATAAAATAGCGCTGCCTTTGTCTGCGGCTGCCACCGGCTAGCTTAGCATAGCCTGGCATCGCCGTTACACACCGCAGCGTGCCCTTTCATCAGTTGTTTTCACGATAGTGTGCTAGTGCTAACGGTAGCTACAGCCGTGTTGTGGTGACAAGTTTATTTTACATGGCACCCCTCTGTGCTTACTGTTTATGAGCAATGAACCAGAGAGAATCACTCACACACACACACACACACACACACACAACGACACACAGACACACATGCACACACACACACACACACACACATACTCGATCCCTCTCTGATACACAAACACACACACACACACACACGATCACTGACCCACATGCACACACACTCACTTACACACACACACTCACTTACACACACAAACAAACACACACACATACACTCACTCTCTCTCTGACACAAACACAGACACACACATGCACACACACTCACTTACACACACATACGCACTCACTGACACACAAACACACGCACACTGACAAGCTTTCACGCAGAGGGGAACCGCCATGGCGGTGACTCAGGATGTGTCAGAACACAGCTTTCCCCTGGGTTACCGGTGGTTGGGCGAGGATGGCGTCCATGGTGGGAGAGAGAGAGTTAGAGGGAAAGAACACAGTGGACTGTGACGAATCGACAGGTAGTTAATAGGTATGATTGTGGTGAGTGCAGGAGCTAATAAATGGGAATCGCGATGACTACCCAGTTAATCAATTATGTGGAATTGTGGCAACTGTAATGGCTCTAAAGTAGTTAATAGATATAAGGTGGAAGACAGAAGAGTAAAAGTATGGACTCTAAAGGAGTTAATAGAGGGAACTGTGGTGACTACATGAGTTAATAGATGGGAACTGTAATGACTCTACATGAGTTAATAGATTGAAGATGGTGTGTCGAGAGAGGAAAAATATAAAGGAGAGAAGTGCTATCGGATACCTCATGAGGGAGAGTTTAGCCCCGAAATGAATTCCATTTCGTCACCTTTATTTGCTCCTACAAATAATAATAATAATTTATCCACACAGACAGGTTTGCCTATTTGTGTTCAGCAACTGTTACAAGGAACCAACAAAGGTGGGTCAGTATCAACTGTTTAAACAGTGCAGATGAATATAATACAGCCAAGTGTGAAAATATCCAATCAAACTGACCATATATAGGCCATCAAGGACAGGATGTGTGTGTGTGTGTGTGTGTGTGTGTGTGTGTGTTTGTGTGTGTGCGCGTGCGCCACCTGTGTGTATTTCCCTTTCCTGTTTCTCTTAGCATCTGAACTTCCTGCCCATCCTGTCAGCTAGTATTAACCAACAACTGCCCTTTGGGTGCCTTCCAAACTGGTCCCGGGCCCTCTTATACTCTGGGGGACTTTGGCTTCGTACTGTTACGTCTCTGATCACATCCTGTACTCCTGGGTGGCCTGGGAACCATGCATCACATGAAAGCGTTCATCTCTTCCTCCTCCTCTTCTCCTTGCTCTTCTTATGCTGTCACCGCTGTGCACCTATAAGGCTGTGTGATGACCAAAGAGAGTTTAAAAAATGTTTGCCACTCTTAAAGAAAATGAGGAACACATTTAATGATCGGGTCGAACGTGTTCATCAGGTGGGAGCCAGGCCTGCTGCCTGTATCACCAGATCTACTGCTCCCTGAGCAACTCTCACTCACACCACGATAGGCCTATTGGACGGCCTGTGTGTGTGTATATGAGGGAGAGAGAGAGAGAGATGTGTGTTTAGTATAGTAGCATTTATCTTGTTATAGATGCTACTACATAATCATATAATTGTATGATTATTTTTATATAACCATAGCCATATCAATGTATAAATGTACTTTTCTGTTTTCTTTGTATGTGTGTGTCTGTGTGTTTTTAGCATTTTTATAATGGCGTGTGAGTGTTTTTGATAGGAGGCGGAGTTGGGCTAGGTTGCATAAACTAAGCATACCATTTCACCATGTCTTCTGCTCCCCAACGTCCCTGATCACAGGAAATGGGTGTAAGGAATGACTCAGCTCCCTTCACCGGCCCTCCAGAGCCACTCTAATTAGAATAGCGGTTGCTTGTTTTGCTGTTTGTCTTACTAATGTTGTCTATAAACTGTCGCTGTCAACCCCCTCTCTGTCTCCCTCTCTCTGTTTATATCTGTCTCGCTGTCAACCCCTCTCTCTCAACCACTCCCTCTCTCTCTCTTTCTCTCTCCCTCTCTTTCTCCCTCTCTCTCCCTCTCTCAAACGGATGAGCGCATCCTAATTTTAGAGATGACTCATAGCTTTCTCCACCACCCATGCACTCTCTTCCTCTCTAGTGCACTTTGTATAATTCAGTTGACCCAGATTTGGGCATCAGAATCAGAGATCAACTGTTGCACATGTGTGTTTCTGTGTGTGTGTATGTGTGTGTCTGTGTGTGTGTGTCCTTGTCCTTTGCACGCGGTGAAGATGCAGCAACAAACACACGTGCAAACATGGCAATCCTTAAACATTTATGTTTACTGAAGGGTCCTTCCCAGGGCTGATAGACTCATAGACGCACACACACTGAAACATACACAGCATACAGTAGACACATTAACAGACGCGCACACACTTGCACTAAAGGTGGCTAGTGCACACGTGCCTGCAAGGATCATGTTTATTGAGGAATTCAGAGAGAGATAAATAGACAGCGAGAGATGGATAGAGAGAGAGAGATAGAGCAAGAGAGAGCAAGAGAGAGGGTGAGAGAGATACAAAGATAGAAACAGACAGACAGAGAGAGAGGGACAAACAAACATACATAGATAGATGGAAAGACAGAGACATGAATAGATAAAAACAGATGACTGATAAAGCGATAGAGAGAGTAGATAGCTAGAGAGATAGAGAGCTAGGGGACGGGGTGAGGCTGACCTTTCATCCGCTGGCTGTGCGGAGGCAGTCAAGCAACAGGCTTCCACCACGCGTGGTTCTCTCTGCTGTCATAACCCTTGTACAGCCATCAACATGACAGGAAGCCACAGCAGAGCGCTACAGCTAATCTGAACCAGGCCGCAGCGCAGCGCTAGTCCAGGCTAACACAACACCCGGCCTCCACACTCTGTCCCCCATGAAGACTCAGGTTACCACAGAGTCTGGGTGTGTGTTTGTGTGTATGTCTGCGCATGTGTGTGTGTGTGTGTGTGTGTATGTATGTATGTGTATGTGTAAAAACGTGGGCTTTGGAGGACAGGAAGTCAATATTTCTTGTTGCTGCCGGTGTCTGGGTGACTGTGGGGAGCTGATTTATCTGGAGCTCCAGTCACACCTCTCCTTATAGCAGTCAGCATGTGTGTGTGCCTGTGTATGTGTGTGCAGGCGTTTTTAGTGGTCAAGCAAGACAGACACATGAGTAATCCGGGGTAATTGATGTTCAGCTTATTCCCTTGCCGACAAGGTCAGAGCCCGGCTCGGGACTCTGGACGGACACACCCTCCGGGGCGGGGGTGTTTATGTGGACATGTCTGCGGGGAGGTATTTGACCAGTTTTCACCTTGCCTCAGTACCGGTCAACCGGACAGGTTTAGGGGGACAGGGTGGGGTTAGAGGGACAGAGTGGGGTTAGAGGGACCGTGAGATTAAAAACATTCTAAAACCGGATACTACTGGTATGTACGGCGGTTTCCGTAGCGATTCCAGGACTCATTTTTCTCCATTGGACTTTCTTCTACTGTGTCTCTTCACTCCTCATTCATCAACGTGAGAGACGTCGTGGACTGGAGAAGCGAAGCAAGAAGAGAGAGGGAGAGAGATAGAGGGAAGGAGAGAGACAGAGGCATGGAGAGGAGATGGTTAAATATTAATAATTCTATGAGCTAGTCCCAGGATAGAATACTTTGACTAACCCAACCCTACCCCAACCAATACCACATTATCTAATATTATAGCCTTACTTTTTTTACTGTATATACACATTTAAATTTGCATTATATTGAATTTATGAAACCTTTTTTTTCTGTTGTCTATTATTATTATTTTTTTTTAATTTTGATTTTATTATTATTTACTTATTTTGCTTTTGTGTTTTGGTGATGTAAATGTACGCTTTCATGCCGATAAAGCCTTTCGAGTCTTGAATCTTGAATCTAAAGAGAGAATTTGAGAGAGGACACGAGAGAGAGGAACATTGAATGAGGGAGGGGGAAAGTGTGAGTGAGAGAGGAGAAGAAGGAAGATGACAAAGAGGAACAGAAGGAGAAGGCGAATCGGAAGAGAGAGAGAAAGATAGAGAGAGAGAAAGAGGAGGGAGAGGTTCATTTCAAGGGGTGGTACAGTAGGAAGGAACACATCCAGAACTCTAACTGGTACATTTCTCCCAGCAAAGTTCCAACAAATGAGTCAGGGCAAGGCATGCTTCTCACGAGCACACATACACACACACACACACACACACTCACACACATTCTCCCACGCACTCTTACATAAACTCCCACACATTCTCACACGCACTGTCATACACACAATCCTGACACACAGACACATACTCATACTATACTCACACACACTCACCTTAGTTTATCATGCTTTCTCTTTGTAGTTTTCTCTGTGAAAAGGGCCTGAATTCCCCCGGTGGTTTGGGTCCATTGTGCGTTCAACCGCAGTATACCAGCTGCTGCTCACACACACAGAAGCTTGGGGACTGAACGGTTCGCAGATACATATATATATATATATATAGTTTCATATTAATATTCTCTTACTGTGTTTATTAGTCTTTTAGTATAATTTAGTTGTTTAACAAGAGTGAGGGTATACATTTTGTATCCCCCCCACACACACACACACACACTTTAATAGTTTCTGCTCTTTTCTACCCACCAACATCTGTCCTCACAAACCACCCCCACCACCCCATCCCCTTACATCACCCCCACCCTCCCCCAAGCTTCCATCCAGAGCTGCCCAACCACCTACTCTCTTATTCAAGGTGATAACTCAAAGAGCTTCAAAGAACGGCCCGCTTTGAGGGAGGGAGATGAGAGAAAGAGAGTAGAACAGAGCAAAGAGAGAGATATAAGAGATACGGTGGGCTGGCTCTAGCTCTGATAGCCATCTGCTTTAGGGCAGCAGGTGTGAGGCGGGCGCTGGATCTTTAATAATATGACAGGTGAGGCGTGGGCGGAGCCTCTCGCCTCTGGAATTACATGGGGAGGAGTGACTCCCCCTGTTTCATTCAGTTTCATTCAGGCAGGTTTTTTACAAAGACTTATAAAAGGGATGAACATCAGGACCTTGAATCGTAAAATAACCATAACATAACACTACTAACCTTATCCACTACACACCCACCATGCACACAATGCACACCGAGGCAACCATTAATAACATAAATAGAAGTCAATTCAGTTTTTCATCACTTTAATATTACATTTTATTTATATTTAACCTCTTGTCACAATCCTGCCCCAGCCCCTTGAACTGCTTGTTGTCGTGCCTGTGTCTCGTCAGCCAAATGTGTGTCACCTGTGCTGATTACAAATTCTGTTCACCTGTGTGACTTATTATTTCAGTTCCCTAGTTTCCCTAGTCCCTAGCTAGGATGCACTAGGGAGGGAGTGTGTGTGTGTGTGTGTGTGTGTGTGTGTGTGTGTGTGTGTGTGTGTGTGTGTGTGTGTGTGTGTGTGTGTGTGTGTGTGTGTGTGTGTGTGTGTGTGTGTGTGTGTGTGTGTGTGTGTGTGTGTGTGTGTGTGTGTGTGTGTGTGTGTGTGTGTGTGTGTGTGTGTGTGTGTGTGTGTGTGTGTGTGTGTGTGTGTGTGTGTGTGTGTGTGTGTGCGCACGCGCGTGTTTCTTTTATGTACACTGCAGCACCTGGAGCAACAATGGTCCGGGGCAGCTGTGTGTCTGTGGTTCTGTACAGCAGGACACCAGCACACCAGCACGGTGTTATTAAGGTCCCAGTGAGCTCCGGCTAATTCCACACGACTTACAGCCAGCGAACCCAACGGCCCTCTTTTAATGACCGCTTGCGGCACGGCATCAGAGGATGGATCACTGTAAATGCCAGATACGTCCACACACGACCACGCCCTTGTGCCATTCCAGGACAAATGGATCAGGGCATTAGAATGATGGCTTTTCATTGTTCCTTGTAAAGAAAAGAAGAACTAAAATGCAATAAAATCGAATGTGTTTGCATAGCGCCTGTGCGGGTCCGCCAGGCCTTTGATGACGGTTCGGCTTTATGGAGAGAAACCTCAGCATATGGGCGCAATTAAAGGCCGCAACAACAGGACAATTTTACTCGAGTTACTCACTGCAGCATATAAAGCTGGCACGTGGTTTCTTTTGCATGTGGCACAGCAGCACCTGCTTGACCTCAGACTTCAAACGGGTTTGGCTGCTCCCCCGTCTGCTTTTGTATCGACTCCACATGTGGTCGCTTCATACTCGTTTGTGAATGCAGGTGCCAGGGGTGCACATCTGTTGATTCAAAGTCAATCAATCTTAGTTTGATTGGATCGGTTTGGATACGACTCAAGCACCTAATATCAAAGGATTTTCTTTAACGATGTTCATTATGGACTTAGTATCATCGTCAGAATAAGTCTTTATGAATAATAGACAGAGCTGAGCAGCCGTGCTTGAGAACATCCACCAAGTCCTCAACACATTTGTGCCTTTCAATTTCGAATAAACATTGCAATTGATTTTGGTTTTAGTTCCGATTGGTTCCATTTAAAACAGAAGAGCATGTTTAGCGGTCCTCCGGTTCCTCTGGTTCCTCCGATTTTTCAGATTCCTCTGATTTCCCAGATTCCTCTGATTTCTCTCTTCCCCTCTAATTCAGCTAATTAGGTTCCTCTGATTCCCCTGATTCCTTAGATCTGTCAGAATCCACAAATTCTCCTTATGCCTCTGATCCCCTTCTGTTTTAAATTATTATTCTATTCCTGTCAGATACCCTGATTCCTCTGATTGATCAGATTAATCTGGTTTCACCGATCCCTGTCGTTCTTTTGGTTCCTCTGATTCCCATGATTCCCCTCTGATTAGTTCTCTGTGTGGTGGTCCCCCAAGGAGCTCTGCAGGTGCAGAGTGTTAACCATAGGGATGGTGGCCCGTCGTCCAGAGACCTGAGGAGTCAGCAGTCTGTTGGCAAAGAGCCCCCAGGGTCCAAGGGGAAGCAGCTGGCGAAGATATAGAGGATGAAGCTTGTCAACCAGCCAGCAGGAAGACCCTCCCATCAGCATTCCCAGAGACTCATGAAGGCCTTGACATTCACTCTGTGTTGGGTCATGACAGGGAAAGTAAAACAGGTGGAGCTGCCGGCGTGAACAGCAAAGGCACTTTAATGAGCTTGTCTCTTCCAGAGGAACTTGTGTTTTGCATGTTTGGGCTTTAATAATGATCCTGTTTGCTTGGAAGAGGACACAGCTGACACAGGACCCCCCCCCCCCCCCCCCCCCCCCCGAGGAAACACAACACATTTGATAAATGCTGTCATCATTACCAAATCAAGACCTGGCAGTGTTTAAACCCAATGATTTGGGTGAGAGAAGAAGGCATATAATTAAAGTGATCGTATTTCTTATTTTGTTTATTTCATTTTGAAGGACAGATGGTGTCTTTGTGCCTGCACTGGAAAGGGAAGTCCCACCTCTTCGACCCAGTGAAACTTGATCACTAATGGAAGAAGAGAGCCCAGATGAATACCCCATGCTGGGTGTAGCAGCCCTCTGTGCCCAGCCAGCTGTATGCTAACCTAGCCTACTGACCTAGCACACCACATATGTAAAGCCTCTTTCACACATAGTTCGCTGGTAAATTAATGGGATAACCTTACAGGCACCTCTAGGTATTTTCACTATTCACACATGCAACTACTGTATGTTCTGGAACATTTCCATCATGCACCCTTTCACACATGGCATAGTTATGCTGGAATATATGGGCCAAGGGACAGTCCAGCAGATGGTGATAATGCAAAGATTATTGATGCCAACCGCCATTAAAGTCAATAGAAGAAGAAGAAGAAGGGGCAAGGAATCTGTTTCGGAATCTGTCCAGTTTCCAGCCATTCTTGAAAGAAGGAGCTTGTTTGCAAACAAAAGTGGCTGCATTGATATTGTTATCAAATCATCTGAAAATAAGTGGTGCGTTAAGGTAAACCATAGCGGAGTCAAATACATCATCAGCTCGCTCCACGTAAAAGCCCCATACGTCAGTCGGACGTAACCCTTAACGTGCAATGTAACTGCTGTACCGGCTGTGTTCTGGATATAACACTAGATCTGGAGGTGGGAAATTGACAGAACTGATTTTTCTGGGAATGGTCCTTGTTTTCATTCACACATGACCTAATGCAGGAAATGTCCCAGAACATTTCTAGGATAGACTGCATGTGAAAAGGGGCTTAAAGCATTCAATGCTCATCCGCTGGAAGCAAGGGTGCATGTCAGTGGGTTCAGCAGTGTGTGTGTGTGTGTGTGTGTGTGTGTGTGTGTGTGTTAGTATGTGTATGTGTAAATCAGTGCATCAGTTTGCTTGTATAATAAATGGGTGTAAATGGGTGTGTGTTACTATGTGTGTAAATCAGTGCATCAGTGTGCTTGTATAATAAATGTGTGTGTAAATGTGTGTATTTGTGTGTGTAACTGGGTTTGTGAGTGTGCTTGTATAAATGTGTGTGTAAAGGGGTGTATGTATATATTTGTGTGGTGTGTGTGTATGTGTGTGTAAATGAGAGTGTGTGAGCATGTGTGTATATTTATGGGTGTATAAATGGGTGTGTGTGAGGATTTTCCATGTTGTCACGGCCCAGAAGCCTGGGAGTAGCCAACGGGTCCAGGCCTGCAGCCTCATGGGCTGCCAGTAATCCTCCACAGCACTGAGGAACAGGGTGGGGTTTGAGGGGACAGGGTGGTGTTTGGAGGAACAGGGTGGTGTTTGGAGGAACAAAGTGGGGTTTAAGGGGACAGGATGGGGTTAAGAAGGACAGGGTGGTGTTTAGGGGGACAGGGTGGTGTTTAGAGGGACAGGGTGGGGTTTAAGGAGACAATGTGGTATTTAGAAGGACAGAGTGGGGTTTAAGGAGACAGGGTGGGGTTTAGAGGGACAGGGTGGGGTTTAGGGGGATAGTGTGGTGTTTAGAGGGACAGGGTGGGGTTTAGAGGGATAGGGTGGTGTTAAGAGGGACAGGGTGGGGTTTAGAGGGACAGGGTGGGGTTAGAGGGACAGAGTGGGGTTTAAGGGGACATGGTGGGGTTTAGAGGGACAAGGTGGGGTTTAGAGGGGTAATGTGGGGTTGAGATGGTAAATTAGGTTTTAGGGGGACAGACAGGGTTGGGTTTAGAGGAGTGAGGTGGGGTTAAGCGTGACAGAGCAGGGCTTAGAGGGGTATGGTGGAGTTAAGGGGGACAGGGTGGGGTTTAGGCAGACATGGTGGGGTCTGGAGGAGTAAGGTGGGGCTAAGGGGGGCAGGGTTTGGTTTAGAGGCACAGGGTGGGGTTGAGGGGGACAGGGCGGGGTTTAGCTGCCCCTTCCGAATGGAGTCATGAAAAAGGTCCACAGCAGACAGGTGTCTCCTGTTTGCACTGCTATGGACCACACACACACACACACCCCTGGCATTCACTGCCCTTTTCCACTGGGAGAGTCGTTTCTGACGTTGACAAACCACTAAACTTGCCTGTGCCGTCAAACAGACATGTCACACCGCACACACCCACGCATACACACACACACACACACACACACACACACACACACACACACACACACACACACACACACACACACACACACACACACACACACATACAAATACAAATAAATATTTCCACTTGGAATAATTCTTCCACATTAATCATAAATTAACAAGTCAATGTTTATTTCAAGTTCCTGCAATATTTACAAAGAATGGAGACTTTCAAAAACAACAAGTGCAATATAAAAACCATGGCAACAAAAACAGGAATGGAAAGACATGTATGATTTATTGCTGAAAGTGAAAGCCATAGACTGAATGAAGATGAATGAATCCTCTTGAAATAACTGGGTTGTGCAAAGAGCGACACTACAGACAGAAGCCAAGACTCCTTGAATAAAAGACAGTGAACTGTCTCTAATTGCCAGTGGCCATGAAGAAAAATAAAAAAGAGCCACAAATGTGTTCATAGAATTTGAATTGCCTTCCCCTAAACAAACATGGCAACCGCATCCCCCTAACCCAGCCCTCTAAAGACAACAAGATGGCTCCCAAATAAGAGCTGAGAAAACAAACTCGCACAACCGCTGATGTTACTCATGGCTTTGACGGCACGGTAGGCATAAACACACAAAAAAGGTCTCTGTTCAGTGAAATGGTGTATAAATTATACAACGTGAAATGTTAAATTGACAAGGAGCTGGAGCGGGTACAGCTGAAAGCATTTAACTCCGGATTCTCTGTCGGTTTCTGTTTCTCCGTAACTAACGTCTGCATTGTTTACAGTTCTCCGCACCGGAACAACAGCAGGTCCATGAGGAAATAGTCCACTTATTTCCAGCCCTGGGCATTCAGCACCTTTGTGTGCGGGACCTTTTGTTTTGTTTTGAAGATGATGATGATGTTTTCGTTGGCGGGAATGTCCTTAATGCCCTGTCATACCAGGTCACACATTTGTTCCCATGGTATCCATCCATCCTTCCATCCATCTATTCTTCCATCCAGCCATCATCAGTCTAATATACATGATCTCCTGGTGGAGAATTAAGATGGCACATCTAACCCAGATCATAACATCCCTCGGTATCATTTCTCTCGTTCGCTTTACATCTCTGTCAGTCAAACAAATAAATAACATTACAGTTGAAGAAGAATGTTTTGTGATTATCATTGTTATTATTATTATTAAAGGCAGTATATAAAGTCACATAAAAATAAAACATACATCTATAAAAGTAAGTCTGTGCTCTTCCTACGGAGGGAGGAAGGTGGAGGCTGGAACATTATGATACAGAAACTTTTTTTCTTGTCTTCTTTTTGCTGCTTTTTCCTACGTAACATTATGGTTTCATCTCTCTCTCTCTGAAGGTCTGTAGTCTCCCCGATGATGCGGGGTCCACTCCACTGGCGTCTGTTGTGTACTTAGCATGTCCGCTCATCTTAGCTACACTTGCAGGACTTCACGATCATATTGGACAACTGCTCCACCTACAAGAACACACAAGCATTGTCAGCATCACAAAGATGAATGATTAATACAAGGAATGGAACAATGGTTACAAAGATCTTTTCAACGAAGCCCAAAAAAAAACCATCGGATACTTTCCGCTCTTTGAAATATAAAAGTAAAGTATGATGTTTCTGATGGTGATATGGTGAAAAGGAATTATGTCAGCCAAAAAAAAAACTAAATGTTTAGGCAAGTTAAATCAGGAAAAGACTTTCAAACTTTCAGTGAAAATAAAGGATTTGGTTGGTTGAGCGGAGCAGAACCAAATATGAGTCTCTTACAGTGGTATCAACTGTAAACATAGAAAATAAGACAAAAAAACGAGAAGAAGCCACCCACTAACTATGAGTTTGACTGGAGGGTGAAAGCGGGGTAGCTACCTTGTGTTGTCTGCCCACGTAGTAGAGGATGGGCAGGGGGTCCAGGGCCTGGGGCACACAGCAGGGCTGGGCAGAGGCTCCAGGGTTGTGGTGCTTGTACAGAGCCAGGATCTGGTAGTCATTACAGCGAGAGAGCCAGTTTAGAACCTCATTATATCTACCTCAACATGACCTCTGGCAAGAGCTACTTGACACGTCAGTGTGAGAGAGAGAGAGAGAGACCGAGAGAGAGAGAAAAACCGAGAGAGAAACCGAGAGAAAGAGATTAATTTGTAAAAATCTACAAAGAAGAGCAGAAGACAAGGACAAATAGTGACAGGAAGAGAGAGAGAGAGAGCGGTAGACAGACAGAGTACTTCAAGATCCAAGCCTTAGTGGTTCACACCAGGTTGTTTGGGCTTGAGTCCCATGCAGAGGGAGGGAGGGAGGTAGAGAGGCAGAAACAGGAGCCTAGAAACTCCAGGCCCACAGCTAGCTTTAACAACCAAGCCACATGCACTATCTGAAACCACAGACGCTGTGTGTTACCTGGGAGTATTTGTTCTCTGCGTTCCAGATGTAGGTGCACGACCCCATACAGTAGTTGGCATGGTAACCCTTGGGTTTGTGGATCCATTTCCAGCCCAGGTCCTTCCGGAAGTCTATGTAGAGCTTACGCACACAACAGCTCTCCGTCTGACTGGAGAAACAAAGTTGAAAGACAGGAATTAGACCAACCCAAGACAAACAAAACAAACCAGAATTATGCTAAGCCAAAGTAAACCAAATCAAACCAAATCAAACCAATCCACAATAACTAAACTAAACAAAAGCTTAACTAAGCTAAATTAAAGCGTCAACCTCAAAGATTTCCATTTCGTTCTCTTTGGCGACACCTTTGGCGATAAGCAGTAATTATTCCCATAGATCCCAACGGTGTTGCCACCGACACCCAGTTTGTGACATTCATATTGCTTCAAAAATTTAACGAAAGTAACCTAAGCTAGTGTAATCCCATTTTAAGAGGACCTAGAGACTCCCACTAGTTCCTTACTCTGTGCAGGAGCTCCCAGCCTCTGTGGACCTCTTCTTGCGAGTGCTGAACTGGCTGCTGCTGTTCTTGGGGATGGACATGGCCAGGATGAAGGGCTTCGACATATTCTTCTGCAGGTTGCTGGTGTCCTCCCTGGATGTCTTGATCCCGGAGACGGAGAAGCTGAAGGTGTTGTCCATGGATGACTGGCCGCACTCACAGAACAGCTTCAGCTGGAAGCCCTGTTCGTCTTCTGCACATGAAAACAGGGTTTAAGTTCAACTATACGGATTGACTACTTATGGATATAGATATTGACATATAACATATGTTAGCCTACATATGAAACAGTTTTAATTGATGAGAGATGGATAAATGGATGGTTGGATGGACAGATTAATAAATAGATGGGTGGACGGACAAACTGACGGATGGACGGGCGGAGAGACAGATCGACAGATCGCTAGACATACAGACAGACAGACATGCAGATGGAACAATATACAGACAGATAGACAGCCGGACATACAGACAGGTAGGCAGACATACAGGGAGACCGATTGCTAGACGTGCAGACAGGTCAATATGCAGACAGCTAGACAAATTGCTAGACAGACAGACAGACATGCAGATGGATCACTATAAAGACAGATAGACAGATTGATAGATGGTCAATCTAGATGATGATTGATGGGCAGGCAGACAGACAGACGGGTCTACCATTGCTCTTCAGCCATCTCTGCAGGGTCTCGGTGATGTCAAAGGTCAGCCACTTGTCTTTCCATTGGTTGGTGAGGAAGCGTGAGGCCAGGTACCGGGCGGTGCCCCCCAGGCCCTCATAGAGCTCCACCCTCTGCTCGGTCATGATGCCCGGGTTCTTGATGAGCAGACGCAGCTCAGCGCTGGTCAGCAGCTGGAAGTCCCCGATGCTCTGGCGCATCTCGCTGATGTTGAAGGGCATGGGGAGGTTCTGCTTGGTGCTGTTCTCACCTGGAGAGAGACCATTCAGAATCAGGACTTTATTCATCAATTATCCTTACAAAGCTACAAAATACATTAAGTTAAAGTTGCAATGTTTAACATTACAACTAGCTCGTAACTTCAAATAAACTGGACAAATCTGTAGTCAATGCTGATCGATAGTGATTTCTATAATGCCATCCTATATATATATATATATAAATATATACTGTTATATTCTACAAATAAAAAATGCTGGAAGAATCTCACTATCAGCACTCCCAAAACCCCTCGCATTCACGCCACCCACCCTAGTTCAGGTCACACAGTTGCACAGCACAGTTGTTACAGTGGACAGAACACTGTTATTGAGTTTTTGTAATTCTAAAAGTCTCGCACCTACAAACTGGCAGGGGCTCAATCTTACACATAGTGATTTTAAATTACTTAAGTAAAATACGTAAAAAACTTATACACAATACAGTAAACGCAATACAATATATAACATTTTAAAAATAAAATGTTTTCATGAAATACAAAATATCCTTAATGTAACCATGTACCATTTTTTATCAGGTACTACATATCAAAAGAAACAGGCTAAGCCTCTGAGGGAAACCAGTTTGAGTATATGACCTTGGTCCGATGTAATCTAGTTCTTTTTATCTTAAAAGCATCTTAATGTATTCATTTTTAACGGTAAAAAACCAACCCAGGCCAGCATGTATCATCCAATTCATCATCCTATTACCAGGATACACACTATTGTTCAAATTATATCCAATAAAAAAAAAATTACACACTTTCCTCTCATATATAGCGCTATAAGTCTTAGTTCATCAAATACTGATGTCAAAATATTTCCCAAAGAGCTATCGGGCTACACCAAAGAATACTGGAATAACGATAAGGGACTGATTTATAGAATTAATGATCAAACTTTTAACCACATTGCATTTTAAAAAGTATTTTCACAGCTTGACACATGTTAAACATACCAAAGCCTCTTGGAACAACACACAGCACGCCCCCCCCCCCCCCCCCCCCCCCCCCCCCCCCCCATGGCAGTGATACAATTCAGCGGCAATGTCGTGTTGCCCAATTACTTGAAGCGCAGCCAAACTAACTTTTAAAAAATGTTGTTGGGTTGACCTGGCAAAAGGCCTCTATGGCTCCGGGCCAGCATTAGAATAGACCACAGCCTGACAGGAGGAACATTCTTCTGTACAGCTGACGAGAAACAGAGGCAAGCTTTCTATGGGTTTTACCACCATTAATTTACATAGACTCTATGTCTACACAGGATTAAGTCACACAGCACGACGTGCAGAGATAAGTGCAGAAAGGCAGATAAGACGGAGAGAGAGAAAGAGAGAGAGAGAGTGAGCAAGAGAGTGAAAGAGAGAGAAGAGAGAGATAGAGGGGAGGGATGGAAATGGTTAACAGAGAAAGGAGAAAGAGAGAGAGGCACAGCAATGCACCATTTTGGGTTTGGGTATCACAGGCATGCGTGCAAAGGTTGGTAAACAGTGGGATGTAGGGTGTGTGGGTGTGGGTGTGGGTGTGGGTGTGGGTGTGGGTGTGGGTGTGGGTGTGTATGTGTGTGTGTGTGTGTGTGTGTGTGTGTGTGTGTTTGTGTGGGGAGACATACTATCAAAGATATATGTATTTTAATGGAGCATGGGGTCTGGCACCAAACCAAACCCTGCCCAAGCTTGCCAAGGCCAGGACTCAACTCAACTCTCAACTCCAGTTTAATATTCTCAGAGTCCTAGGCCAGAAACTGAGCCCATTGGAACAAGACCCTGCATGGGCCAACCCGTACGTACCAGGAAGATCCAAGCTATACAAGGGAGGTCTAAACTGTATCAGGGAGGTCCAAGCTGTATCAGGGAGGTTAAGATGTAGCAGGGAGGTCTCAGCTGTACCAGGGAGGTCTAAGCTTTACCAGGAAGGTCTAAGCTGTACCAGGAAGGTCTAAGCTGTACCAGGGAGGTCTAAGCTGTGCCAGGGAGGTCTCAGCTGTACCAGGAAGGTCTAAACTGTATCAGGGAGGTCTAGGTTGTACCACAGAGGTCTAAGCCGTACCAGGGATATCTAAGCCACATATTAGGGAGATCTAGGCTGTACCAGGGAGGTGTAAGCTGTACCAGGGAGATCTAGGCTGACCCAGGGAGGTCTCAGCTGTACCAGGGAGGTGTAAGCTGTACCAGGGAGATCTAGGCTGAACCAGGGAGGTCTCAGCTGTACCAGGGAGGTCTAAGCCGTACCAAGGAACCCCTCCATGGGTCTCTTGTCGTCTCGGTCCTCCTCACATTTCTCTCCACCGGGCCAACATCGGGCCAACCTCAGCTTGTGTTTCCAACCTTACAACAACAAACCCCGAGCAAGTGGAGCCGCCGCGAGGCGCTGAGAGAGAAGGGCTGACAGTTAACTGGAACCAGACCAAATAACTGACAACATGTTAGCTTAGCAGATGTATGTTTATATGGGGATTTAGAGTATCAGAATAGTGTATAGGGTGTTGGCAGAGGTCTTGCTGGGAATACCAAGGCAAAGGAATATCATACAGCCAAAGGGAAAGGACGCTGACAATATGAGACTTTGAGGAGAGGTATTAAAGCACCAGGAAACAAGGTCTTTTCATACACAGGTGCGATGGTAAAGTAAGGAATAGATCACGACGGGGTGTCCCAATATAATGTAAAATAATGTACAACAACAGTACTGTGGCATAAAGTGCCATAACCCTCCCCACTTCTATTGTAATAAACAGGGCATCCACGTTGTACCTGAGCGAGGCAATGCGGAACAGGGACGGAACATATTGGACTGCTCCGTGGCTGAGGACAAGAAACATGGCCTGAGGGGAGAAAAATGCAACACTAGCTTGGTATGCTACGCAGAGCGTGACTAAAAGTGCTCTCACTTCCAGTCAGCTCGGCAGCTCAAGCCTGCTCGCAGGTGTAGGCGTGTGCGTGGGGGGAAGGTGTTATACCTATGTAAGTCAAGGACCGCTGTTGTGACAGGTAGAGAGACAGCTCTGTAATTACCAGCGGGAGGATCCAAATTCCAGCAACAAGCTAAATACCTGCCTCTCCTCCCTATGCTGAGCTCCACCCTCCGGCTGCCAGCTCGGACCCGACTCCCACCCTCTGAAACACCTCCCTCCACCCACCTCCACCTCAACTGCCCTGCAAACCCCACCACTATTACCACCGCTATGGGTGATGTAAGAGGTCTGTTGTTGTTGTTTATATTGTGGTGAAGATGATGTGGTGTTAGCGTGTGGTGGTGACGATGGAGGGGGTGGGCTTGTTGTTCTTGTGTTGTTCTTGTTATTGGTGGTGGTGATGGAGGTGGTGGTGTTGACGGAGGTTAGTGGTATTGTAACAATGATACTATTATACTACCACTACAACACCAAGACCTCCATCGTGTGTCCTGTTGGTGGGTGGTGGTGTGTTTTGTTGTAGTGTTGTGTGATGGTGTTATTGGTGTTGGTGGAGGATGGAAACTGAGAGGAGGACTTGTTAGTGGTACTTAGAAGTTGTTCTGGAGTTGGTGAAAGAAGGACGCCTCGCTGCCTTAGAGTTACAGTCCTTCTATGACTTGTGCTGGCTCGTTTGGCTCCCTCACAGCAAGAAGGGCAAAACAATACAAGAATACTGTATTGTTTGTGCCAGCTTAATTACCTTTGGACTGAGCCCAATTCAGAATTGTGTGGGCTCTTAAAGTTGAGGACGCTATTGTGAACGGACTGCCGGGATTTCTCTTAATCCTGCGCACAATTACCAAAATGGTGAGTAAATAGAGACTCAGCATTAAGTTATTACAATTCTGCGTACACAAAAGACGCAACGCCGCGGGGCTACCAGGGAAACAGGGAGCCAGTCATCAAAATGCCAAAGAACTACACGTTGGGAGTGAAAGAGACGATTAAAGGCCCGGGACCCTTAATGAGATTGTTGAAACAAGGTTCTTAGTCAACTTTTCCTTCCAACGGAACGTGTCTCTTCTTGGATGTGTGGTCCCCCCTGCACTTACAAAGCGTGTTAGCCTGAACGCGTGTCCACACTCACACACACACACAGACATACACACACACACACACACACTGAGTCACCGTTACACTTGACATCCACCTCCTTGATGTGTAAGTGTAGACCTACGAGTGGAGGTGACAGGCTGGGTGTTTTGAAGCTTTCATGGGTAAAATGTGGGAGGGGGGTAAGGGGGGAGTGTGGGGAGGGTGGGGGGCCATGAACCCCCCCCCCCCCCCCCCCCCCAACCCCCCAACCCCATGGGCACAGCCAGTGACCGGACCTGAGTCACCCTCTGACCCAGTGGCTATCAGCCTTCCTTCCTTCCTGCCAAGCTGCTCTGCCACAAACACACCGATAAAACACTCAGGAAACCCTTGCTGGGGGGAGAAGGAAGAGAGACAGAGACAGAGAGAGAGATAGAGAGAGAGCAAGAGCGAGAGAGTGGGACAGAGAGAGAGAGAGGGAGGAACAGAGAGAGACTGGGGGAGAGAGAGGGAGAGAGAGAGAGAAAGGGAGACAAAGAGGGAGACAGAGATGGAGAGGGGGAGAGTCAGACAGAGAGAGGGCAAAAAGAGGGAAAATAGGAAGATGTGGAGGAGAGAGTGAGACGAGGGAGAGAGAGGGGGAGGAGATAGGGGGGAGGAAGGGGAGAAATAACGAGAGAGAGAGAGAGAAACATGGGGTGAGGGAAATATATATGCAAAGAGAGCCAGAGAGATAAAGAAAGAAGAAATATAAACTGCACTAGACCCAAAGAGAGAGATGGATAGCGATAGACAGCAATGTGGGGGGTTGAAAGGAGAGTTGAGAGAAGAAAAGAGGGAGAGAAGGATGTAAGTGGAACAAGTGTCAGGGCTGAGGAAGGGAGAGAAGCTCATGTTACAGGAAACCCCCCGACCCCTATGGAGAGAAAAAAAAAGCAATAGAACGACGGAGGGAGAGACAGAGCCGGGGTGAAGGAGTGCACACCACGTCTTCCTTTATGTCATACTCCCCCACCTCACAGTTCTCTTTGTCAATCATGTGAGCAGAACAACGTGAACAACGTTCGGTCCGTGCGCGTACATCTCTAAACGAACCCACGCATGTTTTAATGAATCCGTACTCAATGGACCAGCTCATTCATATGAGGATTTTCTTTTAAATTAAAACTTCATGTTGCACAAGGGCTGGACAGATTAACAAAAACAAATCAATGAAAAATGTTTATCCCTACAGTCCATGAGTCATTGTCTGTGTCCTCAGATGGATGTTAATGGGGAGTTGGCTAAACGCACAACAGCTCTGTGAGCGAAACAAACAAAAGCGCAGTAAAGAAAATACCCTGGATCGAGGAGAGCCAACGCACAACATCTCAGATGCAGTGTCCTGCTAACACATGCCGCCTGGGATCTCTGAACCCTGCCAGCAGCGAGCCAAACACAAGGGGTACACATGCCGAGGGAATTGGTAACAGCGCCTTTTAGACCAGAACTAAACCAGCACAAGAGGATAAATATGCTCATTCCATTAGGCAATTGCATTGTTAATGGATACAGATTGTCATATAAAAAAAGGAATTTCCATATTTGGTGGTTTGTTTTTACGTGCTTTTGTTTATAGCAATAGCCGTTGGATGTGTTAGCGTTATATTTGGCTTCCTTTATTTACAGGGTCAATTTATTGGTGGTGGTAGGATTAACTAGCAGATGAACACACTTTTGAAAACGCTCAGATGCACAAAATACATTCCAATACATACTGGTGTGTTCCCTGGAGAGACAACTAGGGGCTTGTGTTTTTCTAAACACGATGGTGTGCAAACGTAAGGACGACCACTTTAATCTGCCAGTGTGAGCTTGAATTGGCAAAGTAATGGTGTAGGTTGTAGTTCTGTGACCAATAAACAGGGCATTTATTTCTCTGAGGAGTTTACAGCATTACCTCAACAACACCTACCTAATACACATACAGCGCTATGCGCACAGTATGTGTGTTTGTGTGCCTGTGTGTGTGTGTGTGTGTGTGTACATGGGTGTGTGTGTGCGTGCGTGCGTGTGTGCGTGCGTGTGTGCGTGCGTGTGTGTGTGTGTAAAAGAGAGAGAGAGAGTGATTAAGACAAAATTGCAGATAATTGCTTTATCTTTTCTGGCAGTGCAGCAACATCACATTAAGTATTTATGCCAAATGGCATTTTGGAGTGGACTGTTTTATAGTTGATATGAAGATTGCATCTTGAAAACTATTTTCTCTCACCACATTGTAAATGTATAAGTGATAATTCAAGTATGCCACATTGTATCACACATTGCACTTTGTGATATGTGATGTGTGATACAGCATGTGTGTAGCATGATGTAGTACAGCAACAATAGTATGTGACTTGTGATATCGTACATAGCAGAACAACACTAGGATTTGATGTGTGAAATAGTTTGACCTTAGTGTGTCATGTGAACACTAGTATGTGATGCAATACAGCAATAGTTGATGTCTGAAGTACTTTAACCATAGTATGTGATGTGAACAGTAGGTTGTGCATAGTACATAGTAGCAGCAGCACTAGCACGTTACGTACGGCATTATAAAACAGTACACCTAGCACCGTAATAGGTGACGTGTGATGCAGTAGCATGCGCTGTGTGACACGCTACAGCGTAGTAGAGCAGTAGTACATGATGTCATAGCACCCCAGGTATATGGGACGTCTGACGCAGTAGCATGCAATATGTCACACGCAACAGCGTAGTAGAGCAGTAGTGCGTGATGTCATAGCACCACAGGTATCCGGTCCAACTCACTTGGCTTCATGGTGAACTTGTGCAGCTTCTTGGCAAAGTACTCCTCCTCCTCCTGCTGGACGGAGATGGTCTGCAACGCCTCCTGCTCCTCCTTCAGCATCTCCTCCGTGCTGTTGTACAGGGACAGCAGGGAGGCGGGGATCGCCTCCCCCTCGCCCGCCTGTTCCGCCTCGGGCTCCTTGGGCAGCCGCAGCTTGCTGAGGATCTGGCCGCGGATGGCCTCGATGCGCTTCTTCTTCACCAGCTCCAGGTCTAGCGTCTTGCAGGTGGACATGCCGCCGGCGCTGCCCAGCACGCACACCGCCACCAGGGCCGCCAACGCCAGCCTCATGGTCCCCAGGTCCGCCGTTACGGATCTATGCACACAGCTTCTGGGACGTGCTGTGAAGTGCCCGCTCTCTGTCTGTCTTCTGTGGTTTGTTACTCGGATGACGCTCTCTCGCCTCGTCGATGTGGGCGCCTTCTCTTGTGATGTATTGAGGGATGGGTTGTTTGCTAGAGTGAAGAGGTGTGATAGGACCAGAGTCGGACTGATCAGAGGTAAGAGCCACCCAGAGAGGCCACTGCTGTCTCTAGCGATGAGTAAAACAACGCCCCCCCCCCCCCCCCCCCCCCCTCTCGTTAAGTGTCTGTCTTGTGTTTGTGTGAGCAGGGGTGGAGAACCCCGTGATGAGCCAGCCTCTGACTCAAACACAGGTAATACACACAGAGGTGTCAGGCGCCCCACACCAAAATAGCCAGTGCGTGATAAAACAAACCTTGGCCAAGAGCAAACGTGCACACGTCAGCAGTGCAGAAAGCACAACACAGCACTGTAGCTGACACCCGGGTATGTCCAGCGATAATCTAGCTCCACCACCAAGGGCTGATCTGCTTGTCAGGCTCGCTGCCGGCCGTATCAGAGGGTGCCTTCTCCTTACTCAGGCCCCAGAGAGCATTCAAAGAGTGCGTGTGAGAGGAACCGTCAGCGTAGCACTCAGTAATAGAACAAGGTGTTGGCAGAGTTCAACGTTTTCACTTCTTCTCAGTGCCTGCCTCCCATGCGCTCTCTCTCTCTCTCTTTTTTTCTTCCTCTTTTTCTTCAAATGACACCGCTGTCGCTGATCCACGGCCCACTGGATCACCGTGGACAGATGGCTCTGGAGTCCTTTCAAACCGGTGGGAGCGAGCCAGTCCTGGGAGAAGTTGACTAGAGAAACTTGAACACTGATGCCGGATCACATGAACTCTGGCATTTCTTTAACAAACCCAGATTAAAGTCCCAGAGGGGCCAGGGATGGCTCACCCAGCTGATAATCAGATACCAGGGGCAGGGGAAAGTGCCGTATTTCTGACTCCTACTTTATACATTTATAGGCACAAACAAACTGAATCAGTCTGGTTCAATTCAAAAAACGAAGCAACCATTACGGCTCCTTACTTCCACTACCTCTTTTTTGTGATGAGAGAAGCGTAAAGAACATGCTTTCAACCCTTAAAGTTATTACGCTATCTCTTCTCATGTACTTCTGTACACATGAACAGAGATCAGAGATGAAGCTCCTTCTCGTACAAGCAGAGCTGGAATGTGTTCTATCAGAAAGTGAGGGTGCTATCAGAACAAAGCAATCATAAGCAAACCTCCCATGGAAGCACAAAGAGGTCTAATCCTCTAGTATGTTTAAAAAATATATATCAACAAAGTGTGTTTTGTTAAAGATAGAGAGTGAAGTAGCAGACCCTGTTCTCTTCTGGTAGCCGTGGCAAACGTGTTGAGAATCCTTCTCGCTCTCTTCAGCTCTCAGTCTTCGGTCCGGACTCGCAACGTCTGTCTCTGTCCAGTACAGCGCATCCACGGTAACCCCCTCCTGTCGGTTCTATCGTTTCACACCTTGCCTCCTGTTCATTCTCTCTCCCACTCTCTGTCTCTCTCTCTCTCTCTGGTTACTAGTCTTCCCTCCTGTCTCCTCCTTTGCTCTCTGTTCTCTTTTCTCCTCCTTCAAGACCAATGTCTCTCTCTCTCTCTCTCTCTCTCCTATGTCTGCTTGTCAGAGCTTGCTGGTGACAAAGTGATTTGTGTTGTGGGAGCCGTGTGCTCAACTAAGTTCTCCGTTCCCTGCCTAGTGTTTCCCTCCTCTCACCCCTCCTCCCACACTGTCTCAGCCTCTTCTCTTTTTTTAAAGGTTCCTGTTGCTCGTCTAATAGCGCGAGGAGCTCTCCGCCCAGGAAATGAGGCTAACGGCCTCGGTGTAAAGCTTGTGCTGCTCAGCACAGCAGAGGCTCCACGCCAGAACACCAGCCCGGAAGCAGCGGCAACAGCAGCAGCACGACAACCCCCGGGCCCCTGTGTTGGGTTCAGCCTGGGCCGCTCTACAGAGGCCCTGGTCTGGTCTGGCTCTCTGGCAAGGCCATGAGTGGCACGTCAACAAGCGTTTGCATGGCACCAGTGTCTGGGCCAAGTGACCGACGCCATTCACCCGGTGCCAGCAGCAGGCAGCAGCTGCCAGACGTCCAGAGTCGGCGGAGGAGGGGGAGGAGAGAGACTGTGAGACACTACAGTTGGATCACACAGGATGGGGAGCCAGCAGGCTAGGTCTGGGCAGCCTCTCTGTATTTTTGCATTAGGCGGTCGGCCACAAAGAGACACACATGCAGATTGCCCCATGGCAGCTCGTGTTATTGGAGTGTTGTGTGAAAAGGGGACTTTCAACGAGGAACTGAAGAGTCCCCTCTGACGCGTTTGCTTACGTTATTGATTGCTGACGACAAACAGACGCCCATTCCAGTGTTTCCATGGAATGAAAGTAAAAGCTGTTCAAACGCAAAACAATAATCAAACAGATAACACAGAAACCACCGGGGATATTCAAACGAGAACCTTGTTTATCCCGGATGACGATATTATGTTTGAAACGAATACTGTTTATATAATAAAAGTATGATCTACCCTAAAAACACGAAGTATAAAAACTCCCATGATATCCCATTCAATAAAACTATTTAATAAGCCATTTCACAGATCACAATAAATCAATAAAAAAGACAATCAAAGATAATATTTTGGCCTAACAGCTTATCAACTTGAATCACACGTTTTGTTTAAAGAAGGACACACTCCCTGTTATCGGCTGCATGCAACCCTGTTATTTTAGAAGATGATAGGTGTAATGTAACAGAGGTGGTTATTAAATAATAACTGCTTACTAGTCTGGGGCTTGTGTTGTTACTGGTCAATGAAATTTAATTCGCATACACCGCCACCGTGTGTTGAGAAAATAAGGTACACTGACTTGAACACAGGCCCCCAAATTGTCACAAATGCAATGGGCTCAAATCGACTCACATTTAATGAAAGTCTACATATTTTAATGAAATCTAAACATTTTCGTCCTCAGTATAATCCATAAACTCAGACTGTAGGTAGGCTATAGTCGCTGCAGACTACGTTGTTTACGCATCTTATGTTGGCGAATGGCTATTGGTTCTGCGTAGGCTATAGCGTTTCTGTGTCGTTTCTGCGTTGTTTCCATGGGATCTGTCAGACACAGACAGGCTCAGTTAGTTGGTGGTTAGTTGGAAAGACGCGTCATAAGTTAAACGACCATGAATCGAATAAGTCGGAACAAACTTAACATAATATTTCGAGGAAACGAAGTGCAGTAAGGGACCAAGTAACCATGATATCTGGCGACCGGCGAAGACGACGCAGTAACCAGTAGGAAGCAAACCGGACCAGAGAGAGAGAGAGACAGAGTGAGAGACAGAGAGAGAGAGACAGAGAGAGAGAGACAGAGAGAGAGAGACAGAGAGAGAGACAGAGAGAGACAGAGAGACAGAGACAGAGAGAGACAGAGACAGAGAGAGAGAGAGAGAGAGAGAGAGAGAGAGAGAGAGAGAGAGAGAGAGAGAGAGAGAGAGAGGGAGAGAGGGAGAGAGGGAGAGAAGGAGACGGGTCAGGAACAAGTAGAGAGGAAGAGAACCCTTTTTCTCAAATCGTATTCGACACAGATTTCCTAGCGGATTGAAAGCATGAACGCTGATGACATAGAAAAGGTGAGCTATCCCGACATTCCCTTCACTCATTCACCCCACTACGTGTCATAGCTGTTGGGTCAAACTAATATCCAAAATAGCATGTTTTATCCGAAATGTTATCACCCAGAGAATGTTCACGTGATGTGTGGTTCTGCGTTTCCAAGGTTTGGTGAAAACCGTCATACTATGTGCAATGGAGAAATATGAGAAATTGTCCAAGATCGGAGAGGGTTCCTACGGCGTCGTGTTCAAGTGCAGACACAGGGACAGCGGGCAGGTGGTCGCCATCAAGAAGTTTGTGGAGTCCGAGGAGGACCCCGTGATCAAGAAGATCGCCTTGAGAGAAATACGCATGCTTAAGGTGAGACCATACCTCTAGCATATTGTTCTTATGGTTTGTTTCTGGGGTATATTAGAGGACGAAATTTTGGTTGGTTAAACTTCAGAAAAGTTCTTATCATTGAGGACGGTTTGAACAGGGAACTAACCGTAGCCTCGTGGCCTGTCGTGCAGCAACTAAAGCACGTGAACCTGGTGAACCTGCTGGAGGTGTTCAGGAGGAAGAGGAGGCTCCACCTGGTCTTTGAGTTCTGTGAGCAGACGGTCCTCAACGAGCTGGACAAGCATCCCAGGGGGTAGGTGGTTCCGGACACCCACTGCCTGTCCAGTCCAATCCAATCACACTGATAATAGCTAATAACAACCATAGATAACAACACACATTATGTGCATACCATCTTTAAAAGCAGTTCTATATGATTCTGATATTAACTGTTAGTAGTTATAATAGAACATAATAGTCCTACTTTTTTTTATAGCACCTTTAGAAGAGTTCTGATAGCTGTTATTTATAATACATCATTTGAATCATACACTGTATTTTTGTTTTATCATGCAAGTGCTTTAACATGCATACACATTTAAATACTAAAATACATCGCAAAGTACAATGGATGGCAGGGCTATGGTAACAAGAGTTTACAGAGGAGGCGTGAGGGATTCAATAAATACAATAAAAAGATACAATGAATGATAGTAATAATGCATTGAGATTTGCTATGATTTGTTTGGATGAGACACTCACTGTAGGGTCTGGCGACTATGAACTTGGTTCACATTGTTTATATGTCCTACATTGATTTGACTTTGTTCTAGTGACACACTTTAGACTAGTTAATTGGGTTATTCCTCCCCTTGATGGAAAGGTCGCGACTTCCACCTGACACAGAGCCCAGTTGGCTATTCTCTTAATCGTCCTTCGGCCAATTTGTAATAGCACACTGCACTCCGCATGTTGAGTTAATCCCCTGGAGATGGGGCAGGCGACGGAGCTCTGGTGTGTTGTGTTGTGAACTTTGCTTGTGAATTTTCTCCCAAACACAATGCTGATTGTATTTCATAGAGAGGAAAATGAGCCATTTGATTTCTCCGGAAGTCATCCTGGTTGACTGAATTTTTTCTGTGTATGTTTTGTTGTACGTATTTATGTTGATTTGACCACCAGCTGCTTGACTGTGGAAGTATTATCAGGAAAAAATATATTTAGAACATAATCTTCATTTAAATACCAAAATCTGGTTAAAGCCAACCAACATTTTGTTGTGTTTTTTTCTCTCGGGGCTTCTAACTAATGTGTTGGGCTGTGAGAGTAAGTGTCAGCTTGTAACTCAAGCAAGCCATGCATGTATTCATTAATCAGCCTCCTGATGACGACGCGGGGCACCGCAGGCTACACTGTCACAGGTTACACAGTGACAGTGTTGCCAGACTGGATAACGTTGTTCATTTCCAAGTTGGAGACAGGAAGGGACAGCCCCATCTCAGTGAAAATAACGTCAATGGTTTGCTTGTGGCTACGAATCATTAAGCAGTCTGTTCATGTGCACAGGACTTTTAATGTCCTAAGAGACCAAAATAGACCTCAAGGGGTATGTCCTGCATGGACGTTGTGGTGAAAGTCAGTCCAGGGCCTCTCTGGCTGCCTGCCTCTATTCTCCACATCTATGGCACGAGAAACTCTAGCTGCAACTGAAAACAAAGGTGCTGGTTGCCGTTGGACACCCACATTCGGTTGCCTAGGTGACAAGGGGGCTGTGTTGATGGCTATGTGCTAATTACTGGTGTTTTAGATAAAATAATTCTTAAATAATTGTGAGTTATGGTTATTAGATGGTGTGTGTGTGTGTGTGTGTGCATGGAGTGTATTTATAGAGCCATTGTCTGATCTTGGCCCACAGGGTTCCTGAGGCCCAGCTGAAGAGCATTGTCTGGCAGACGCTGCAGGCGGTCAACTTCTGCCACAGACACAATGTCAGTTAACACATCAGTCTGTCTGTCTATCTGTCTATCCGTCTGTCTATCACATTTGTAATTAGTATATTTTTTCAAGTTTGTATTCCTAATACCTTTTCCATTCTGTGTGTCTTTGTGTGTGTGTGTGTGTGTGTGTGTGTGTACATATTTGTGTGTGTGTGTTTGTGTGTGTGTGGGTGGATGCGCCTTTGTGTGTGTGTGTGTGTGTGTGTGTGTGTGTGTGTGTGTGTGTGTGTGTGTGTGTGT
Organism: Lota lota; assembly: GCA_026745465.1. Taxonomy (NCBI): domain Eukaryota; kingdom Metazoa; phylum Chordata; class Actinopteri; order Gadiformes; family Lotidae; genus Lota; species Lota lota. Next base: position 2,362,675 of record JACYXH010000096.1, on the reverse strand, counting down.
GTGTGTGTGTGTGTGTGTGTGTGTGTGTGTGTGTGTATTGCAGTGCATCCACCGTGACGTGAAGCCAGAGAATATCCTCCTTACCAAGACTGGTGTCATCAAGCTGTGTGACTTCGGCTTCGCACGCATTCTGAGTAGGTAGAGAGACATAGAGACATAGAGAGAGAGAGAGAGAGAGAGAGAGAGAGAGAGAGAGAGAGAGAATGAGAGAGAATGAGAGAGACATAGAGAGGGAGAGACAGCGAGAGAGAGACAGAGTGAGGGAGAGAGAGAGAAAAGAGAGAGTCAATGCATTTATGTACACTTAGTCTGAATGTCCTTCTAATGACTTATTCATGGTCAGACCAATAGCAGGGAACCAATCAACCACTCACTTTCAGCCCGATGCTAATGCAGCGCACAGGGGAGCGGGCAGCCGGCCGGAGAGCCCGCCACAGTCTCCATTTACCCAGACTGCTTTATGTTTCAGTGTTTCATTACTATACGATAACATAGCGTCGCTCCGTCACCACAGCTTGTAATCCGCTCCTGTGCTGTGTACCTACTCTTTAATGTTTTACCGACCCACCGACACATTGCTGATGCTTTGAGACGAACCAGCATGTTCAGATTTGGATGAACGGATTAATTAACATAACCTACATGTTTCGTTTTAGATTAACGCATTAATAAAGAATGACTCGCACACCCTGACCACTAAACTATCCTGCCTGCTATGTATAAATGAACCCGCCCACCTTCATCTCTTCCTCTTCCTGCCTCTCTCTATCGGGTCTGTCTGTCTCCCTTAGCTGGTCCCGGAGACGACTACACAGACTACGTGGCAACCCGCTGGTACCGGGCCCCTGAGCTGCTGGTGGGGGACACCCAGTACGGGCCCCCCGTGGACGTGTGGGCCCTGGGGTGTGTGTTCGCCGAGCTGCTCAACGGCAACCCCCTCTGGCCCGGAAGGTCCGACGTGGACCAGCTTTACCTCATCAGGAAAACCCTAGGTACACACGCGCGTGTGCATGCACACACACACACACACACACACACACACACACACACACACACACACACACACACACACACACACACCACTCACACATACACTTACACCTCTACACACACCCACTGCTCACACATACGCGCACACCCACAAACCCACACACACCCCTACACACACACATGCACACAGACTACACAAAAACACGCGCACACAGACCACACACACACACACACACACACACACACACATACACACGTGTCCACATACTCGCACTAGTACACCCACACAGACACACATGCGAATTGCACACACACTGCATGCACGCACACTGAGAAATAACTGCCCTTTTTATTGGTCACAAAAGTACAACTTACATTGTTATTTTGCCAATGTAACCAAGCACATGGACCAAAGAACAGACCAATCACAAGCCCTTCGTGTCTCACCTCTTCACCAATCACCTCTCCCTGTGTGACCTCAGGGGACCTAATACCGCGGCACCAGCAAGTGTTCCACTCCAACGTTTTCTTCAGTGGTGTCAGTATCCCAGAACCCGACACGATGGTGAGCATCCCCGTTACCATGGAGATATGCTGAAGAACAGGCAAGGGAGAGGGTGGGGCTAGGAAGGATCCTGAGGCATTTTCCTTTGGATAATATCTATATCTTTGTTTGATCAGGTTACTAACCTCATATGTATGTTTTCAGCTGAATGTGTTGTGACGTAATGTGATATTTTCTTTTGTTTTCAGGAACCCCTGGAGAAACGCTTCCATGTGGTTTCTCCTCACGCTCTCCAGGTCATGAAGGTAAGATGGTTCTACTCTGCCCAGCGACTAGTGTTGACTGGTGTTTTAATCAAACTTTATTTAAAAGGCACTTTTCTGCTTAACAAGGGAAACAACACAAGACCAACAACAGGAAATAGACGTCTAAAATAGAGTTCAAAAGAATAATAAACAATAGAGTTAATCACAAAAAGGATGACTTGATGGATCAAATTGCACTTGATCGACGAGAAGACAGCAAAGAAAAACAACTTGTGTTTAACATAGCGCAACTGCTACCACAATGTGCTGTGTTGTCACTGATGAGGGGGGGGGGTCTTCTTGCGTTCCAGTCCTGCCTGGTGATGGACCCCTGCCTCAGGCTGTCCTGCGAGGCCATCCTGGAGCTCCCCTACTTCCAGGAGGAGGGGGCCATGCCCTGGGGCCGCGAGGGTGAGCGGCCAGGCCGAAGGAGTGACAAGGGCTCCCGACGCAGACAGGCAGGGGTACGTATCCAGAAACAAAGACAGACAGAACAGAAATATGTCCAATATGAGCTCGACTTCTCTCCCGGTTCTGCTTTAAATGATGAACGACCAACTTTCTTATATGATGCTGATCGTTGGATGTCTTGTCTGTTTGTAGGCTCAGTATCTGCCTCACCTACCAAGCAGTAACATCTCCCCAGCCCCAGAGGTGAAGAAACAGGTCAGGCATAAATACGACCATCATCTGCCCAACATTTAAGCCGCAGTGGACTTGGAATCTGCACAAGGAGGCCAGATGCATAACCCAGATTCAGTCCAGATCAACACTGGGTCTTGGGTGTCCTGACTTATCACCCGCAGATCAAAATTAATCCTCTGGGGGGAAGTGTGGTTCATAGAAATACAGTCATAGTAATAAAACTCACAGTAAAACTACAGTCGCAGCAAAACTACAGTCGCAGTAACAATTCTCATAGTAAAACTAGACATGGTAGTTGTTGTAGTCACAGCAAAACTGGAGTTCCAGTAGAAAATACAGTCTACAGCTACACTTATTGTACAAATTATACTCCCAGTAAACCTAGTCACATCAAATATTCAGTCAGAGTTGCAGTAAAAACGACATTCACAAATTTGTTGGGTAACATAACCATGTTTTATTCATTACGAAAAATACATCCCAATTTGAATGAATATGATTTATACAACAGTGTGCCATTACCACATAGACAAAATACAGTTTCTGTGTTCTTGTAAGTAAATACTTATGATATGGATTATACCAGATGACTATTACAAATTCCCCTTTTGATGTTATATTATAGAAAGATAGACAAACAAACACACTAAATGCTTGTACAGGCTTACAGTTATTTGTAATTAGAAAACCAATATTACTGTAGTTCATACATATTTACAATGTAGAGCTTTGCAAGTGATACAAAAAAAAAGAATGTGATGAGTTTCAATAATTAAAAAAAAGAAACAAGCATAGACCATTCCTCCAAAGAGCTAAGACACACAGACAGACACAAGGGCTCAACCACCCGCCCACACACACACAGCAGCAGGGGGTCAGTTTTGGCGTGGCGTGGCGATGATCTGGTACGTGCGCGGCAGACTGGCGAAGCTGCTGAACTCTGGGCTGAGGTCGATGTGCTCTGGTCCTGATGGACAGGTGAAAGTGAACCGCTGCACCAGAGAGACCACAAAGAGAAAGATCTCCATCCGGGCCAGAGATTCTCCAACACAGGACCTCTTCCCTGAGAAACACACACACACACACAATAACCATTTGCAGGGTGGGTTTGTGTACCGATAGATCAAATATTTATACATTTTACAATATATAAATAAAAATGTTTATAATACTCCAGAGTTCTAGATGTCCGTTGACTTTACCTGCTGAGAATGGAAGAAATGCAGGGTTATTCTTGAAGTTGCCGTCCAGGTCCAGGAAGTGGTGGGGATTGAAGGACCAGGGAGTTTCCCAGTGTTGCTCTTCTCTCAGAACAGAGTGCAACATGGGAATGATAATGGTGCCCTGTTAACAGGTGACACCATTAGAAACACAAGGTTGTTGAATAGACGTCAGCATATGGACTGTGTATGTTGAGGAATTGAATGGATGAATGGACCTTGGGGATGTCATAGCCCCTGAAGGAGATGTCTTGGACGGCATAGTGAGGGAGATTCATTGGGACGATGTCCAGAAGCCTCTGGACTTCATGGATCACTGCATCCGTAAAGGGGAGGGACTTCCTGTCTTCCATATTTGGGAATCGTTCTGGCCCAATGACAGAGGCAATCTCTTGCTGCATGTGCTCTGATGAGAGATGAAGCAAATATTGATGAGCAAAATTATTCTCAACAATGAAATAAGTATGATACACTTCAAAGGATATTTAAGGAAATGGAATGAAACAAAAAACTTTGTTTAAAAAATAATAATTAAAATAACCCACACAGAGAGGTACAGATACGAGAGAGAGAGAGAGAGAGAGAGAGAGAACGAGACAGAGACGGAGACAGACGGAGACAGACAGAGAGAATTCATGATTTTTTATTTTAAACTGTTCCAGAGATACCCTACCTTGTATGTTGGGGTATTTCATGAGCACGCTCAGTGCAAATCTGATGGTCGTACTGGTTGTCTCAGTTCCTGCCAGGTACAGATTCAACACAGTGGACTCCAAGTTCTCATGGTTAAACTCAGAAGTGGCATTGTCCTGCTCCTGGGGAGACGCAAACAGAATAGTTTAGCAGTGGTTACCAACCTTCACCTGAAATGCATATGGGGTTGCAGGAGATTGCTTGCTGACTAACTAGTTATAGATATTTGATACATTTTCAATAAAAAATATAGTTGCAAGCAACGATAACGGGGTCCTACAATATGGCGAGCATAGTGGCCATAGCCTAATGAATTCATCATAGTAAACATTGTTTGATTTCATGCCATGTTTCACAATATTTTGGGTCGAGGTCACACTCGAAGCAGCGACCCCATGGTCATGTGGCCGACACTATACCACTACACTACATGGACATGTATATTGCAGAGGGCATATTACACTATATTTTGAGAAGGAGCAGTCTTCCGTATGTGGCAGATATAGTGAGCTTGGTAGGTATGGTAAAATGGCATTGGCACACCTTAAGAACTGGTTTAACGGAAGTAAACATATCAAAATAATCACCAACCATGTTTCTAAAGTATACAGTGCCAAAATCCACCGTCAAAAGGGACTTTGGAGAAATGACGAGTGTACCCCTTTAAGGCCCAGCCATAGTGTATCCATGCCATGTTGGAGAGAGGCCTCGGTTCGGATAGGCGAACTTCAAACCAATGCATCCAAAAAAAAAATGATATAGACTTAAGATTTGGCATGCGTATGCTATGGAATATCCACTTAGTAGCCATCTTCAACACCCGAGCCTACATGGTTTTGACGCAAAGTTATAGCTGTTTAAACGTCGGGGATATGCATATATTTCACTTTAAATTGTATATCTCCGCCTTCTTTGGCCTTATTGCTATAGATTAAAGACCATATAGTCCCACAGTCACCTGGTACATGTGTGCCAAGTTTGCAGCTTTTACCACCTCCGGCACCATAGCAGTTTGTGTGTGGGTGTTTGGTCAAAGTTGTTTATCATGACGAATGGTGCATGTAGACAAAGTTTCATGCATACTGCACTTTCCTAGTGGAAACGGCAGCCTGTTGAGAATGTTGAACTTCAAGTGCCTTATTATAGTGCCACCCATGATTAATTCTGGCTCATCCTTTGCATCCCTTACTCATTTTACAAGTTCTACAAGCCTGCCAATTTATACAACTTTTTGAGCATGTCGTAATACTAACGAATGCAATAGGGTTCCTACAGATTTCGTAGGACCCCTGAAAATAGTTTAAAAAGGTTTGGCTTCTTCTAATGATTCGTAGCCACGAACAAATCACTTAATGTGGGGCAATGCGCATTAATTCACTGGGGCTACGTGCTGATTTTGATAGGGTAAGAACAATGTATGTGGAAGTGTGGAAGTTGAAAAAAAAGAAGCAAAGATCTTCACACCTAAATATGGGGTCATGGGCCAAAAAAGGTTGACATCCAATTGTATAGTGTCCAACAACGTGGGTACAACTGAAGCTGTACCTGTTTGAGTCTGGTGAGAAAACAGTCAATGTAGTCTCTGGGGGAGTTTGGGTCCATGGTCTCCTGGTGATCCAGGATCTTCTCCATGATGAACTTGCGGAGCTTTTCAATGTCGTTGAAAGTAGCACGATGCTGGCTCGAAAGTCGGTCCGGCAGCCAGGGGAAGACGTTATACAGCTGCGGGTAAATGTTTATTTTACCCGATGTTGTTTAGTTTAAAGGTGCAGTGTGTAGAATTGAGTGGCATCTAGCGGAACAGACAGGCATAAATGGAAAATAATATTTATAAGAATGGTTTAATTTATCTCACACACACACACACACACACACACACACACACACACACTGTAATTCAAAGTCTGTTATGCAGATGATACAAATCTGTATGTTTCAATCAAGCAACCCAATATACCTTTTATATACCAAAAATTGTATTTTCTAGCTTTCAGCTAATTTACATGACATACCATACACATTTGACCCCAAATCAGGGCCTGTGCTAATGTAACTTCTAGTTTGAAATGAGGTGCAAATCAATATAGATTGGCATCATAACTTACCTGGCCCATGTGGCTGCTGAGATATTTTAACGTCTGTGAGATGATCTTCAGAAGGCTGAGGAAGTGGTCATTGTCATAGCTGAAACGCTCACCAAACACCAGGCAGCAAATCACGTTGGAGACGGTGCAGCTCAGGAAGAAGGTCGGATCAAAGGGACTTGCTGAAGAACCACGGGAAAAATAAGGACAATCCACTTCAACCAACTGAAACATCTTATTGAAGTCATAAGGCATTTTTGGTCTTTTCCTAAGGTACGTTGTCATTGCTGACGGCCAATAGGCCAAACGCCTCATACCTGAAGATTATCATCTCAAATAGAATCTTAAATATTAATTTAACGCGTACCTTTAGTGCTAGTAATGCGGTCCACCAGGTGTCTGCTCTCCTCCTTGATCCACTCCTCCATCCCCTTACGGCCCATGCCAAAGTCTCTGAGCGTGGACAGGGTGAAGCGGCGAAGCTGCTTCCACCGCTCTCCATTACTGATGGCCAAGCCTGAGGGACGAGGTGCTCACAGTTTATGGGGGAAAAAAGGTAATCAAGGCCAGCTTATCTCTCTCTCCTTACACAGCTTTAGGAGGACACATCTCTAAGTCATAATGTTGCTCTGTGTTTTATGTGGACCCTACCATAGCTCTGTGTGTTGTGGAGACCCTACCGTTGCATTGTGTTTTATGTGGACCCTACCGTAGCTCTGTGTGTTGTGGAGACCCTACCGTTGCATTGTGTTTTATGTGGACCCTACCATAGCTCTGTGTGTTGTGGAGACCCTACCGTTGCATTGTGTTTTATGGGGACTCTACCGTAGCTCTGTGTATTGTGGAGCCCCTGCTGTAGCACTGTGCTTTATGGAGACTCCACCAAAGGCCTATCTTGTGTGGGGACACTGCCAGTACCATATATTGCGGAGACTCTACCATAGCTCTGTGCGTTGTGGGGACTCTATGGCAGGTTTTATAGTGAACCTACCGTAGCCCCTGGTCGCCCTGACCATGAGAGGAATCTGTCCCCTGCCGGTGAAATCATCTGCATGCTCCACCAGGGCCTCCTTTATCACATCGTACCCCATCAGAACCACCAACCGCTGGGTACCCAAATATATTGTCACCACTGGACCATAGGTGGCACTGAGCTTCATGTCAGGCAGGACAAAACAAAGAAAACATTCAATCACAATTAGAAGTGACACACAAACATGAACCAAACACTTATACTTCTTGACTTGAACTGACATGAAATAACATGAACATAGGTATCTATTTATTTACAATATTTTGTATTTAGGCCCATATATGTATTTTATTGTGTGCCTCATGCTTATTACATAGCTTGTACGACACGCACGCAACACTATTATTATAATTGTAAGAGCCAGGTATAGTTATATTATTTTGAAAGGACATTTTTGGTAATTAAGGCACCTGGTGGGGGCGGAGGAAGAAAGTAATATTATTTGTGCACCTGTTCTGGTTGGGATGACTAAGAGAGAGGGAAAGAGGGAAGGCTCATTTTTTGTTTCACGCTGTTTCACGCTGTTTCACGCTGTTTTACGCTGTTTCACGCTGTTTCACGCTGTTTTACGCCTTTCTGTGCTGTTCATACTTTTGGGAGAGGTTTCGTATGCCAGTAACACAGTTGTGGGATGTGTTTGGAAACAGAACCTTGTTTTTGTTAGTACAAATAAATCGTGAACATTAAGCGCGTCTAGCTAAGTTATTCCCCTGCTCAGCCTCTCGGCGGACAAACTCAAGTTTTAGATAGCCACCTACAATAATTATCTTGCATGCTGTTCCGATTGGCCACCGCAGCTTGCCACACATGTTTTTCAAATCCACTACATACATACTTGCAAAACCTTGCCGGTTATACATCATGACAATAACGTATTTTGACTTGGTCCTGATTTTTGATTGGTATGGCCTACTGCCCATTCGAATTGACAGGTTCTCTGTGTGTGTGTGTGTGTGTGTGTGTGTGTGTGTGTGTGTGTGTGTGTGTGTGTGTGTGTGTGTGTGTGTGTGTGTGTGTGTGTGCGTGCGTGCGTGCGTGTGTGCGTGTGGGTGGGTGCGTGCGTGCGTGCGACAGAGAGAAGTGAAAGTGAAAGTGCTTGCAAAACATTGTGCAATAGCCTACTCATATAGCCCACACTAGTAAACTATTGACTACTGCGATGGTAAACATGCCGAATTATACCAAGAGACTGTATAACATAGGTTTTACCTTGAGCAGTGTTGTGAAGGGGGCGTGTTTGTCCAGCTGTAGAAGATTCCCAAGTAGTGGGAGTCCAAGGGGACCTGGGGGTAAACGGACCTTACTTCTGTACTTAGCGGTCAACAACCAGAGCAAAGTTAAAACCAACCCTGCCAAGACTAATGTGGTAGAGACCTCCATGATATGTCCGTGTTCTGGTCAGAACGCGCTGCCGTGCACCGCTGCCTGCAACTGGACTTTTTATGTTGTTCTTAGAAGATAAGAAAGTCACGTGATTCACCTCTGGCCCAGCTGGATTACATCACGCTACGTTGTTTTGGTTTTAGCATGCCTTTTGAAAAGCCGTTTTAATTGACTAGGCTACAAGATTGTGTTTGATTTAATGATGCGGTTTTCTTTGTTCGTTTTTTGCGTTTTTTACTTCTTTTTTTCCCGTTGCAAAAGGTCTATGTATGTACATATCAATGAACAGGCCTACCAATGTGATAACATACAAGAAACAGATTCTACACTGTAAATAATTGTGTGTTGTCGTGAGTAGTGCCAATGCAATTTAGATCATTGTTGTGACACTCAATACATTGACTGACTTTTCACAATAAAAGTAACTTCAACAAAGGAGACAGTCAGAGTCGATCAGAATTACCTTTATTTATCACAGGATTTTAGTGAACAAATTAATTTCAATGAACAAATTAAGTAAGAGCATAACATTCAAATAATGAAAACAAATGAGAATTCTTGTCATACTCATAATTTAGTGTGTTAACACTCACTCTCATGCACAAGGGCATCAATTAATATAAATAAGGATTTAGAGAAGGAGGATGGAGGTGGATGGTTGGGTTTATGAGATGAGGCTATTTTGGAGAATTCTTAATATTCACACACACACACACACACACACACACACACACACACACACACACACACACACACACATGCAAATGGTTTACGACACACCAGATATTCCCTGTATATCCAAGGTCATCATTCATAATTTTCTCTCTCTCTCTCTCTGTCTCAAACACACACACAAGCCACGCACACACAATAAATACAACTTTGTTCTAAAGTTACTCTATGTACGTGTACTACTGCGACGTCGTGTACCGCAGCGTGTATACTACAGTGTGCGCTACCTCATGTACTACTGTGTAGCACTGTGTTATCTTATGTCAGTCTGTACACTACTCTGCTGGTGTGTGTACTACTGCATTTAGTGTACTTCTGCACATACTACTGTTATACCATCCCACTGTGCGACTGCAGCAGGTAGACAGCACAGTCATGGTGACAATTCTGTGTTAATTGTACTATTGCGACTGCCTACAATATGTACTAATGTTAATCCATGCACTACTCTACTGCTGAGTGTACTTCTGTGTTACGTGTACTATTGCCACTGTGTAATACATTGTACCAATGTTAGTCTGTACACTACTCTACTGCTGAGTGTACTACTGTGTTAAGTGTACTATTGCCACTGTGTAATACATTGTACTAATGTTAGTCTGTACACTACTCTACTGCTGAGTGTACTACTGTGTTAGGTTTACTATTGCCACTGTGTCATACATTGTACTAATGTTAGTCTGTACACTACTCTACTGCTGAGTGTACTACTGTGTTAAGTGTACTATTGCCACTGTGTAATACATTGTACTAATGTTAGTCTGTACACTACTCTACTGCTGAGTGTACTACTGTGTTAAGTGTACTATTGTCACTGTGTAATACATTGTACTAATGTTAGTCTGTACACTACTCTACTGCTGAGTGTACTACTGTGTTAGGTTTACTATTGCCACTGTGTAATACATTGTGTACTAATGTCAGTCTGTATATTACTCTACTGCGGAGTGTACTACTGTGTTAGGTTTACTATTGCCACTGTGTAGTATATTGTGTACTAATGTTAGTCTGTGCAATACTGTACTACTGAATGTACTACTGCATTTAGTGTACTTCTGCATATACTACTGTTATGCCATCCCTCTGTGCAACTGCAGCAGGTAAACAGCACAGTCATGGTGACAACAGGCTTTAGGACTTCCCATATGAACTTTGACCTGGTCTATGAATCAAGGCCTGCTAGTCGGGGGGCGGTGTGACATCAAATGAAACAGGTCAAAAGTAGTTAAGCAATGTGCCACTTGTGACTGGGTAAAAAGCTACATACACACACACACTCATACACGAACGCATGCACTCACTCACACACACACACACACACACACACACACACACACACACACACACACACACACACACACACACACACACACACATGCAGAGTATAGTGCACACTGCACCCCAGACAAAGTATTGAATAACACACTAATATAAACTTGGCAAACATCTACACATACACGTAGGCACACACACACACACACACACACAAACACACACACACACACATACAGCTACGCATGCACACACAGACACATCACACAGTGAGTGAGAATAGTGCACGCTGCGCATCAGACAAAGTCTTGAATAACACACTAATATAATTTATATATATGTATATATAGTGTTTGAGAGAGCTGTAGTCATTTCTGGACTCTGCACATTAGAAAAACGATTGAACATGCTAATATTTACTTTATACTCTCAACAGATCCAATCCCAACTGATCTCATCCCACTGAGCACAAAGGTAATCTATAGAAAGACCAGCACGATGATTACATGTAGGTAAGATTGCACTGCACAGCGATGCCAAAAACTCTCGGTTCAATTTACCATCAAATGTAGCCAGCGGTTGTATGATCTGGCTGCTCCTGGTGACCCAGAAAAGGGAGTGCTTGTCGGTCCGACTAACAACATTCAGACCCAACCAAGATCATGAATCATTTACCTCGTCGCTGTGCACAACAACTGATTAATGATTAAATTAGAAGTGGAAATAACGCATAATTAATTAACCTACGTTAAATTAACACGTGCACGGTACACAGCTTGTGATCACGTGAGCGTTTTTTTTTTTGTGTGTGTGTGTAAACATTTCTGTTCTTCTTCGCTGTGTTAATTGTGTTTTCCTCCGGATCAAAAGGCGAAGCTCCCGCAGTCGAACGTGTCGAAATCCGCGTCGGCCTCGAAGTCGAAGCTGTTGAAGTGCGGTGAGTCCACGTCCTGGCTGCAGCCGTGGAAGGGGCTGCCGCCGCCGCCGCCGCCGGGTAGCTCCGCGAATCCACCGGAGACGTGCACCATCTCGGGGGCCCGGGTGGCCAGGGGCGAGGTGGGGGCGCAGGTGTTCAGGTAGCCCAGCGCCGAGGAGGCCGCAGCCCCGCCCATCAGAGACACACGGCCCGCACAGCCCGGGCGTCGCTGCTGTTGCCGTGGCGAAGGCAGTCGGACACGCGGTGAGGCGGCGCTGCCGAAACGCTACGCAGCGAGCGTCGGTGCGTAGCGGCTGAGAGAGAGAGAGAGAGAGAGAGAGAGAGAGAGAGAGAGAGAGAGAGAGAGAGAGAGAGAGAGAGAGAGAGAGAGAGAGAGAGAGAGAGAGAGAGAGAGAGAGAGAGAGAGAGAGAGAGAGAGAGAGAGAGAGAGAGAGAGAGAGAGAGAGAGAGAGAGAGAGAGAGAGAGAGAGAGAGAGAGAGAGAATCAGAATTCACCGTGATCCATGTGTCGTTTATGGTTTAACAGAGAAGACAAACACAACAAACTTACAACTAGTACGAAGTTTGTTATGTTGTGTAAATGTGTGTCCAGATGATGACGTTGAATGTATATGTTAAACTGTAGCCACATCGTGCGCAACGATAGTAGCTAGTATGCTGCGTCAACGTAAAGGTGTGTTCACGCGTCGTTCGCGCCGCGTCATTCGAGTCTTTCGCGTAGCTGGCTTGGCCGGCGAAATATTCGCATCTATTCACATCTTTGCATTGACTTTGTATGTATTCGTGCCGCGAACAGCTCAAGAATTTTTACAATTTAAGCGATTGTAATTCCTAATTCCTAATTCTCTTGACCTGTTTGTGTTCATCGATAAATCGCAAGTCTTCAGCCTCTACTCAAACTCAACCTTGAGAAATGTTTGCGTCGTATCTTGTGAATTTGAGGGAGGAAGATCTGTTCACAGGACCTGTGTGCGTGTGTGCTACTAGTGCATCCGCTGGTGTTGCTGACCTGTGGTCTGTTCCCTGTCTCTGAAGGACCCACCGCGAGCGGCCAAGCGTGACAGTGGCGGGGTCATCTCTCCGGTGCGTGGAGACCCGGGGTCGCTTCTGGGCGTGTCCGGGAGCGGATCTCTGTCGGTGATGCAGGGAGCGATGCTGCGCTGCCTCTGCAGGGTCAAAGGTGAAGCAATGCCCTGTACAAAAAAGTCATAGAATAGTAATAAGCCAATGACAATTTAATTATTTTTTTTGCAAAATAAATGTAAACCCCTTATGTTTGTGCACCTGCTTCCATACACATAGTTTGACCCAATCAACATCTGGTTATAGTATTGAAGCATTATGCAGTGCATTGTAAACAACTTTCAAACCTTATTTTATGCTTTGTTAGCATCATTAAATGTATATAGCTTAATAGTCAGCAATCTCCAGCAACACCCTATATGCATATCACGCAACACCCCGTGGGGTCCGAGTCCTGAGTCCCAACCCCAAGGTTGGAAAACACCGTTTCTATATAATATGTAACGACACACCAGTGTGCTCTAGCATCCTCTGGTGGCCCACAGGAGCCCTTCACCCACAAGGTAAAGTCAGATGTATGAACATAAATCGAGGAAGATTGGGCAGATGGCTCACCTCTCTCACTTTCCTCAGCAGCTTCAACCACAGACTACAAAAAAAAAAGTATCCATTATTGTTCGACCCAATTCCGCCTTTGCTCATCAACAGCATACATTTTTAGCTGGTATCTTGCGAGTGGGGCATTGTGAGTTATATGAAGGTAATTATAGTGCAACAACTGAGAGCGTGTAGACTTCATTTAAGAATTAGTAGAATAGGATGTGAGATGTTGTAGCACACCATAATTACCCTAACCCTGACAAGCGTGCGTGTGTGTGTGTGTGTGTGTGTGTGTGTGTGTGTGTGTGTGTGTGTGTGTGTGTGTGTGTGTGTGTGTGTGTGTATGTGAGAGAGAGAGAGAGTAAGTGAGTGAGTATGTGTTAGTAAGACACGACCTGCAGTCCTCAGGGCTGTCGGCCAGTAGCAGCAGGAACTTATTCTGCGGCAGTATGAGAGCGAAGCAGCAGTCTCTCCTGCCCCCTGCTGGCAGCCTGGGCAGGTCCAGGATCTCTCGGCCCTCCGCGATGGAGTCACAGTTTGACTGAAGCGCCACCACCTGGTCGGGAGGTGTCTCCGCATCGCGACAAACACACAGGCTTCCCTCCGGGGTCAGCACCATGTACTTCTCCCTCCATTGCTTGAACATAAACCCCCCTGCAGCAGGAGAAGGTAGGATTCAACTCATTAATATCAAACATATATCACAGTAACATTGTAGGAAGGGCTGATTGACAGCTCGGTGTCCAATCCGCATAGTCCAATTTGACCAAACCTCATCAAAGAAGATTTATGACGTACAATGTATGAACGCATGCAGATGCCTAACTACAAACCGACACACTGATGAGTTTGTGTCAGTAATCTCAAGAGGAATCACAGGTCCTTATCCAGATGAAATTTGACATGAAGCCATAATCACGTTTGTACATGATTGCTAAAGCGAGACGACCCAGTGCACCCGCTCTAGTTGTTACTCGGGTGCAGATTACAACTAAATATTGATGGTCCAAACGCAATGCTGTGCCATGATTGTTTGGGCCACGCCTAATCGCCTTTTATACAAAGTTCCCTTCATGGAACTTTGCATCCGTCAGTGCTTTGGAGGCGATGGAAAAGGACTTCAGAGTTGCCTTCTCAGAGTTGGTGCTAGAGGAGCAGTTGAGGAAATAGTTTATACTCACAATCATAGTATGTATAAACATATAAACAAAATATATACATAGTCATTCTTTTTGTGTTGTTTATGTACATTGAAAGAGACTGAAAACCAGAGTGAAATTCTTTAGCTGTGTTAAGCCGATAAAGCTTAAGGGTTCTGATTCTGAGATCAGAGTTGTTAGTCGATAATTTACACTGTAATGACGATGTTTAATTATAATCATACTACAAATAACCAGTGCTTGCATTAGAGACCACATGATGAAGCCAAAGGCAAACACCTTTGTAGACAATAAAGTCCATCCTATACTATACTGTTTATGGTTCTACATCGTTAGCTCTGAGCGTAGTCAGCCAAAGGTAATTTGGTCACAGTGATCTGGTGATCTTTATGACGTGAAGATGACATTAAAGATGAAGATATATGCAAACCTCCTCAACTAGTTTTGGACAGCTGCATGTCACCTATGCTAGAGACATGGAGACCCGACGGCGTACGACGGCTTTTCACCGCAGAAGTATAATTTGGCCTTTATGTAAGAGTGACAGGTGAGAGGCGGGACCATAAAGGATATGTCAGAATGATGTTATAATGATAATAGATGGAGAGGACAGGTTGATACAGCGTGTGTTCTCTGTCCTCCCACCCAGGGGATTATAGATGAACAGGTAGATTACCTAAGGAGCGAGGAAGGGAGGGAGGGAGGGACAGACAGACAGACTAATCATTCATCAAGTGTTATTTTAACCAGACCTTGAGCTTGTAAACCATAAAAGTTATTTGTCAGTTGACTCTGAAAGACTTCATTTTACACAGAGCCAGTTCCATTAAACATTAAATGGCAATTAAAGTTCAACATGAATCAATAATGGTAGCTAAATACACACACACTTGCATTTATATAAAAAAGTATTATATTGCACTGCTTTACTGCTGCAGATATGTCGTTACACATCACTAATCTCAGCGAGTGTAGAGAGAGATGAAGTATGACACACACACAACAGAAGGACTGAATACATGGGACCATGGCTGTGGTCATCCTGTTGAAACGCAGAGACTGTTGCCATAGCAGCACATTTGGGAGCTTAAGGAAGGGTTACTGAACGATTGTCCGCACACTGAGACTGAGAACTGACGGGATTAATGTGTAAAGTCGTAGTTGGGTCTACAGTGCCAGATTGCAGTTTGAATGGTAAAACGCAGATCATCCAATCAATGCAGAGATCCCAAATGAACCCAAAAAAAGGAAAAAGGATCCCAGACTAACTGGGACAGTGAAAGAATGTGACAATATTCACATATCAAATAATATTGATGGTATCAACAACAAAATCACCTAATATCAAATGAAAGTCTGTTTTTTAGTTGAGTTCTTTTCAAGTTCTCATCAACCCCCCAAAAAGATGTAGGACACCATAATACAAAATAAAAATAACTGACCTAAACCCAAAACCAAGTGCCTCACACACACAGAAAATACATGTCACAGCCCCTAATGACCATACGATAAAGAGTGAAAGTCCTTCATCTTCTGATCAAACCCTGCCAACATGAGCTTTAAGAGAGAGATCAGTGATTGTGATTCTTACCATATTTTTTCAGGAAGCCGCGGTGTATTCCTGCCTTGCTCATGACTGCTCTCATCCAAACTAACACACAGAACCCCTGCTGGGCTAGAGGGATATGGGGGAGATAGGGAAAATGAGAGAGAGAGAGAGAGAGCAAGAGAGAGAGAGAGAGAGAAGGGGGATCAAGAGAGAGTTATCCCACCCCCTCCAAAGAGAGAGATGAAACCAGAGAGAAGGAGAGAGAAAGAGAGAGATAATCCTATCCATTAAGGGGATCTCTAAACCTCGGTTGATGTGAGGGAAACTGGTCAGTCACACACACACACATGAACACAAACACACAAACACACACACACAGATATTGTGCAAATGTCGTCAATCATCATAACCGTGATGGATGAAATCCGTGCCAAGAGAGATCAGATATCTCATCACATCTCTTTGCAGATTATGTCTCTCTTTCTCACTAGCTGTCTTCCTCTCTCTTATTTTCCCTCTCTTTTTTGATTTTGCTTTGTCTGTGTCTCTATTTTCCCCCCTCTATCTCTCTCTCTTTTACGATTCTCTCTGTATTTAAATAATGTATATCTGTCTTTGCTAATGTTTCACTAAGGACACAAACACATGAAAACATGCATCCATACACAAACAGCGCGCACTACACTCACACTCCTGTATAAATGTATACCTGCAGAAAAACACGCCCACAACCACACATGGATGTACCACACATGGATGGATATATGTACAGATGGATGGATGGACATATGGAAAGATGGATGGATGGATGGGCAGTGTGGACATGTTGCCATGGCTTTATCTAGCTGGGGATTAAACACAGCTTATTGTCGGTGGCTGGCGCATTGCCAGCCACCGCTGGAATACCATTACGCAACCAGAACCAGAAGCATGGAGGAGGAGAGGGGAGGGAGGAGAGAGGGAAGGCATGGGGTAGGAGGGGGGGGGGGGGGGGGTGCTCTGATGAACTTGTGTGTGACAGAGGACACACATGCATAGATGACAGAGATTGCGATCTTACAAGAGACTTGTCCCTGTAGGTTTCAGCACACTTTGTGACTCAGAATTTTATTTAAATTCAAAGTGATTCAAAGGGCTTTGAATCACTATTTTGAGGATTACCTCATAGTAGTAGTACTTTTGTTATTATTATTATTATTAGTAGTTGTTGTTGTAGTAGTCGTCGTCGTAGTATAACATTAATACATGTATTGATGGAGATAGTATTATAATTCAGTACTATTAAGAACTGTGCTTCTTGTGGTGGTAGTTGTATTATTAGTAGTATCGTTTTGACAGTTGGACGTGGTGATGTGATAGTATTACTATTGGTTGTAGTACCAAGTCCTTGACCACTAGGGGGCATACATGACTTGATTAAGCCATGCAGTCAACCGTCACCCATGCTAGACCGATGTGTAACTAAACGACCTGATCTTTATTTCTCTGCCCAAGATAATAGTGTGGAACTAATGTTGCTTGGATATATATTTCTACTGATTATTAACCAAGCTTTAACTGGGAAAACCACAACTACACCTATTATTATCATCACCTGGCACTGCGGAGGAAAGATGTTTTCCCCCTTTTTATTCCACTTAACTGTTGTTACAAAGTTAATAGTAGGCCTCATATTAAATAATGTTATTGCCTTATTATTAATGTTATTCTATCTATTTTCTGCTCATCCGAGTCCCAAAACCTGTCAGGAATAATCCTGTAAGGAGGAATCCATTCTCAAAATGTCGTGCTTCTCATGCTGGGTTTTGAGGGTGTTTTCTAGACTTTTGGAGAGCTAGGGGTTTGTGGGAGCTGCCTTAGCATTTTAGGATTCACATCATCATCATCTTCATCATCAGCACCATTATCATCATCAAATTTACAGTGCCTTTTAGATACATGTCGTTAAGGGGTTAGGGCATCTTACTCAAGGGAGGTTGACTGCAGACCTAGGGGGTTTTGAACCCACAACCTTTCGTCTGGGAGTCAAACACAGTTTTCCTGCCCCTGCCTTGTCTTCATGTGAATACTTCGACAGAGGACTAAATAATGACCTCACGTGTTGGGATGATTTATAGGTGAATAACCCCAGCCGTCCTGTGTTCCTGTCTCACTGGTCCGTCCGTCACCCCCCCCCCCCCCCCCCCCCCCCCCCCCCCCCCCCCCCCCCCCCCCCCCTGGTCTGTCCCTCTTGCTCCGTTGGTTCCTGTTTGTCCCGGTCCTTTAAGGTCTCCAGGATCTTCCACTAAATGGATTAAATGAGAACACAGACCCCCAAGAAGCTCACTATAACCTCGCCCCCCCCTACACACACACACACTCACCCTTTTTGCCACAACCACAAGACCGGCAATGCTCACTCCCTGTTGGCCCATTCGCCCCCAAGACGGTGTGTTTGTGAGGGAGAGGAACACCCCCACCCACTCATGTACAGGACCTCCTGCGTGACCCTCTCCCTCCCTCTCTCTCTCTCTCTCTCTCTCACTCTCTCTGTGTCTCTGCCTCTCTTGCTCACCCTCTATGCATCTAGCGGGGTGCAGTGAGTGTACTGTTGCCGAGGCCCTCTATTGAAGTGCGCTAGAGAGAGGCAGAGAGAGAGAGAGGTACACAAAGGGGTCTTTCTCAGTCCCTGTGTGTCTCCATTAGAGAGCCTGGGAACACAGAGGAGAGCCCAGCACAGCACAGCTCTTAAAGGGCCAGGGGGACCCACCTCTTTCTCTCTCTCTCTCTCTCTCTCTCTCTCTCTCTCTCTCTCTCTCTGGGGCCCCCCTAACATTTTTCGTGGGAAAAAAACAAAACACAAAAAACACAACGCAAGAAAAAGAACAACAACAGGAAGTTCCTGACGACTAAATTATTCAGTAGGTGAACTTAAGACCCCCCTCCCTCCCTGTATTGCTCCGTCCCACTCCCTCCAGTCCCAAAGCTTTAAATGTATCACGTCTGGGATCTGAATACACAACAATCACCTTTAGACTTCTTGCCTCGTCAGACAAGGATCTGCTGTTTAGGCTACGCTGTCTGCCGGCTCAGCGTTCGACATAATACACATGAAATACAGCAGCATCTCGCTATCTTATTTCATTATCGTGTCTACGTTTTAAATGCTCATCATTGGAGAAATGTTTATTATTATGCAATATGCAACACTGGAATATACACGTTTCCAGTAATCCAACGTTGGAAGCAACCCCCCCCCCCCCCCCCCCCATGGGCTCAATACTGTAGCACAAACTCAGTTGCATCTCTGTTTTGTCTTCTCATTGTGTTCTTATTGATGAGGAGAATAGTATTTAATGTTTGTTGTTTTCAATAATATGGCAACATTTTCAATAGGCCTGTGTGCAAATAGTTTTTTCAACCTTTAGAATTTTTTTTGTTTTTTTCAATATCAACCTTTACTCTATCAATATATTCCACGATATAGGCTATAAATCAAACAAATTAATTTAGATGTTCTTCTGGCCCAAGGGTCAGTTTGTTTTGCTTCGTTGTCTGGGTCCATTTCATTCTCAGGTTAATGCCAGGAAATGGGGAAAACCAACCAAGGCTTATTTTGTTTTGAAGCGGGGAGCGGGTGATTAACCCGTCCCTCGGGAATCCGTGCGTAATTAAAAAGCGAGCAGGGAATTGTCTCGACACAAGCAGTGAACCCCCAGATCTCACATCTCCTCCTGTGAGAAAAGAGCGAGACGCAGGGGGAGGTTGAAGGAGGAGGAGGAGGAGGAGGAGGGAGCAGTGGGGGGGGGGGGGGGGGGGGGGGGGGGGGCAGTAGGAGAATGGAAAGAACTTGGGTTGAGGAATTTGAATCCTATTTGGAAGGAGGAGAGAGGGGAAAAGAAAAAAGGGGGACGAAGCAAGAAGGACTATCGGAGGGAGTGTGGGACAAATGGGCAGCGGCTGGAAAGGGAACAAGAGACTACACGGCAGACCGGTTTAAAACTATTCCCATCAGAGCGGAATGTTTTTTTTTAAACAACTCAATCAACTTTCCTGAAAACTTTAACGCGACTTTAGATGAGTTTGTATCCCGTGTTCATGGAATTGATGCGTCTATTTGACATAAGCGCTTCTATATCGCTCCAAGGAGGAAGGTAGGAAAGTTTGGGTCAGCAAACCTGTCTTTATTCATTTGTCCGTCATTTGCTGGAAAGGAGAAGCGAAACCGGATTGGAGTTGACCATACCTGCGGATAACCATCAACAATTTCAACACCATTTGGAGTAGCAGCGAAACTCTTTAGCCCTTAAGACCAACTTTTCCGTTGACCGTCGAGATGCTTTGATTTGATTTGGTGGCGCTGATATTCTAAAACATCACCATGAAGAATCGGTTCATTGGACTTGTCCCTGAAAGAGACGCGAGGATGGGCCCGGTGATACTTGTGTTGGTTTTGTCTGCTTTGAGGACCGTCACTGCAAATACCGTGACAGGTAAGTCGCATTGTTTATGCATGGCTTTGTTTAGCCATACTAATTCTAACTGTTTGTAAACAGGAACACAACGTAATGAGCAATTAGTCCCCAGCCATTAAACTGATGAGCTGTTGGATTGTGAGAGGAGCCTAACCACAGCTGCAAATCTGCCCGACATCTGGCCGCTCTAATTAAATGCACAGAAGACAAACCAAGCAACAAATTGCATGCAACACCTTCAACAAATGGCGGGGGAGTATGTAAATACATACAGGATCTCTTGATGGAGCCTTTGTTATTATTTTAGTTGGAACTGAACGATCTTTCTTGATCATGGGAAAAAAAACGGACGATCTGGAAAACAACCAATCTGTATTCTTCATCACATAGAGGTTTCGTGGTGCGCCCTTTTTGATTGATTGATTGACTGGCTGTTTGTCATCAGCTGGTGTGAGAGTGGCTGCCTCGCTGGGCGTGGGAAACGAACGCCAACCGTCATCTTTTCTAAATCTGGTTAGTTCTTTACCAGCTAGTCTAGCAGGTTTCCACTGCAATCCTTAAAACTCCACTGCTAAACCAATGTACTCGTTTTGGCTTCGCAATGTGGCCTGCGGACAAGACGATATGGTTTGGCCCCCGTGGTTTGTTATTACAGGGGCCTCCACCTGTCTGTTGCTCTGTTTTGACTACTTACACTTTACTGTGTTATCCAAGAATAAAGGAAGAAGTAATCCAACTTTGTCCACACAGCTTAGAACTACGACCAAGAAAGGCCAAACATAGTTTTGTCTCGACAGCCCTGTTTGATTTACAGGCTTTTGGTCCAGAGTGCTTCTGCTGGTGTTGGTGGATGTGTGGGTGGTGGGGGCTACTTGGGGTGTAGGTAGGAGAAGGGTTATGGTTGGTGAAGGAATGCAGTAGCATTAGGGAGTCTTGAAAGAAATCAAAACACAACAACAACAACAACAACAACCGTGAATGGAATGCGTGAGCTTGTGAGTCAGACGGGGTCTGACTCAGATGGGCTGGGGGGGGGGGGGGGGGGGGGGGGGGGGGGATGATGGATGAGCTGCGGAGTACGGGGCCATGGGAGGAGGAGAAGGAGATGGAGTCTGTAAAAAAAAAAGCGGAGGAGGGCGGGGGCGACAAGATGTGAGGGGATGAATACAGAGAATGGCATGAAAAGAAAGAAAAAAGTCAAGGGGACAGGGAGTGAACGGTGGCCTGGTAGGAGTTATGCCGTTTTAAAAGCCAGAGAGATAAAGAGAGGGGGTGAGAAAGTGATAGATGGACGCGGCCTGCATGTGTAGGATGTTTCTTGGTATCTCCACTGCCCTGTTAACATGTGAAAGTTCACTATGAGAGAGACAGAGACAGAAAAAAGAGGGAGACCGAGAGCGAAACGGAGGTAGTAAACAGTGAAGGAAAGACGGAGAACGCTGAAAGCTTGAGGTTGGACATAAACACACTCACACACACACACACACACACACACCAACACACTGTTTGATCTCTGCATATTCCAGCAACCCTAGCATTCTTATAAAAGCTTAACAAGCGCATTGTTATTAGACTTCACAGCTGGAGAGAAGACAAAAAGGGAAGCTCAGCTTGCCTTTTTCCCGGTACACTAGCACAAAATAGAAGGACGGAATGGTTTAGTGAAAGAAGTTGCTCAAGCTGAAAGATGGGTTCTGGGATGACTTTTGAAGACCAGAGAACACACACACACACACACACACACACACACACACAGGGACCCCGTGAAGCCAGAAATCAGTGGCCCCTTTCACGCAAGAAAAAGGCTTTTGTCACGCCGGCCGTGCATGTGTGCATTTGCATTACGTGCACGTGATCTCAAGCCACACACACTCTCTGCGATGTTTGTTGACATCGACTGTCCAGTGCAACAAGCATGCTGGGGACTCAGTGCAGGTCCGTTTTGAGCCATGAGGAAAGTAGCTGAGTTATAACTGTTTATGTTTGTCTACGCAGGAGACACTGAGTTCTCTGCAGTCACAGTGCAGAGTTCAAAGTTCGAAGGTCGTTCGTGAAACAGACTAGGAAGGCGGGGTGACAAGCTTGAGAAAATCTTTATGGCCGTCAATCAGACGAAGCGCGACAGGGTGTTCCTTTTCGGAGTCAACCTCATAAAACAGTAAACCCTGACCACCTCCACCTCCACATTTCTTAAACACACACATTGTTCATGCGTCGCCCATCACAGTGTTTGAATTGAGTGGCGTCAAAGGATAAAGTGGATGGGAGAAATCAGTGATCATCGATGTGGTTCCACCTCCCCCTTCACTCTTCAAGTGTTCAAACTATTAAGGTTTACACATTGTTGTTTTTTTACAAGTCAGAGAATGCTGAGCAACTGTCCAAAAGTTGGGAAACAATGAACAATTTGCTGTTCATAAAACCTACAAATTCTTATTTTTCTTCTTTTTTTGGCATTAAAACCTGGCATGGGGCATATTTGTAGCCGTCTCGGACAAAGCCTGAGTGAGTTTGTGCGTTTGTGTTTGGCTCCGTGTGCTCTGGCAAGATCTTACGCCAGTAGTGTGAGTTTCTGCCTTCGAACAAGAAGCCTTTGTCCCAGTATCAGGCTTCAGGTCAGCATATCTCCCAGTCAGGGACACAGAGGCCAGATCTGTGGCTTGTGGTTAACCACAGCATGGCCTGCAGGTCTCTTGTTTGATCACGAAATAAATAATACAATTAAGGACCACCGGTAAAATTATGAAATGCATAAAAGTGACATGGTAATAGCCAAAAGACATATGACGATGTCCTTGCTATTGTTGCTATTCCAGTTATATTCTTATTTATATTTTAAAATTGATCTTATAGTTTGATTCGAACTGTGGTTTCTTTTGCTGCTGTAACACTTGATTTTCCATTCATGGATTCAAAACATGTTACCTTATCGTAAAGATTTTAAATTCCTCCCGGACCTTAAAGTTGCATACACTTCTGCAGGATCCCGGGCACCATGTATGAGTTGAGTATTTTTCTATAAATCAGTGCCATAAAAATGCTAATGCATTCTACTCATCCTTTTTTGTCTTGCCTCTGCTTCTCTTGACCCCCGTGCAGAGCTGGAGTTTGTCCGCAGCCCCAGCACGGTGATCTCCTCGCTGGGCAAGCCGGTGAGGATGCAGTGCAGCCTGAAGGGCCGCGGGGGCGAGGATGAGGACCCTCCGGACGTGTGGTGGCTCCGAGACAGGCAGCCGCTGGAGTTCGCAGACACCAACCAGATCCAGGTCCCGCTGGACGCCGACAGCTGGATGGTCACCAGCACGCTGAGGTAGGTCTTCAGTCTACACGGACGTCTTGGTCGTATGATATGGCTTCATGGGGGAACGCCTGACCTCACCTGACCTAAAGGGTTAAACAGTGGCATCAAAGCACAGGGACCCAGCGTTGAGCGTATTCTAATGCTGGATTGTGATTGATAATTTTCTGTTGGATGTGTCTGTCTGCCTCAGGTGCTTGGCCTATCTTTCTTTCTGTCTGTCTGTCTATCTGTCTGTGTCTGTGTATCTGTCTATCTGCCTCCCTTTCTGTGTGTCTGTTTTTCTAGTGCCTTCCTATCTCGCTGTCTGTTTACCTCTTTGTATGAAGGTCTGTCTGCATGTCTGCCTGTCTATCTGCCTGCCTGTCTGTCCATGTATGTGTGTGTGTGTGTGTGTGTGTGTGTGTGTGTGTGTGTGTGTGTATGTTAATCATCAGCCTCTTTTTTTGTTTGTCTGCTGCCCTTTTCTTATCTCTGCTATTCAGTGCATTCAATGAGCGCTAATCCCAAATAGTTTCTATTATGTGGCTGTGCTGTTGAATAGCAGCACCTGCCCTGAAGATAGCTCTGGTGCAGCACCTGTGATCATGCTGTGACCTCACTTGATGTTTCCATTTCCTGGGTTGAGCTTGTTTTGGTGCACTGTTGGCCCATTATTCCTTAAGGCCTGAATAATCTCACGCAAAAGGAGGGAAGAATCGTGACTTCCTCCACATCACAACCTTGGAATTTAATCTGGTTTGGTGGGATAAACTGGTTCATCCAGAAGTGTAATCATAAACATCCTAAACGGCACGTCCTCATTGTTCATGGCGCTGTTGAAATATTTTCGATTCTTCTATGGTTTGGCTGTAAGTTTGACGTTGTGCTTCTGGAACGTCACAGGATCGAGAAGGTCCAGCTTCCAGATATGGGCTCCTACCGCTGTGCAGTACAGTTGGAAGGTCACAGCACCATGTCCAAGCCTGGAAACATCCAGCTGGAGGGTGAGTTTAAGTCCAGAATGATACATACATATAAAAGAAACGATCAACGTCAGCCCAAACCCTGCAAGCACTGCGTGATTCCCAGACTTATATAGAGGCGCCTATTACCGGAAATACCTGTCTTCACTGTCTCTACACATTTAACAAATGCCAGGTTTCGGGGGAGATAACAGGGTGGTGGGATCATGAAAGGGTTACGACTGAGAAGCCATTAGAGTAGCACTGGTGACTGGATAACTAATTGTCGCTGGTTGTACAGGGACACAGAACAGCAAATGGCCAGTAAACTGGATTCACAATGGGCTTCTCTAGCCTCTGTGGCCGCATTCAGTTTTTTATATATATTTGCTAAACATTCACTTATTTGCACAAACATTCACCCATTCACAACATGAATACATCATCAGTGGTGAGTCTGGTGACAGCGATCGGTAGCCAAGGTAACCACTGGTTTCTCGAAAGCAGTTAGGAACGGTGTATCTCGCTCAAGGTCACATCCACTTCAGCTGAAAGAAGCGAAGGAATCGCACCAGCAGCCCAGCGGCCATCAGATGTCCAGCTCTGCTGTGGATCTTGTGTATTCACCACTCTGTGTGTGTGTGTGTCAGGTGTCTGAACCTCCTCTCCTCTGTCCTCTCTCCTCCGTAGGTCTGCCTCACTTCTCCGTGGAGCCTCACCACATGTCGGTGGTGGCCAACGTCTCCGTCCGGCTGCAGTGCGTGGCTCACGGGCCCCCAGAACCCGTCTGGGTCATCTGGCTCCGGGACGGGGCCCCTCTGAACACCCTGAAGGATTCTGTGGCCCTATCACCCTCAACACTCAACCTGACAGGTACCAGTACATCACATGGTCATATATACCCGACAGGTACCAGCTAGTTCAGTACATCACATGGTCCTTACTACCTGACAGGTACACGATAGTTCAGTACATCACATGGTCGTCACTACCTGACAGGTACACGCTAGTTCAGTACATCACATGGTCATTACTACCTGACAGGTACACGCTAGTTCAGTACATCACATGGTCCTTACTACCTGACAGGTACCAGCTAGTTCAGTACATCACATGGTCGTCACTACCTGACAGGTACACGATAGTTCAGTACATCACATGGTCATTACTACCTGACAGGTACACGATAGTTCAGTACATCACATGGTCGTCACTACCTGACAGGTACACGCTAGTTCAGTACATCACATGGTCCTTACTACCTGACAGGTACCAGCTAGTTCAGTACATCACATGCTCCTTACTACCTGACAGGTACACGCTAGTTCAGTACATCACATGGTCCTTACTACCTGACAGGTACACGCTAGTTCAGTACATCACATGCTCTTTACTACCTAACAGGTACCAGTGAGAACACCAGTGATCCAGCTTAACATTAAATAAGCAATAAGTCAGCCACGCAAGGAAGGCCCCACTCAAATAATCCTTACGTCACATGACGTTAATGAAATACCTTTAAGCATTATTGCTACTAATAGTTTCTCAAAACAGAACATAATGATAATCTTTCTGTAGTAGTCTCCTAGCGTTACACCACATCTCAACAAGAGTTTCAAAGCCTCCCTTGATCCCCTCCCTCCCTCCCTCTCTCCCTTCCTCCCTCCCTGACGCTTGGCTCAGTGTAACCAGCCTCCAGCTTGGCACATAAGCAGGAAGTGTGGCTTGATGCCAGAGGGGCTATTGAAGATCTGCCCAACGTGGTCCTGTGCTGGTGAATGGCTGTGTGTGTGTGTGGGTGAATGTCAACCACAGCCTCTAGAGAACAGATCTGTTCTGTGGTGGGGCCATCCAGTGGTGGGGGGGGGGGGGGGGGGGGGCAGCAGAGTCCAGTGGTGTGGGTGCTGGGGTAACGGTGACTCAGACTAGGGGGGTGGGGGGGTCAGAGCTTCTGTGGTTGACTCATCAGCATGTGATTGGCAGCCTGGCCACTAGGTCGTGATCCAACGCTAACTGACGACTCAGAGCGCTGGAATGTTCCAGCTGCTTCCAAACACCACAGGAGCCCAACAACCACCGAGAGAAATAAAGCAACTGCCAACCAAGACTCATCTCAAACCACGGACATGGACTACCAAGACCATCTAAAACCATCTACCAACTAGGCCCATCAAAACCATCTCCGAACCAAGACTTAACTCAGACCATCTCCAAAACAAGACCATCTAAAACCATGGACATGGACAACAAAGACCATCTAAAACCATCTCCCAAACAGGACTCATCTCCCAAATTAGACTAATCTCAAACTATCTTGGGACTAGAATCTTCACTCTGCTTCCCTCTGGCCAACAAACTAAAACAAAGCTCTGAGAACCTGAGCAGAGTTACAGTGTTTCCCTGGAAGACCAAGAGAGACGTAAACACTGAATGCCTCTCCAAAGCGCATTCAGCGCTTTGAGAACTCTGTTTGTTGGCTATTTGTAGGCTGTTTGTTGGTGTTTTTGGGAAGGAAGGAACAAAGTAACAATCACACACTGCCTTGAGTCAGTTCATTCACCCCCTCAGTCCGCTGACACCCCTGGTCACCTCTTTCTTTCTATGTCTCTTTATCTATCACTCTCTCTTTCTCTCTGTGTCTTCTGATTCTGATTGATATCTCCCTCATACTTCCTCTTTCGCTCACTTTCTCGACCATTAGTCTCTTACCCTCTCTCTCTCTCTTGCTCTCTGTCACTCTATTTCTGTCTAACTACCTCTCTATTACTTCTCATTTACAAGCCCCCCTCTCTATAACTCTTTCTTACGTTCTCTCAATCTCCCTATTACTCTCGTGCACAAGCCCTCTCTCTATCTCTCACTTTCATCCACAAGCTTTTCTTTCTCTTACTTCTCTCCCGCGCTCCCTTTCTCTCACTCTCTCAGTCACAAGCTCTCTCTAACTCTCTTGCCCTCTCCGGCCCAGGGATCTTTCCCCTCTGCAGCCCAGGGATCGTACCCTCTGTTCTCTCTCCGTCGGGGAACACAATGGTGGCATGGAGCTGGAAGCACAGAGGGCCCCGCTGGCGGCCGCACTGCGGGCCTCCCGCCCGCCGGAAGAGAGCTATGATCACGATGCTATCTGAAGATCACAAAGAGGGAGCATAAGGAACCTCGAGCTTTCTATAATGTCACTCCATGTGGGTCCGTGTGTGTGTGTGTGTGTGTGTGTGTGGCTGCATGGCTTTTAGTGCCTGCATGCACAGCATTCTTTTTCAATGTGTGTCCATGAGGTGATGAATAGAGATGGCGAGCATGTGTGTGTGTGTGTGTGTGTGACCCCCTAGTGAGTCACTATGTGACTGTACTCGTGCTGTACAAGTGGCAGCAGCTGTCAGAGTGGTTTGGCCCCGCGCAGCACAGCAGGAACTGAAACCGGCCTTTATAATATATCTTCTATTTGATGTTATCTTTTGTTATTTCTTTTCTTTTTCACCTTTTGTAACGGAGCCTCCCAACCAAAGAATGTCACACGAGTGTGCTTGTACAACCGGAGTGACAATAAACATCTAGAATCTTGAAAATTACAATGTTTCATTAACTACTGCTAGAACATTATGTATATCAGTCATCATCGATTTTCATATTGCAAAAGACAGCATTTCTAGGAATCCTGATGTTCGTGGTTTTCAATTAACAAAGTGAACCGTTGCGCCATTACACGCACCATCAGCTGACGTCGTCAGTTCACTGTTATTGCCAGTGTGTACCCACCACCATTACATTCAATGAATACGCCTGGCTGTTGAAAGACTCCTGCCCTTTACACTCTGATACCACTAATTACATAAAGAAGCTTATTGCCCTCACGGCACTGCTATCTGGATCAGAGTAAATGCTTAAGTTGTGCTTTGTGACCTGGGGGGTGTTTAGACGGTGGCCCATGTGAGGCATGGGCAGGCCGGTCTGATCGCTGCAGCAAAGCCTTAGGCTAGTCATTATTCTACGCTCAATAACAATTGTGCATTGTGAAACTGCAGTAAACTGCTTTGTTTCGGTCTAAACTGCTTTGTTTCGGTTTGACGTTCATGACTAATTGACAACGTATTTAACCATTGGTGATAAATTAGTGGCACACATTTGTATTTATAAATAATGGATACATTTTGTTGTTTTACATGGGTGTTAAAACAGGTTTTAGATCTCTTGAATGTTCAAGTACATTCTTTTGCAGTGAACGTGCCAGTCGCACATTTATACTAATTGTGCTGCTTCCTCACAGTATGCAGTGAGAACTTACACAACCCTATGGAATTTAAAACCCCACAGTCTCACCTCCAGTTCAGACTTGTTGCAATGATATATTTTTCTCTCCCTTTTTCTCATGTCAGTGTGTTGCTGACCTCAGGGCTTCTGGGTAATGGAGTTGTCGGGGCTTCCTGTTCAACACCTTTTTGCGGTTCTTTCAGGTCTAAACCGAACCAGCACCTTCTCCTGCGAGGCCCACAATGACAAGGGTGTGGCCACGTCCGGTTCCGGTATCATCACAGGTAGTGATGTCATTCACACTAGTGTTTGAACTGAAAACTGCACTCTATGTCTAAATGAAAATGTTGAAAATGTACATCTGTACATTCAAACTTAAATTGAATAAATAAATAAACGATTTAATTATCTCTGTATCTCTCTCTCTCTCTCTGTGTGTCTCTGTCTCTCTGTGTCTCTGTCTCTCTGTCTCTCTGTGTCTCTGTCTCTCTGTGTCTCTGTGTCTCTGTGTCTCTGTCTCTCTGTGTCTCTGTGTCTCTGTGTCTCTGTCTCTCTGTCTCTCTGTCTCTATGTGTGTCTGTGTCTCTCCCTGTAGTGCTACCCTCTGAGCCCCAGAGACTGAATGTGGTGAACAGTAGCCAGACCAGCCTACGCGTGTCATGGCTTCCGGGCTTCGGTGGCGACTACCCCATCATCCGCTGTTCAGTTCAGGTAAACACTCTCAAGTCAAGCACTGAGTGTTTGTGTGTGTCTGTGTGTGTGTGTGTGTGTGTGTGTGTGTGTGTGTGTGGAAGGGTTAGGTGGAGGTTGTAGGAGAAAAGAGGGGTGCCAATCAATTCTAGACTTTCTCCTGGAGGTCTCTGTATGTATGTCTGTCCCTCGATTCTCTCGACTTCACACTTGGCTGATTTATTGCTGACGGCCCAAGGAAGTGCGGTGTCGAGTGTGTGTTTGGATGAGCGGTTCTCTATAAACCTGCAAGAAGCACTACCGGAGGCCAAGCAATCGGCCCTGCTCCAAACTGGCCCGTTTTGAACCGGCACTCCACTAGTGTTTCGAAAAGTGCAACCAAGGCTCATTTCTGGTTTCCAAGTCAGGTTTGTTTTTAGCAAGGCTGATAATTTTTTAGTGTAAAGAGGATAAAGGGGAGCTTTTGTTTTTGTGTTCTTTGGTTCTATCTCATCCTCCGCTCCTCCCTCCCTTGTTACTGTTGCTGGGGATTGGGTTTCACTCTGGGAAAGTGGCCTCCTGGATCAACCTAATGGAACACAGTCTCTCGCTCTCTTTTTATCTCTCTCTTTCTCTCTCACTCTCTCTTTCGCTCTCTTTCTCCATCTCTCTCCATCTCTCTCTCGCTCTTGCTCTCTCTCTCTCTCTCTCTCTCTCTCTCTCTCTCTCTCTCTCTCTCTCTCTCTCTCTCTCTCTCTCTCTCTCTCTCTCTCTCTCTCTCTCTCTCTCTCTCTCTCGCTTGTTCTCTCTTTGTCTCCCTTTGTATCTCGCCCTTGTTCTCTTTTCCACTACGTCTCTTCTTCTATTCCTTTTTTGCCGATGGCACTGTGTTTGTTCCTCTCTCACTTCGTCTCTTTTATTTTCAATATCTCTCACTTTTTCCCTCTTTCTCTTTGTTTTCCAACCTATGTCGCTCATATTTCCTCCCCCCCTCTCGGGGTGCTCTAGTTAGGGTGGGTCGGGGTGGGGGGTGGGGGGAGCTGAACAGCACCACCCCTAAACGTCTGGTTCTAATAAAGCTCTCACACATACACACAACGCACACACAACGCACACACACACACACACACACACACACACACACACACACACACACACACACACACACACACACACACACACACACACACACCAAGGGGGAGAAGTCAAGAGGCCAGCTTTGTAAAATGGGGGTACATTTTCTAAAAGTCCAACTTCTCTCCCTTCCACACAGAGTGCAAGTGGAAGAATCAAAGATATTATTGTTCCGTTAACAGACGAGTGTAAAGAGAGAGAGAAAGAAAAGAGAAATTGAGAAAGAAAGAAGTGAAGTTAAAGACAAAAGAAAGGGAACCACAGAATGAAAGAGAAAGATAGACAGAAAAAGAGGAAGGAAAAGAGCAGGATCCTGACAAAGACCTTGGCCAGAGGGTCTTAATGCTGACAGCAGGTACTGTGGTCTTGAGCCGGTCAAAAGGAATGCACCATTAGTGACTCATGGCTGAGCTGTTAAATTAGATTAAAGCACTTGTTTACAGCCTGGATGGCCATACACTGACTCACACTTGACTCTGCACAGTCGCTGACACACACGCACATTCCTTCACAAGCTCCTCATTCATACGCACAATCGGCAGAACATTCATCTGTCATGCAGATTCGTTCAGGGTTTCAGAACAAACTGACCCACTACCGACGTAAAGTCCCGACCTACGTTTTAACGTTCCCAGACTCCTCGTCAAATGCTTGTTTTACACCTACACCTGTTCAGCCAACACATGCGCAAATCCATCACCACCACCACCATCATCAGATCACCCATCGTGTTCTGTTTTACCCGTGTTGGCCTGCTTCTATCATGTGTCCAGAAATACATCAAAACAATTAAATGTCCCTTGCTAGAAATATCAGACGTTTCTTTCACCATCGTTCTATGCCCAACATTAGTATATTCACACAAACATCAACGGGGATGTGTATTGGTCACAAGGTAACTGCCAGGCCAAGATTAGGAGCAGTAAGATTTAGTTTTTGCTGCCGCGTTAGTAGTTTGACATTTCTAAAAGTTGATGATTGCACTCCTCACCCCTGCCCTTTATTTTGACCTATACCGCTCTCTGTAGGAGTTAGCTTGAATCCCCTTCAGTAGCAGGGACTTCAATGAGCAACTTCTGAACATAACAAGGAGCGGGGGAGAACAATAGCTTGGAGAGGAGGCTTTTTTTGTCGAATGTGGTTTGGGGTAGCTGTGACCAAGCTTTTTCTCTCACCCCATGTTCCTCTTTAAGCGTTTTGCCGAGACAGCAGGTTTTTAACCCTAACCCCCCAACACCTCATTGAGCCTGGCTCACATCTCGCACGCTAGCAGAGGATTAGCGAACAGGGTGGTTAAGAGTGTAAAAGTTACACTTCTGAGAGGCAGCCATGTTCCTGGTCTTTATTGTTCTACTAAGTACCGGTGTGTGTGTACTGTGTGTTGCCAACGTGATATTGTTGTTACTGAGAGGTACGGGGCGGTGGGACTCAGAAGTTGAGAACAGTTTACTTTCAACATTTAATAGATAACTGATTACTTTTTCATTTGTAGTTGGTCGAAGAAATCACTGCAATGAGATTTATTTTGTATTTGAGTTGTATTCTATCGTTTCTTCTAGAAGTTGTGTAAGAAAACCTAGTTCTGTACCTTGTAAGTGCCAAGGTAACTATTTTAGAATCACTCACATAAATCTAGTAATACCTCTAGTTTTATGTGGAGATGTATGGGGTCCTGCAGAGCATGAGACGTTGCATCTACTATTAGAGACATCAATAAAGTATAATCTTATCTTATAAAGTCATTTGTTAAAGAATTTGTAAGTGATGTTATCCACCTCTATTACAAGGGGGGAATTCCCTTCGATAAGACAAATGTTTGTTTGTTGTTTGTTTGTTTTCATCCAGTGTTGGTTATATGCATAATCAATTATGACAAGTATCATGTAAACAAGTGATCCAGTGACAAGGAAGTTATAATATTATTATATCATTATTATATCATTATTATTATTATCATGTTTTGGTTTTAAAACATCTGTTTTTAAACTTTTCTAGGCCAAGCGTTCAGAAGAACTGGACTCAGACGGCCCCGGGGACCTGGTCCACAACCAGAACATCAACATCCCCCCCTCCAGCCATCTGATCGAGGGCCTGGAGCCCCACAGCCTCTACTCTGTCAGGGTGGCCTGTCACAGCAGCCAGGGCCCCTCCAAGTGGGGCCCCTGGCAGGACATGAAGACCAAAGAAGGAGGTGAGCGAAGACATGCTTGTTTTTACCCAGAGGTGTCATGTGCACGTCTGTGTGAGTTAATGAGTGCCCGTTTACGTGAGATATCTCAAGTGGGTCAAGGCTGGTTACATGGCAGGTTATGTGGCCTCTTCACTAGGTCCAAGTCCGGCCTCCATGGGCTGTTCTGTATATTATACTGCATACTGGACTGTATATTTTTTTGTATATTATGGAGCGCTGAATAGCTGCAAGAATAACACCCTACGGTTGAACTGATCCAGACCAGAGGCTGGTTGCTCTGAGAGAGAGTTGGAGATAGATTTCAATATGGAAAGGGTGAGACAGAGGGAATAAGAGAAAGAGAGAGAGAGTTACAAAGAGTGAGAGAAAGCGATATGGAAAGAATGAGACAGGGCGATTGAGAGACAGAGACAGACCAAGGGTCAGAAGGACATAGGATGAGTCAGAGAGACAGGGGACGAAGTGAAGACTAATAACTGTGATTCCTGTGCGTCCTTAACTTCAGCTCTGTGCTTATGAGTCGGGAGCCATGTGTCACCACCATGCCCCGTGAGCAACAGCACCGCTTCAAATGTAAACTGTTGAGATAGGCAGAGACAGTGGCGTTTCTGTGTGTGTGTGTGTGTGTGTGTGTGTGTGTGTGTGTGTGTGTGTGTGTGTGTGTGTGTGTGTGTGTGTGTGTGTGTGTGTGTGTGTGTGTGTGTGTGTGTGTGTGTGTGTGTGTGTGTGTGTGTGTGTGGGAGTGTTGTGTGTGGGAGTGTGTGTTCTGTGTGGGAGTGTGTGTGGCGTGTGTTTGTGCGTGTGTGTGTCTGTGTTTGTATGTGTGCGTGTGTGTGTGTTTGAGTGTGTGTGTGTGTGTGTGTGTGTGTGTGTGTGTGTGTATGTGAGAAAGTGGCTGTAGCAATAGGCTTCAGTATGTTTGTATTTAAACTGACTGGCCAGGTTATTTTCATGCCAGCTCATGCTGCCTGGAAGTCCGGGCAGAGTTTGCCAGAAACCCAGCTGCCCACACAGTAGTGAGAAATATACATCTCAACACAATGTTTCTCTCATGAACAACAACACTGCAATAGAGGAGGGAGAGTGGGGCTTCACAGCTAGACTCTTCCTGCTCAGGGACTGTTTCTGTTCTTCATTCTGCAAAATAACCACTCACTCCTTGTTTCATTTCTGAGGAATATGTCTTTTGTTTTGTTTATGTGCATTTTGTCTCTCTTTGGTGAGGGGGGGGGGGTGATAGAGAGACAGTGTGAACTAGGAGAGTGACAATATAAGCTTGGAGAGAGAGGTGGAACAATTTGGAGAATGAGTGTTGTTAAGTAAGCTAGAGAGAGAGAGAGATATTGAGAGAGAGAGAGAAAACAGAGCCTATGAGAGGGATATATTGGGGAAGAGGGAACTCAGTGTGTGTGTGCGTGTGTGCACGCGTGTGGAACTTGGATAGAGAGAGAGAGCGAGAGAGAGAGAGAGAGAGAGAGAGAGAGAGAGAGAGAGAGAGAGAGAGAGAGAGAGAGAGAGAGAGAGAGAGAGAGAGAGAGAGAGAGAGAGAGAGAGAGAGAGAGAGAGAGAGAGAGAACAAGACAGAGTGAGTAAGTAAGCTAGAGAGACAGATTGAGTATGGATGACTCGATTATTCCTATTTTCCTCATTTCTTTGCTCGGTGTGGAGAGAATCTTCCAGGGGGATTCATAGACATTCATCAATCCTCTTTCTCTGTCTTCTCAGTAGCTCTCATTCACCCTGAACCTCATGAATCACAGTTCTTCATATATACCACGATACTTCGACTTCTTACTGAGAGCAGAACATGTGTATTTCACATCAGTTCCCATCGATACAAATGTGAGCCCTTGTCAAGGGAATCAGGAAAAATTACCCTCTTCACATATGTATATTTTTTAAGGGCTTATTAGTTGTAGTTATTGATACCTTTGTATTATAATATGTATGTAATATGTAATTAATGATATAATATATATGATTATAATAACATAGATTTAGTATTTTCAATCTTTTCCTTCTATTGAGAAGGCAATTTCTAGCTTTGTCAATAGAATTTGATAACCAATTAATTATATTATTATTATTATTATTATTGCACATGTTGTTATTGTTATTACCTCTACCCTTTTACTTCTACTCTCACTTTTTCTTTCCCTAATTTCTTTGTGCCCACCCATTTCCTTGTCTCTCTACCCATTCCCTCTCTGGCTCAAGGCTGTTAACATTTTCCCAAATCCTCCAGTCTTCCCCTGAGGAATGTATTTCCTGCATCTCCTCTCTCTCTCTCTCTCTCTCTCTCTCTCTCTCTCTCTCTCTCTCTCTCTCTCTCTCTCTCTCTCTCTCTCCCATCTCTCTCTCTCTGCGTCTCTTCAAGGCCCTGCTGTCAGATCCATTTTTAACCTCCTTGACCCTGCATGACCCCTGCTTCCATTTTCTGTCGTACCGAACCCGGGGTGGGGGGGCTCACAGCAAGGCACTGGGGG
This sequence comes from Lota lota, assembly GCA_026745465.1. NCBI lineage: Eukaryota > Metazoa > Chordata > Actinopteri > Gadiformes > Lotidae > Lota > Lota lota. The sequence continues at coordinate 2,327,123 of JACYXH010000096.1, read as the reverse complement.
AGGAGGGGGATGAGTAGAGAGAGGGGAGAGAAAACATGATTTCTGCTGTTTTCCCAAAACCCGCTCCCTCCCCCCTTCCCCCTCCTTGGGGGGACACTCAGATGTCAGTACCAAGATTGGGGGTGAGGTGTGTGTGTGTGTGTGTGTGTGTGTGTGTGTGTGTGTGTGTGTGTGTGTGTGTGTTTGTGTCTGTGAGAGTGTACTTACTTAATACCTAAATATATCTAAAACTATATATTAATTATGGTGTGTCACTAAAACAACCATTCGGTCTCAACAGGGTTTAGAAAGCTGGAAGTGAGTCATAGCAGGGCGTCTTTATACACACACACACACACACACACACACATAAAAGAAAAGCCCTATTGTATAAACAAAACTCTTTCTCACAGAATGCTCTTTATTAATAGAATGATTATGTAAACATTGCATACGTTCAAATATGAAGTTGTGAATTGGTCCTCCTGGGATAAGGACATTAATGCTGGGAAATAATAATGGGAAAATCCCGGGTTATCTTTGTTGTGTTTGCGTTTTTGCTTTTCTTTATGAAAACCAGAGCAGATCCCAGAGAGATGACTCACCTTCTACATCAATCATGAAACCTTTCCATCTCTGTGCTGAACTTGTCCTCACAGACACACCGAGGAAGATGTATGAGTCACTGGGAGAGCGAATGCCGAGTAGATGTATTTATGGGATTTGTGGACAGGACAGTGAAAGGAGGCAGGATAGTGTGTTGAAGAAAAGAATGAATTACATGTAGAACATATATCAGCATCAAACCTGGGAAGTTTATTTTTTTTAGAATTGCCAGACAACTCTCTTGTCCAACTGTGTGTACAACCTTTCTTGTAATAGTTGAGTAGCAGTTTGAGGCATCGTTTGTTTGTCGGATGAGAACCAATCAAATATAAGATAAGATGGTACTTATTTAATCCCAGAAGAAAAAATGCAGTTGTCCCAGACAAAAGTACAGGACAGTAGTAGAAATTCAAAAGTAAGTGAGCGAGTAAGTAAAAACAACCAAAAAGAAATACAGATAATATATATGCATGTTAAAAGTAGTAACAATGTAAAAAAAAAAGTATATACGTAACAAACAAAATAACTGTTGGAAGTATAGCTCTGAAATATGAAGCTTTTATAATCAATAATCGATGATATGGAAGCAGTAGTCTCCCTCCCCCGTTGCTGTCAACGTCTCCTACTGAAGACAAATTGGGTCTGAAGGCAGTTTGTTTGGAGCCTGGTTGTGATGAACCAGCAGGAAGCATGTGTTGGTGTTTTCCTTTTCTTTCTTTGGTTTAGAACAAAGAAACGGCCAATCTTGACTTTCAAGATTTGGAGTAAAAGGGAAGAAGGGAGGGGAACTATGCTGAAGTCAGAACATTCTCTTCAGTTTTTTTTTGTTCAAAGTTTTTACATCATATGTAAACAAATCTCTCTTTTGAACTCAGTGCTCCGTTTTTTTTTTTTTTTTGTGGGAGAAAGGAGAGCAACGTTACTGCAGAGAAGCAGAGTGAGCAAAGCCAAAAAGACTAACTGGGGATGAACAAGAGATGAAATCATGCTGGAATGAAAAACAGAACAGGAGAAATGAAAAGAATAAGAAGAGAGATAGGGGAGAGAGAGAGAGAGAGAGAGAGAGAGAGGGTGACAGGTAGTAAATGAGGAATGGATAGCGGGACTAGGAGGGAGGTGTGTGTGTGTGTGTGCGTGCATGCGTGTTTGTGAGAATGTGTGTGTGCCTGCCAGTGCGTTTGGATTTAAATCTCACTCCGTTTGTACAGTTGGGTGGAGGGAGCTGGGCCAGGGGTTGGTTGGTTGGTTGCCGCTGGCGATGAGAACAGCCTCCACATGTGGAAGCACTCAAGCCCCAATTCTGCTAATGATAGCATCATCCATAAAACCATTCTCCACCAAACCCACTGTGTGTGTGTAGTAACTCTTGTGTTTTGGAATGGGATTTTTGAGCTGTTAGAGGGGAAGTGCAGATACTAGAAAGAGAGAGAGAGAGAGAGAGCACACACACACATAATAAAACACACACACACACACACATGCATCAATACACACACATAAAGAAACCACACACACACACACACACACACTTCAATACACCCACATACATCAATACACACTGATAACCATAGAATCACAGACATACACAAAAACAAAGACACATACACATGATGCATAAACACCAACATAAACACACACACACACACACACACACACACGCACACACACACACACACACACACACACTCCTGAATCTATTTGTAGCATATAATCGGGCTACTTTTTGTCTCTCCGCTGGGCTTTTCTGCTGCCAGCAGACTTTCTATCACTCTGGTTCAAAGGGTGAGAAAGACAAGGGAGAGAAAGAAAGAGCAAGAGATACAGAGAATAAAGGACAGAAAGAAAGAAAGATGGATAAAGAAAGTAAGACAGTAAGTGATAGAAAATAAAAGACAACAGAAAGAACTAAAGAAATACTAAAGGATGACATTAACCAAAAAGAAAGAAAAGAAAGTAAGTAACAAAGAAAAGATGCGATAGAATAAAGGACAACAGACAGGGTGGATGGAAGAAAGTAAGTCAGAAAGACAAAGAAAGCTAGACAGACAAAACTAAAGAAAGAGACAGAATGCAAGACGGAAATACAAAAAGTGACAGAATAAGGTGACATACAGAGAGTAAGAGAAAGACAGAGACAGACAGACAGGATACCCATCCCTCCTCCACATGTCTCCTTAGCTTCAAGAGACAGGCTGGCCGGCTCTTATGTATTCCAGGCTAGGCTAGGTTCTTCAGCCTCTGGTCTGGCCTGAAGATGCTCACATTCTCCACATTCTCCCACATCCGGGCTCCTCCAGCTGCTGGAGACATCCACGCCCTGGAGGCCCGGGGCCTGTCAAAACACCACACGCCCGGCTAACCCTCACCCTAGTGGGCCCCAGCCCCATGGCCCCTAAAGACAGTACCCCTCCTCTCCCCCCCCCATGGTTGTACTCCATCATGGCTGTCCCTCCCTAACCCTAACACATACGCCTTGAAATATTAATAATATAAAAGTTATTTATATAAGTATTTTGGCTGCTGCTCCACTTGTGATCGTATACTCTGATTCTTCCCAGCCCCACTTGTAAATCACTTTGCATTAAAGTGTCTGCTAAATGACTCAACATAAATGTGCTGTTATTACTTTGACATGCTCGCAGGTCAGCAGGATAGTGTACTGTAGTGGATAGTTTGACTCCCATCTGAAAGTTACAGGGTTCGACCCCCATTGCCACGCAGCCCCACCTGTAGGCATTCTAGAGATGCCTCATCCGCTATCTGCTCCTTAATGACCTGTCTTTGAGTTCTCTGAACATTTCTTTGGATAAAAGCATCTGGTATGGTCAAACGTAGTATTTTCAGCAGTAGCTATAGAGTAGCTATTCCAGTTTACATTTTTGCAAACATAAGTTTTTAACATGTGTTTTGAATATGAACAGGTCTAATGTAATGTAATGCAACAAGTGTTGTGTTTTCCTCCCTGTGTCCAGTGCCAGATATTGCTCCTGTCCTCAATCCATACTAACATGTGTGTTGTGTTTCCCTCTCTGTGTGCAGTGCCAGACAGTGCTCTGATCCTTAATCCATGCTAACATGTCTGTCGTGTTAACCTCTCTGTCTGCAGTGCCAGACAGTGCACCCGTTAATGTCAGTGCGGTCCTGAACGGCACAGAGGTTCTCGTCCAATGGGAGGTGCCCACTGGAAAACTGAATGGAGATCTGCAGGGATACATGCTGGAGTACAGCACGCCGAACACGGAGCAGGTGAGACACACACACACACATCCCCCAGACACACACACACACACATACACACACACACACAACACATCATGCAGACACACACACACACACATCAAACATATGCACACACACACACATGCATCTACACATGCACATCTACACAGACACACACACACACACACACACACACACACACACACACAGTTGAAGTTGAAAAACCAATCAATGATTTGCATTCTTTCTATTCATACTTTCTGTTCAGTAGTTTTTTCAGAAACACTTTTGGTATTAAAATGTTGCCAATATTAATTGTATGGTTTAATTAGTGTCAGTTTCCCTCCCTAATTCAATGTAAATCATCTCCTGCTCTTTTGCCCACAGGCTGTTGTGGACACAAGATTGGACACAGAGCTGTCACTCAACCTGTCCAAGCCCCTATCCAACATGACCTTCCGTGTGTGTGCCTACACAGGGGCGGGTCAGGGACCGTGGACCCCCATAAACACTCTGACCCTGGTTACCTCCGGTGAGACACCCCCTATATTCCTCAATATTCCCAAAGACAAACGACCTCCAAGGCCATGGTTCATAATGACTCATATTATATTGGTGGAAAGTACTCTTCTCTATCACGCACCATCAGAAAACTACATTTTTTAGCTAGCATTCTTTTGGAACAAGTTAATCTTAGGTTCTGCGTCACCAACCAAAGACAGTTGGTCATAATAAGGTACACTGCTTGTGCTACATAGCATTTTGAGGTCTATCCTTTGTATCGAGATGGCTATGGCTGTGGTTGAAGCTAAATAACCGTATTTCCGTTCAAAATCAAAGGGAAAATAATGACACAAGCTCTGTTTTTTCTTTCCTGGCAGAAATGGAGGAGCAGCGATCTGGAGGTGAGTAATGAGTAATGGTTATGTGTTTCCACAATCAGCCACAAACACCGCACCACTTTGCTGAAACAATACGCCGGTAAACATTTATGTAGCTCAGTCAAATGTTTACAAAAAGCCATTAAACAAACGTGGGAATATATAAACATATATTAAACCTAACTTAAGAAAGCACAAGGTAGAAAATACAGTTCAAGGGATTAGTTTAAGTTCTATGCTAAAAAGCATTGAAATAAAATCCTTCACATTAAAAGCGGGACTTTTGGGGACGTGATCTGAGTGGCATGGCTTGATGGCAGCAATGATGACCTTATACCACTCTCTGAGGTTCATAGTCCGCTTTCAGCACAACATGGACAGTAGTCTCCTTCCTGTGAAACTCCCCAAAAACAGGAAGAAAGAGGAAAAAAAACAAGAAGACTAGGACCACAGGATGTGAAATAGTGTCTGTTTGTGAGCAGTGTGTGTGTGTGTGTGTGTGTGTACGCGAATGTGTGTGTGTTTATGCGCGTAAATGTGTTGGTGTTTTAATGTGTGCATTTAAATGTGTGTGTGAATGTATTTGTGTGAATGCGTATGTGTGTGTGTGTGTGTGTGTGTGCCCGTGCATATGCATGTGCATTTTAATGTGTATGTGTGTGTGTGTGTGTGTGTGTGTGTGTGTGTGTGTGTGAATGGGGGAGACGCGTCATAAATATTTACAGCTTGCGACATCCTCGCTTTGCATCTCTGTTTGTTTAGTCTAATGGAGCCAGACAGACGATTCAAACGAGAGCCAAGCACGTAAAGAAAAACAGAGAAAAGAGAAAGGAAAGAAAAGGAGGCAGAGATGAAGGAGAGAGGGGGAGGATAGATGGATGGATACAGATTTCAGGATCCACACACTGCAGTAAACACTAAACAACACTGCCATTCTTACGTCCTGACTATCCAATTATCATTTATCTTACTGGCTGAACTGGAACCAGTTGAATTCTCTTTCATCCACTTGGTTCCGCTAGGAAGAGATGGCTTCATTATAGACGGTCGTCAAATCTAAACACTCAAATTAACCTTAAGCCAGCCTTCTAGTGATAATACACAGTATGGTTTAAACCTAGAATCAATAAGGAAAATTATGTGTAAATCTAGGAAGCCAATGTCCAAAACCACTGTTTCCATATTTCACATTCACACGGTTTCATTTCCTGTAAAGCAGTGTTAGTTATGCTTATACATTTGAGTTAAAGGAGAAGTTAAAGCGGAAGTTTGGTGACCTTTGTCCCTTCTCCAAGTCGCTGTAGCACCCCCACCCCCAATTCAGCTTTCCCAGTTACACAGTTATAAAGTATACTGAATATATATCAACTATATACAATTATCCCCGTTCAATGTGGACTCATGACGATAAAAAATAATTAAAAGATTTGTTAACTATGTGACTTGACTGACCATGTCGCTCTCTCTCTTGTCCTCTCTCTTTCTTTCTCCTTTCTCTCTATCTCTCTCTACCTCAGGCTTGTCCTCGCTGCCAGCCTTTTCCTGGCACTGGTGGTACGTCGTCATGGCGATTGCCGGCGCGGTGGCCATGGCGGTGCTCATGGCTGTCTACGTGGCCAAGCTGCGTCGCAAGGAGACACGCTTCGGGTGAGCTTAGATCCACCGCTATGCTGTCAAAGTCAGTAGCAGGACAGCAGGAAAATGTGACTCAACATGAGACTCAACCCAACCCTGACTTAACAGTGACTTACTGCCTCTAACACTGGGCCAACTGGGCCGACTTCGGTTGGCCAACTTCGGTTCTGGATGCATTCTGAGGCATTAGGGGTGTTGTAGTGTAGCAGACACATGCGCTTCACGCCTCAGTGATGTTTGGTGTTAAATCACCCATGCTTTCAGCTGCGCTTACCGTCTGATGAAGTGCTGAATGCTAACTTGGCTCTTTCTGGGGCTGCTGGTGTTTGTGTGTGTGTGTGTGTGTGTGTGTGTGTGTGTGTGTGTGTGTGCGTGTGTGTGTGTGTGTGTGTGTGTGGGCGTGATCTTGCAGAGAGGCATTTGAGCCTATGATGGAGAGTGGGGAGATGGTCGTGAGGTACCGTGCACGGCGCACGTACAGCCGCAGGACCACCGAAGCAACATGTAAGCTCTCTATCCATGCACACGCCAGAAGAGGTTCACCACTCTCTCTCTTTCTTTTTTCTCTATCTCTCTCTCTCTCTCACTTTCTCTCTCTCTCACTTTCTCTCTCTCTCTCGCTCACTCTCTCTCTCGTTCTTTCTCTCGCTCTCTCTCTTTCTCTTTCTCTCTCTCTCTCTCTCTCTCTCTCTCTCTCTCTCTCTCTCTCTCTCTCTCTCTCTCTCTCTCTCTCTCTATCCGTACACACATCTTAGATAGATAAGGATCATCTTTAGTGGTTAGCTCCAGCCAAAGGATTCTGGGTTCAAACCCCAATGTCCACAGCCTACCTGTAGGCATCCTAGAGCAGGTTGTCCTACCTGTTTCTGCTCCTTATTGACTGGTATCCAAAGTTCACTGTAAGTCGCTTTCGCTAAAACTTTAAATAAATAGATAGTGAATGGTAGATAAGCCTCCGATCCACCAGCACCACCCTGGCTTCCCTGTATCTCCCCAGCAGGCCCCAACCTGTCCCCCCACATCAGGAGGGCATAGATGGGCTCCTATAGAAGCTCTGTGTATGAATAGAGTTACAGCAATTACTGTGTCAAAACCCCCTGGCCCTGGGGCACAATAATGTTGTAACTGTTAAAGAGTAACTACATAATACAGGATTTACCTGTGCTGTCAGCCATATAAAGGTTATAAAATCCACCTGAAGGTTCAAAATGTGACAGGTTGACCTTTCCTTGGGCTACTCTGGGCGGATGGGCACGATTATGTCACGTGGTATCACTCTGGTCTACACTTGTTTACACACATGTTACGGATCCAGTTTGAAAACAGATCGGTGTCTAGAGCTTGAGGGGGGTGCCTCAGCCAAACCAATCATCTAGGTTACCAATAGAAAAGAGACAAAAACAAAAACGTTCCATTTCCATTACGCTACTGTTTGGTTTGTAGTTACTCTTTAAAGCCCAAGGCACACGCCCGTATAGGGACAGAGGCAAAATAATAATTTCCATGTCCAAAATAGACGAGAGTCCTTTACAAAGCAAGCTTAAAAATATGCTACATTCGCGCTCCCAGTGCTTTGCTCTGTTAAAACAACGTGATTCTATAAATTTTTTGGGTCATGCTACAAGTGTGTTCCGAAATTTGCACTCCCAGTGCTTTGGGCTTAAGTGTGTGAATAAGTATTTCAACCGCAGGTGTAGGGCCTCATCCCTGCAGCCAGCCGGCCGCAGGAAGTGCCCTCTCTGCTGTAATGATACGCTGAACTGAGGTGATTTAGAGCTTCGAGGCAGGACTAATGTTCTCAGGTGCTTTAGCTGCTCCGAGCTGAGGCTAACTAGCATGAAGAACAGATATCCCCCCCCACCACCACCACAGCTGCAAAAACACTCGTTCAGACGGGGTCAGCTGACATGCTTCTCGTAGTATGTAATGAAGAGTTTATCGGCTGCTTATGCCAAATTTGAGGTTTGATTTAGTGCAAATCGTTTTAGCAGGAATGAGTGTGTGAAAAAAAGTCGTTGAAACACTGCTTTAAACACATTACAAATACCACTAACATGATTTGAGTTTTGTGGTTTTACAGTATCTTCCTTTGGCACATCATTTAGCTGGCACAGTGTCAAGCTGACTTGGCACAGGATTAAACGATTAAAAAAAAAATCTTCTTGAATGGCAGCCATCGTCAGACTTCCCCTGCAGTACACCTAATGGTACTATATAGCAACCACATAATACATAATTTAAAAAAAGCATGAGCATGAGTTAAAGTATGGTCAATTATAGTGTTCTCATGTGACAACAGGAAATTACTGTTATTGTGTGCTAAGAAGTTAAGATTGATGCTTTAGGTTACCTGACATATCATACCCTTAAACCCCCAAGAAGGTTCATATTACACGCAGCAGACCCTCGTTCAAGTCACAACATTGTACCTGTGTTGCATACAAAATAATGGTGCATACCTGACCCGCAAGTCTCAACTTGCCACAGTGACAATGGGGACGGAGATGAGGTCCCTACTATGACAGCAAAACGAGAAGAGATGGAGAGATGACTATGATTAATGAGTGTCATCAGGGCATCTTTTCCCTGATTGGTTGCGAATTAAATGTTGCCTGTCAATCACAGGTACATGTATGCAACACCTCTCCGTGGCGGAAGTAGGGAGCAAAGAGTCAGGGGACGTTTTCTGGTTGTTTAGTTTAAAATTCTTGCTATTTTCTGCTCATTTCTGACCTCTCTCTTTACAAGCAACAGCACCTTTAATATGCTTTGAAATGGGAGTGTAGGGGGAAAAACGCCTGTTGGAGAAATCAAGCTGGAGCCCTGCTGTTGTTTGTTAGCTTCTCAAAAACAAAGCTGGACCCCAGGAAGTTGGGGTTTGCTCATGGCTGGTCACGCTAGCATGTTTCGCAAGTTTGCAACATCCCTGTGGTGGGAGCACATCGCTGTCTGAGCACGTGGCAGATTGATGGTCCAGCTGCATATGTGTTCCAGCCTGTCTTTCACCTTGTCACATCCTTCCTGGCCCAGCTGGGGGAAACAAGGGGTGTGATGTAGTAGAGTCTTGTGTATCCATTGCACCGCGCTGCAGACGCCAGCTGGGCCTGATGGAGCTGGGGTTAGCTAACCTAATACCCCTGACCTCATTTCCCCAGAGCCCATCCTATCAGATTAAATGAATTGATTACATGTAGGGTGATATTGTGTTAGCCAATGTGTGAGGAGCTACTCTGCGTTCGAGGAGGTTTGGCGTGTGTCAAAGTATCTTACTCATCGTAAACTCTTCCGAAAACAAATTTCATACGATTTCAGATGATTCTATGAGAGGGTTACATTCCTTTGAGAGGAATGTGATCATCAATTAGAAAAAAAGTGAATCAACAGTTATAACAATAATTTTAATTAGGAATTATCTCTGGTAAGCTTCCAGACACAAAAAAACTCAAACCTGATTAATATTGATATGGACAACAATTATTTTATCCCAGTGGAAGACAGATTGTTATCAAACCTTTCAACAGACCTTCAAACCTACACTGGAACCACGTTCCAGTGTATTCACTATAACAATTTTGCAGGTGGCTTACAGTGAATTTGTTTTTAGGCATGCAGATATATACAATAATGAGCAGGTAGGGAGTTAAGGTATCTGTTCAAAGGATGCCTACAGGTAGACCGCAGACAGTGCCATTCGAACTCAGAGCCTTTTAGGAATCTTTCATTCCAACACCCTAACCACCGCTTGAATATCATGTATTTGTGATGTAAAGGAAGTTACATCCCTAATTCCATCTCTCTCTCTCTGTTTCCTCCAATCAGTGAACAGCCTGGGCATCAGCGACGACCTGAAGCAGAAGCTACAAGACGTTATGGTGGACCGTCACAAACTCACCCTGGGAAAGACTCTGGGGGAAGGTGAGCCAGAAACCAATCAGGTCTCCTTAAACATGTTAATGCAGGGGTTCCAACCATTTTGAGCTTGTTACTCCATTTTTAGATCTGAAAGTTCTGGAGACCCCAACTTCTTAAATGTTCATGCATCTGCTCCCACACACATTGTTTTAACCTTAACAACATTTGCCAAGTGGGGCCCTGACCCCAAGGTTGGGAAACACTGTGTCAACGTGTATCAGTAAGGTCTTTGGAGGTGCTGAGAAATTTGCTAATAAAGAGGCTACAAGAGGCGTCTGTTGGTGTTTCTGTTGCATGGCCCATCCATGTCTTATCAGAACTGGCAGACCGAGACTAGAGAGAAGAAGGCCTTGTTCTTCTTATCTCTGCAAGCTTCCGCCAGGCTGCGGCTCCTGATAAGAGACTGCTAGAGAAGTGTGTGCTCTGTGTTCTGCAACCCGGATATCCAACTCCTCGCAATATAATTAAGCACCATGAAAGATAGAAGAATATTAGTATTGGTGTCTTATTTGGCTCCCCTCGCTAATGCGCTAACCATGTAGCAACACAGGATTCTAGTCCAGTTTTTCCTGTCAGTCTTCACTGTCCTGTCCGTAAGATGCACAAAACCCCTGGCCCATAACACTTTGTTTTTATAATAATACTAATACTCAAAGATGATTCAATATTATTTAAACAGACAGCGATGAGGTCACAACACACACTGTTTGTTGTGTTCTCAGGAGAGTTTGGTTCGGTGATGGAGGGGCTGCTGACCCAGGAGGAGTCGGTTCTCAAGGTTGCTGTGAAGACCATGAAGAGTGAGTGGAGCTTGAAGACACACCCTGGGAGCAAACGCTTCCCCCATGACATCATCATCAGAATACATTTATTAGAGGATTAGAATCTATTGTCTTTTGATGGGAGAAGGATCCAAACCTCTAACTCACAGTGACAGGGTTAGCTCCTTATAATCCACCCACCGCCTGATTGACTCCTCACCCCTCTATTCATACTCCTACCTTCTCACACCTCCTCCGCCCTCACCTCCACCATCACCTTCTTACACCTCCTCCTCCACCCTCTACTCCTCCTCCCTTACCTTCTCTCACCTCCTCCACCATCACCTTCTACAACCTCCTCCTGTACCCTAATCTCCTCCTCTCATGCCTCCTCCTCCCTCACCACTAGAGCAGCAGAGTACAGTAGAATACGGTGCAGCAGAATACATTACAGTAGAGGAGAGTACAGTAGAGCAGAGTACAGTAGAGTGCCACTGACTGGTGTCCTATCCTCTGTAGTTGCCATCTGCACGCGCTCTGAGATGGAGGACTTCCTGCGCGAGGCCGCCTGCATGAAGGAGTTTGACCACCCTAACGTCATGAGACTGCTAGGTAGGACTACACACACACACACACACATACACACACACACACATACACACACACACACACACACACACACACACACACACATACATATGCATACGTATGCTTTGATGGTTCTCAACCTCACAAAAAAAATGATCATACATTATAAAATATATATTTTGTAGGAATGTATGTGTGTGTGCAGGGTGGTGAACGGAGAGACAGAGTGAGAGAGAGAGGATTAGCACAACCTGATTTAAGTCCCTCAAATCCAATCTTAATCCCCACGTGTTCACGATCTAGTCTAAATACCACACATTTAGGTCTGTACAGAGAATACTACGACCTTATGTCCCTACTGAGAACACTACGATCATAGGTCTGGTTTGGCCTCTATGACTCTGGTCTGGTCTCTATGACTCAGGTCTAGTTTGGCCCCCATGACTCTGGTCTGGTCTCTATGACTCAGGTCTAGTTTGGTCTCAATTACTCTGTTCTGGAGTGTGAGATGTGACTGTTCTGGTCTCCACTTATCTGGTCTGGAGTGAGATATGACTGTGTGTTCTGGTCTCTACTAGTCCGGTCTCGTGTTTGAGATGTTGATGGTGTGTTCTGGTCTGGAGTGAAAGAAGTTGATGGTATGTTCTGGTCTCCATTAGTCAGGTCTGCAGTGTGAGATGTTGACGGTGTGTTCTCCTTCCAGGTGTGTGTCTGCAGACGGTGGAGAGCGAGGGCTACCCCTCCCCGGTGGTCATCCTGCCCTACATGAAGCATGGAGACCTCCACAGCTACCTGCTCTACTCACGGCTGGGAGACACCCCCGTGGTCAGTCCCAACACACAACCATAACCAGCCTAAATACAACCACACCATACACACACACTAAGGGATGGAGAACACACATATACATGCACGTACTATGAGATAGAGAAACACACATATATACACACATACATACATGCATACAACCTACACAGAAACACACACACACACACAAACACACACACAGCCAGACATATTTGAATCCACACACGCCCAGGTGTGCGTAATGTTTTTAAAGATTATCATACATGAGCTCACATTGACGCCACAGTATCAGCAGTGGTGTGATCCACAAGGTCAGGAATGGGCGTCAGAGAGAGAGAGAGAGAGAGAGAGAGAGAGAGAGAGAGAGAGAGAGAGAGAGAGAGAGAGAGAGAGAGAGAGAGAGAGAGAGAGAGAGAGAGAGAGAGAGAGAGAGAGAGAGAGAGAGAGAGAGAGAGAGAGAGAGAGAGAGAGAGAGAGAGAGAGAGAGAGAGAGAGAGAGAGAGAGAGAGAGAGAGAGCTCTGGGGTTTGGCTGCTTAGTGGGGTTAGTGTTATTGTCTTTGATTAATAACAGATGAAGGCATCATTTTGGAAGTGACGGCAGCGAGGGCCATACGTACGAGACAAGTCCCCAGTTGCCAGAATTGATTGAGAAATACAAACGTAATCAAAACAACCTCGGAGAAATGTGAGTCGGATTGCACGCAAGCGAGTAGCGTGACGCTGCGTCCCTCCCTTTGGAACGGAGACTGCACTGCTTTCAGATGTGGAACAAGGAACACAATAATTCCCATTGAGCGCTTTTAGTAAACACACCCTCGCTGAGGTTAGCGGGCTGGCGCGACACACATGGCTGAAAGACTTGGATGACTTCTCCCCCTCCTGTGCAGTTAGGGAAGTGCAGGGGGACAAATCTGACCCAAAGATGTCATGCTTGAAATGGATTTCGAATTATCCAATTGATAACGGGATGATATATTGCTCATTTGAGGTTTGCTATTTGCAAGATTAAGGGTTTATTATTGATTAACAATAATGACTTAATGAATCTTCCCTTTTCGCTGATCTTGCCAAATGACAGAACATTATATTTTCTTATTTATATATAGAATATGTATCTCTAGAGTGTATCAAGGTGTTTTGGTCATGTAATCATCTGCTCCTCCTGTGTGTGTCCTGTAGTACCTTCCCTCCCAGATGCTGGTGAAGTTCATGACTGACATTGCGCGGGGGATGGAGTACCTCAGCAACAAGAACTTCATCCACCGTGACCTCGCTGCTCGTAACTGCATGTAGGTTCCCTTCCCTTCCCACCCCACCCCCTCCCCACCTTCTGCTTTCCAACCCTCTCAGTTCCTCCGTCTTCTTCTGCTTTGGACATTCTCTTCTATGTGTCGATGCTGACTCTGGGATTCGAACTCCTGGGAAACGCTGCCGTATCGTAGTCAATGGAAGGTGCGCCACTGGCAGTGTTTTGTGGTTGTATCCGATGGGCTACGTCCAAGCGAAAGCAAAATAATTGCTGAGCTTTAACTCTTGATGAGAAACGCTAGCATCAACTCACCACTTTCAGTCATAAACGATGACGGCGTTCTTTTTACATTGATTGTTTCCAATGTACGATGAAGCAGTTTGTGAACGTACATATAGCGGCAAGTTTGCGCTATATGTGGAGGTGGAGGTGGCTCCACCAAGATCTGAGGTGGAGATCTTGTCTCCCTGTACCCCCCAGCCAGGCTGAAGGAACACATGAACGTGTGTGTGTTCTAACTGAGTTGTGTGTCTCACCTTCTACTTCTTCCTCCACCCAGGCTGAATGAGAACATGAACGTGTGTGTGTTCTAACTGAGTTGTGTGTCTCACCTTTTACTTCTTCCTCCACCCAGGCTGAATGAACACATGAACGTGTGTGTGTTCTAACTGAGTTGTGTGTCTCACCTTTTACTTCTTCCTCCACCCAGGCTGAATGAGAACATGAACGTGTGTGTGTTCTAACTGAGTTGTGTGTCTCACCTTTTACTTCTTCCTCCACCCAGGCTGAATGAGAACATGAACGTGTGTGTGTTCTAACTGAGTTGTGTGTCTCACCTTCTACTTCTTCCTCCACCCAGGCTGAATGAGAACATGAACGTGTGTGTGGCCGACTTCGGTCTGTCCAAGAAGATCTACAACGGAGATTACTATCGCCAGGGCCGCATCTCAAAGATGCCCGTCAAGTGGATTGCCATCGAAAGCCTGGCGGACCGCGTCTACACCACCAAGAGCGATGTGGTCAGTGGGCCCTTCCATATATGTGGGGTGTTTGTGTAGCAGTAGTAGTAGCAGTCATATTACAGAACATGTGTGAAGCCAACATTAAAAGAATGGCTGCATCAGCAGTGACAGCTTTGTTTGATTGTTTAACCTAAAATGGCCAACAGACGCCATAAATGTCAAGCCGGTACTGATAATCCTATGGATCGCTACATCCGTTATGTTTGATAACTCAAATGGCCTTAATGCAAAATGTAATCATAACGGGACGGCCATTTATATGAGTGATTTGTTTGCATCTCTCTCTGTGTGGACACAGCCTCACATGCGTCACAATGCACTTTCTATATGAATCACACTGTAGAGAGTCTTTGATGGTGTAGGCAAATGTAACTTAAACAAAGTGTGTGTGTTTTCTCAGAGTGGAATTGTAGTGCAGCAGTGTTTGGCATTTGTGTGAGACCCAAAGGGATTTTCCTTTGGGTCTCTCTGTCTTTTCTCTCTACTCTCTCTTCTCTCTACTCTCTCCTCTCTCTCTCTCTCTACTAAAATAAAATTGCATTTATATTCAAAAGGCTTTATTTACATGGAAAACATACATTTTCATTGCCAAAGCACGCAATAAGTAAAATGAGATACAAAATAAGTAATAACAATGAAAACAAAAGGACTTCTCTCCTCTCCAACCTCCCCCTCTCTTCTCTTCTCTCTCCCTCCTTTGTTCCATGTTCCTCTCGCCCTGTATTCACCGACTGTGTGTTTCGGTTTTGTAACCCAGTGGTCATTCGGTGTCACCATGTGGGAGATCGCCACGCGAGGCCAGACGCCGTACCCGGGCGTAGAGAACAGCGAGATCTACGACTACCTGAGGCAGGGGAACCGCCTCAAACAGCCCCCTGACTGCCTGGACAGCATGTGAGTAGCGAGACAGTAGTAGTGGTAGTTGACCACTGGGGAGCTGATCTGTCTATCATCCATCTGGATGGACGCACCCACTTATGACATCACCAGTGGATAGATTTAGCAATGGCTTGGAATGATCAACTCACATCTGGTGGCAAAATAGGGGCAACCTTTAAAAGTAAAATAATAAAAACCTTTCCTTGATATGTTATATGTTATGGTATCATATGAAACCAATTGGAAATTTTATAAATTTAGTAATGATCCTTTGTATTTACAATGAGGACGATATCAATTAATTAATATATTTCTTTCTAAAGAGTTTTTTTACTTGACTATTATATTTATATAAAAAAAAACACACACTTACATTCAAGCAGCAAATAAGGATGTACTCACAGTTCCCTATGGTATCAGAAAGTATGAATACAACACATTACACTGCCATTGATGGTAAAACTGTACCCTGCACAGTGCTCAAACAGCCTTGGACAGCCTGACACACTATGATGCTGCTTGTTACTGACCTCCCCCCGCGTCCTTCCAGCTACTCCCTGATGTTCTCTTGCTGGCTGCTGAGCCCCAAGGACCGCCCCAGCTTCGAGGACATGCGCTGGGAGATGGAGAAGGCCCTGGACGACCTGCCGGACCCCCAGGACCCCGACGAGATCCTCTACGTCAACATGGATGAGTCCTCCGTGGAGCTGGGGGCCGTCGGGGGTCGCGACCCCGCGGGGGCCGGCGGCGGAGGTCCTTTGGGCCTGAAGGGCCTGGACTCGGTGACCACGGTGGAGGTGCACCACAACAACCGCTACGTGCTCTGCCCCCAGCACGAGCCCGTCCGCGGCCTCGCCGACTCCCTGGAGAGCCTGGACATGCCCGTGTCCTCGTCCACCGCCACCCTGCCCTACCAGACGTCCTGCCGGCCCACGCCCACCCCGCCCACCCAGGCCTCCACCCCTACGCTGGAGGTGCTGGAGGACAGAGAGGCGCTAGGCTCCAGGAAGGTGCCGTGGGAGTGACAACAGCCCCTCACCCCCTGCTGGTGGTCAGAGACTAGAGAGGGAGGGAGAGAGCCAGAGAGAGAGAGAGACTGAGAGAGAGAGAGACTGAACACGAGCTGATGTGTACCAGCTCCTCAGCCAATCAGAGAGCAGTACACCGCCACACTGCTTCCCTGGCTGGTGACCTCACTCAGCTTAGTGTTCTCCCTACAGTTTGCACAAACACACACACACACGCACTCTTGGGGCATTCCAAGGTATTGGGAGAGTGGGGGTCTTATCCCTCCCTTGACTGAGACAAGCACATATCAAAGCAAGAGGTATGATATACCATATACTAAATGATGGCTGTACAACGAAAACACAAAACGTTACCACAATCCTCGACGCCATGCCATTCATTCAGACTACAGATGAACTGTCGTCTGTCATCTGCACTGCCGCACAATCAAAGACAAGAAAACCCCTTCCACCACCATCTTCGTTGTCTTCCTCATGAGAGCAATAATGTGCCACCACTCTTCATCACTGACTTGGATACAACAAGCTTGCGTTGATCCGACAAAGTGAGCCGATGTTTCCATGGAACCAGCTCACACACTGCCAACACCCACACGTTCGTACAAAGCGCTCGACGACCTCAGGAGCATACACTGCCTTCCCGAGTAAGAGGACAGATTTCTTCCAGCGGGAATTCACACGTCTCGTACACTGAGGACATGAGAATGGCCAGGAAAGAATACATTAGAGAAGGAAAGGGAAAAGAGAAGAAAAGGGAAAATTCCAGAATGTTGTTTTTTCGTATTTACTTGGGTGTAAATGTTACTTGGAATACCGTATATATTTCAGACTTCAGTGAAATATCATATCAGCTTCCTGTTAGAAAGTTACTATTTCTAGTCCATTATGTTGAAGGTCAAGTCCAAGTTATTTTATTTTATGTGTAACAAAAACAAAAACGTCCCATTGTCATTGAGCCATTTATGGCGAAGCAGCTTTGTACTCACGGCTCGATGGAGTTTAGTAAGTTGTTCATGACGATCACTGTCTCTGTGGTTTAAGATTCTTCCTCTTCTTTCACTCATAACTCAGCAGCCTGAGGTGACGCTCAACTAGAGCAATGGTACTTCCTTCGACTCGCTACGGCTCTAATCGTTTAACCTTAACTCCTCAGCTCTACCAGAGCCATCAAGCGTCGAGTTTAATGACTTAATAATTTGGCTGGGAAGCCCCGCCGTAATAATCAATGGAAGGAGCTCCACTCCCCGTGATGCGGCTCTGTCAGTATTTCCGTCCAAGCAAAGAATTATGGCAAACGCTATTTCCTATCTCATAAATGATGACATCCTTATTTGTGGTACGGGTGTCATTCGCATGGCGAAAGCCATGCAGAAAATGCTGGGATGGGCCGGTACGACCACAGTCTGAGCAGCTTCAAGCGAGCAGCTGCCTTGCTCAAGTGTCCTTTAGTGTTGGTGCTTGGGAAAAGGTGCTCCAGAAAAGGTGCTCCAGACTTGGAGAGATGCGATGTGTACGATCCTGAACGCATGCCACTTGATTGTATGCAGTTAAAAAATACTCCCGTTGCTTTCAAATGTTGCAGCACAAAGACAGTGTTAACAATAATTTAGTTTATGTGGATTTTTGTCGGTTTATGTATTTTTTTTACACCCAACTTTGCACTAATGTAAACATGCGTTTGTATTTTCTGTACCTCTTTGTTTATATTGTTTTTGTATTTTTGTGAATCTTCTTTTTTTTACTGACATGGTTGATTTGTAGAAAGCCTGTCGTGACTATTCTGCCTTCAATACACTCCAACTACAGGCCATGGCGGTAGTCCGTGCCTGTGGAAGTATCACAGGGGCGTTGTACTGTAGTTGGACACATGGAGGGTTTTCCATTACTGAATGCGTGGGCCGAAGGGGGACATGAGTCAGATCCCACAACCTTGGTCGGCCCGGTGGTTTCCAGTGAGACAGAGACTCTGTGTTTCAGGAGGTTTAACACAGCTCTTTAAACAGAGACGGTTCAGTGAGAGACCGACTACAGGCGACGGTCTGCTTTAGGAAGATTTACCCACTGTGATTGGCCGGCGCACATGCACTTATTTTTTGCTCGTGTTAATGCCGTTTTTCACGAGGATGGCGTGGCCTTTTTCCTGGCGTACCTGGCATACTTTTCTTACAGTTTTGGAATGTGTCAAGGCGTGTCTGGTGCTAAGTTTTCTAGGTACTTAGTTCCGCTCAAGTGGTATACAATAGCCTGTTCTGCCCAACACAACGTAAATTGAATTCATAATATAGTGTACATTTCCTTCCCGTTTTATCTAAGGTACTGTACTTTTTAATAAAACATTAGTCTTAATGTATCTGAACCATAGACGGACATATGAGAATTAGACCCTGGCTTTATATTTAGACCCTGACCAACATATTTCCGGTTGAAAAATAAAGATAGAATATATAAATACTTTTTTATCAAGTGTATGAAATACATCGGCCCTCAAGAAAAGAAAAGCTTACATGATATCATAAAAAGTTACATTATTCTATTCATCCTCCACCACTATCCTCCATGTCGTTCTTTATTGTCCGAATTAAATTACAATTTGTAAAAACAAAATGTACAAAGTGCCTTTTACAGAGTGACTATTTTGTAGTACAGCAGTTTGGGTGAACCATGTATCCTACTTCAGGTTTTGCATACAAGTATGCAGAACTGGAAGCAGAGTGTACTATGATTGCCAATGATGTCACTGCCTTAATTTGTAAACAGATTTCATTTTTATACCTACAGTATTTTGTATTCAAAATAAATGTGTTTGTTCCTGTAGTGGCCCTCTGTATTTGTGTGTTTTACAAACGTTGGCATCAATCTAAATGGTAAATATCAGACATATTGCTGATATTACAGCGTTCAGGCCATGAGGTAACAATGTTTACAATTGTTATTGCTTTTCTAGCCTATTGATACGAGGAACGGTCGGTTGATCAGCAACACGTTAACCAGTCTTTACACTTCTTCAGTTACACCTCGCTCTAAAGTCAACCGCAAACACACAAGCGACCAATCATAGACCCGCATGCATATGATTTTTCAGTTGGCATGTCCTCAGAAGTGGATGTAGGAGATCTGCACGTCTCCCTCGATCTCCAGGATGTCCACCTGGGTAAAGGGCTGCAGCCGGTGGGCGAAGTCGAACAGATGCTGGCCGTTCACAAACACCTTGAACCGCTGGTTGCCGCAGCGAATCGACATCTGGAAACAAAATCCAAGCGGAAAGCAGAGTCAGAACTAGGGTCCTTTTTATTACGGGTTCATTCAAGGGCCCCTATTTTACCGCTAGGTGTGATTTTGATTAGGCATTACAGGCCATTGCAAAATACACCCTCTAGTGACATATCATATGGGAGTGCCCACCCAGATGTATGATGGATAGATCATAGATGATTGATGGCTAATCAGCATCACACCTGGTGGTATAAAAATTTGTTATTTTTATACAAAACCTGCAGCAGAAGAATGAAAAAATAGAACCACGTTCACGGCAAGTTGCTTCATCAAAGCATCTGCTAAATAGTGTTAAATTGTCAACTTACATTATCAAAGCTATCCTACTGTGTCCCAATAGACACGAGGAGACCTATAGACTAGAAGGCTATAAGGCTTAAAAATAATTACTAACCTTGCATTTCAGATTCCTATGGCTACTATGCACTCTGTCCAGTTGTTTTCAAACCAGGTTGTGTGTACCCTTTGATTGTTCTCAGTCTTACTTGCAAGTCATTTTGGATAAAAGCTAAATCAGCTTTAATGACTGAATGTAAATGTAAAGAAGACAGAACTTTGGCCTTACGTCAAAGTACTGTCCCTCCACGAAGGGGTTGACAGACATCCCTCTCTCCTCCTGGCCCCAGTTGCCTTCCATCATGGAGTTCCTCACCACGATGCCCTCTCTCACCCGGGGGTTCATGTGGAACGCAATGTCTCTCGATCGGCTCGCCTTCAGGTTGATGCACATCCTGTCGAGTGGAGCAGATTCAGAGGCCGAGTCAGAATGTCCCGGAGCGTAATGGGACTCAATGTGACACACACACACACACACACACACACACACACACACACACACACACACACACACACACACACCAACTACTAACTAACAATTGTGTGTTATCCCACACACACACACCTCTCTCCTCCGTAGGGTACCATTCCTCTGATGATGATGGTCCTCTTCGGAGACATACCTCCTGGGATCATGGTGTTGAAGGGAACAGTCTGGACACAGAAAATAAACTGTAACACACCTTGACCCTGACATGACCCAAACCCCATCACCCTGTAACCTCTCACCTCGCCTCTAACCCTGGAGCAGGGTGTTGAAGGGAACAGTCTGGACACACACAATAAACCGTAACACACTTTAGCCCTGACATAACCCTAAATCACAACCCTGTAACACTGTCAGCGGACCCCAGACCCGAACCCTGGATCATGGTGTTGTGGGGAACAGGCTGGACTCAGACACCAGGTCGTCTGACATGGGGCTCCTGGCTGTCCCGCGCTCTAGACTAAGGCTCAGGGGTGACCGCGCCTTTGCTGTTGCAGCCCCTACATTATGGAATAGCATCCCCTTCTCCATAAGATCTGCCACCTCTATCGATTGTTTTAAGTCCAGGCTCAAGATACACTTTTATTCATTAGCGTTTGGATGATCTCCTCCCGATGTGGTTTTATCTCTATAATGTTCTTAATTTGTATCCATACACTGTGTGTTTTTATGTTTATGTGGGTGTTTTTAGTTTTTAGTCTTATTTACTGTGATTTTTACCTGCCTGCTTGTACAGCACTTTGGTCAACGTGAGTTGTTTTTAAATGTGCTTTATAAATCAATTTGATTTGATTTGATTAAACCGGTCACCCTAGCATAGACTAACCCTAACCCCTTACCTAACCTAATTTATAGTTTAAGACCTAACACTATCACCTAATCTGTAACCTAATTCCAACCTTGTTCAGCCCTCTTTTATGGTAGGTGGCGAGGGGCTTGCATTTCCGACATTATAACATATGAAATATTATATTAATGATTACTTACAGGATTGTACTCTGGTTGGCCACCCATACTCTGAAATCACAACCACAGAACACAAGTCAATATAAAAACACCAAATTACTTCTCTTTCTGAGAGAAGTGTATTCTTTAAGTAAACACGTCTGTGGGTGTGTGTGTGTGCATGTGCACAAGTGCTCACCGGTAGGTGAGCTCCTGGGAAGCCTCCACCCTAACAGGAACAGACAGAAGACCGATGAGGCTCAAAAAGTTCCCAATACAGATTACATCAAATAAGTAATTAGTTAGCTACGATGAAGAACAACTTCCAGTGCTCACCCCCATCCCTCCTTGACCTCCAGGGTACCCCCCCTGACCACCAGGGTATCCACCCTCACCACCCGGGTACCCGCCCTGACCTCCTGGGTACCCACCCTGACCTCCCGGGTACCCACCCTGACCTCCCGGGTACCCACCCTGTAGGAACACAGTAAAGAATGTTCTAAAACACGCAAGTGATTGAAGTAAAATGAGCTCCCACAAAACATTACGTTATGCTGAGACTTACCCCCATTCCTCCACCCTGACCTCCTGGGTACCCGCCCTGACCACCAGGGTACCCGCCCTGACCCCCAGGGTACCCGCCCTGACCCCCAGGGTACCCGCCCTGGAAGAAGGAGAGAGAGTTAGGGGGGAAAACTGTTTTAAACTGATTGATTGCACTGTACTTTTTGATCACAGGGAAAGTATATGTCACTGAAGTCTGGCTATTTAAGTTAAGCACCCGAGGTTAGCGTATAATCGTTAGCCCCTTAGATTAGCATTAGAGAATAACCACTAAGGTTAGCATTGAATGCTATCATTTCAGTTTAACTCTAGAAGTTAGGATCTAAGGTTAGCACTGAAGATTAGCATATAAGATTACTACTGGAGGTTAGCATCTAAGGTTAGCACTGAAGGTTAGCATTGAAGGTCAGCATCTAAGGTTGGCACTGAATGTTAGCATACAAGGTTAGCACTATAGGTTAGCAATGAAGGTTTGCATCAAAGTTAAGCACTGCTGTTGCAGAATCACATCCGCCTTCACTTTAATGAGGTTATGATGATGTCACTAATGCAGGATGCTTACCCCTCCCATGTTGCCTCCCATTCCGCCCTGGAAACACAGGTGTACAGTCAGCCACCGGAGGTTAGACATCCAATCATTCTCATCATTATCTATGGTTAATAACCTTCTTTAGCCTGTGATCCACTTTTAACCTCTCCAAAAAAACAAAGGTATCACAAAATCTTGCTAACAATGGTTATGTTAGATTAAAAGTAGAGAATCTAATCTTTGTAGTGGTGTGTGACAGTAGTACTTTTTCGTGTGTTTAAAGGCCCATATGGATTTCAGGCGACCCTATATGGGGTCCTGACCATGTGGTTGGGAAACACTTCGTTTATGTGTGAAGGTAGTTCTTTACCCCAATGACGTTTATGGTCTGGATGGACACGTCCCCGGCGATGTGCATGGCACAGACGCGCTCCAGAGGGATGCGGTGGGGCAGTGTGAAGAACTCTCGCCCATTCACCTTGAACTGTAGACACACAACATTGTCACTTAGCAGTTATTAACATTAATTTGACCTCCCCCAATCTGCTAATAGAGACCTTTTATGTGGTTACTACAAGTAATACTTGAATTCACATGTACGTGCATGAAACATGTGCGCGCACACACACACACACACACACACACACACACACACACACACACACACACACACAGGACTAGTGTAACCTGGTATCCCTGGGCAGTAACCATGATGACCATCTCGAAGGCCTCGCCCAGGACGAAGGGCATGTCCCGGGTGTGCTCCTCAGAGTCCCAGGAGTCCCCCTGGCGGGAGTTGAACACCACCTTGTCCCGGCCGTCGAAGCGCGGGTTGAAGTGGAGTGCAATGTCACTGTTCTCTGCCTCTCCGCACTGCAGGTTCACATAGAACCTGGAGGGGGTAGTTTGGTTTAGTGTTGTGTAGTGTAGTTCAGTTTATTTTAGGTGTAGTGTAGTGTAGTTACATTTATTTTAGGTTTAGTGTAGTGTATTGTAGTTTAGGTTTAGTTTAGTTTAGTTAAGTCAGGTTTGGTCAAGTTTGGTCAAGTTTTGTTAAGTTTTGTTTCTTTTTGTTATGCTAAATAGGGTTAGTTAATGTTAAAGTGAGCAAAATTTGTATCACTCTTACATTAAAACTGGGTGGATTTGACTGTGTTTGGTTCAGCTCAGTTTCAAACTAGATCATGTACAATGTGTTCACATTATGTGTTCACACCCTTTGTACTATTACACAACATGTAATGTGCACACACGGTTAGACAATAGTGAAGGAGTGTGCCAGGTGAACAATGTTTATGGGGACATTACTCATGGCCTGATAAAACTCACACAAAGAAATATGTAGTCCGCTAATCCTTCCCCACTAGGATTAACAGCAAACCATCTGGGTTAAATTAACTATTTATTTGAGTAATAGTAATTTAATCTGTAAAGTAGTAAGTAATATGAATAGTGAGAGTTATTGATGAATTTCACTGGTGACATTGCAATACATTGTCATGCTGTTACGTTGAAATGTAATTTTAAAAGATTTGTAGGCAAAACAATAAACTAACATAATGCCACAATATCGATATTGTTGTGATAAATAACTTGGAGCCCACGATAGCTCAGAGAATCTCAACTCAATCCTATGTAATGCTCTTCTTGCTCTGCGTTATAATCGGTTGTATTGATGGTAGCTCACCTGGTGGTTTGCGCCTCGACGCGTCCCTGGAAGTAGATGGACATTCCATTCCTTAGACCTCCGTAGATCGGTCCTGTATAGGGAATCCTCTTAGAAGAAGACACCCAGTAGTACAATATTAGTGCTACTGCAGTATTAGTGTAGTACAGTACAAGTGTTGGCACAGGATCAGCATTTATACAGGATTAGTATTGCTATAAGTTTAGGATTAATACAGTATTCCTATTAAAGTTAACACAAGTTTAAACACAAAAAAAAGGTTTTTAGATTTCTTTGTTTTTTGATCTGTATTAGATCAAAGCTTGGTCGTGAGGCAGTATAGTTGGATGTATTCATTGGTTGCACAGTTGTGTTATCAAACAGAATAATACAACTAACTCTAAGGAAAATTAATTCCCAGTTTATTGTTGTTTGGGACTTATCCCTACTGCTCCACCCAAACTACACCCAGCGATCAAACTTGCTTACAGCTCATCTATTGTCGGTTGGTAATTGAGGATTGATTTGTAATTTAGTCTCTGTGTTCTAAACAACCAATGCGCCCTCCCAAGTCTGATTAAATGTCTGTCCATGCACACCGACAGTAGAGGAGAAGTCAATTTCATTATTAGGGGATCAGTGAAACGAATGTAGATGAAAACACATTAGGTGAATCGTTTACAAGTAAATATATAGTCAAAAAACAAAGTAAAAGCCAAACGAGCTGCTCATGGGCTGTGATTGAAGATACTCACAGGACTGTAGATGGGTTGGTATCCGGGAGGGGCGACAAAGGTCATGGTAGCGATTGCTGAGACGGACAGGCAGAGCGCACGGCAACAGTCATGTGCCTGCTTTTATATCTGCACCCAGGGGTGGGGAGGGGTGAGGGGACCAACCCTTCACCCATACGGGGCTCTCTTTGCTTTGGGCTGTCTAATCACCAGCAGCCAGAGTTGCCTTCTCAAAATGGTTTGTGTGCCACGCCTCTGGCATATGATACTTCCATATTTTATATTGGTTTTCAACTGCTGTCTCTATCTACTAACACACACTTAATAGTTTATCATTACCTTCATAGCACCTAACCGATAAATACTTTATATATTATATATCTCCACATACTTATACGCATATGTGGAATGTATGTGGATGATGGCTGGTTTAAGCAGCCTCACCTGGCCCGAGTCCGACTGATTGGACTCTTAAACCAGCCATCACCACACAGACTCAGGGAGATCTCCTGCATGGCAACATGGAGCACCAGTGTCGTGTATCATTGTCTGCAAACCTTACAATAAATCGGCTTTCAACACTACCACCCTGCGTCCTTGTCTGGAGGAGGCCAGAAAATGTCACCTAGGTGATGTGTAGCATGGACATTGCTACAGCACACTAATTTAGAATCATTTTATCAGTCAAGGGTTAGTGAAGTACAACAACACAGCCAGCCTGAATAAAAATAATATCTCACTGCAGTCTTTACACATTCATATTGTATTTTAATATAATTTAACAAACGTTTTATTCCCTTAAACTTACTGTTTTGAGTGTGCAGACCAGTGGCTGGGCCTTTCCCCATTGGTCAATATTCTAATCATGTTTTCGGAGGGTGTGTATCCATGGGATCTATGGAATATAGGTGAGTCTGTCGACGTTTGACAAACAGACTTCCTTCAGGTGGGTGCAGCAGCGCAGATAAGAGGTGTGCTGATCAAGTGGATTGTTTGAAAGAAGTATTGCAAGTCGAAACCCCTACACTTACGACACTGCACATCGTGCTATACCATGAAACGTATCAGATAAGAGAAAAGAGGGTGAGGTCTGTCAAGGATCAAGGATACTTTCACAATGACTCATAACGCAAATTAAGTGATGGACGAACATGTTTCGCTGTCTTTGGAAGCCTTTATCGGAAAGATGCAATAACAAATGTTAAAGTTGTCGAAAGCGATCATTTTTTCCACGAGCACGCTTGCATTAATGCTGCAAGTAGGACCCAGTAGTGGAAAGATTAATATCCAACTTGAAAAGGGAAGCTGCATTTTTGTATTAGACCAGTTGGACTTTCAAGGCATTCTTTGTTTTTTTTATAATGACAAACTAGATGGATGGAAGTACTTTATTATGCGTAACCCACAGAAGACGATTCACGTTTTGTGTACCATAATCCACAAATATTTGGTGGTTGTGCTTCGTAAAGTGATATCCACACGGATATTTCACGATCCACAAATACAAATTTTTTACTTGTGTCTCGTAAAATGATATCCACACGGGTATTACATGATCCACAAATACCTATTTTTGACTTGTGTTTTTTTTAAATGTAATCCACACTCTTACACATTTGTGGATCGCATGGCTCTTGTGAGTTGCTTAATTTTCTTTGTGCATTTTTGTCCAATATGTTCCACTGTTTATCTGTAAAATGTGAATGCGCAAGACTTGAACGTGCGTAAGCCACAGAATACGATTCACGTTGCTTGCACCACGATCCACAAATATTTTGGATTTGTGCTTTGTAAAAGGATAGCCACACAAATATGTCACGATGAACAAATAAAAAAATGTTTTACTTGTGGTTTGTAAATTGCTATCCACACTATCTTTCAGAACAGCATTTTAAGCACAAACTTGACTACACATTAACCAAAGAGTGCATAAAAGGAGATCCCAGGTGGAGCGTGTGTGGGATACACTCAACTGGAGTGGGAATATTATGTGGGAATAAGGGAGCCATGACTACACAAGGCAGCTTTTCTTCTGTTCAGGGCAGGGTGTTGGTTTCCGATTTAAAATGGAAGGGGAAACAGCTAAGAATATTTTAATATTTTATTTGATCAAAGAAACTAAGCCAATTCATGATCTTTTTATGGACAGTCTCTTTAATTTTGGTTACCAGAATGTTTTGTACATACGATACTTGTTTTTACGCTTTCAAGTCCCATCTTTCACGCCATGTCTAAGCAACACTGATGGCGTCAGTATTGGCTTCATCAAATGTTTTATTCATCTAGCAATGATCAAAAAAGTTGTATACACAATTGTATATTATTTAAATTATTATTATATTATTTATTTTATACACAAAACTTTTACAAAACGAACACCATATGTAAATGTATCAGTTAATGGCGATCGACCTCAGTGGGGATTGAATATGTATTAGTTCACCACCACAAATGCATTTTGCTTCTCAGACATTCCGATTGGCTTATGGTTTCTGACGTCATCAGTACCAATCATGCAATGACGTGAATCGTGGCCCCATATACTCGTTATTTCTTCGGGCTAAATATAGTTTGAAAACACGCTATATGTTGTTGACACATAGTTGTGCTTATGGATTTGTAATTAATGCAATTTCCCCGTTGAAACAACTAACGAGAACGACGTGTCAGGGAGCCTGGCCTCTAGGTCTGACGGTATGTGGGTATCGCTTCTCGGCCTTTTGGCTAAGATCAAGTGTAGTATCTGTTCTTATCAGTTTAATATATGATACGTCCCCTACCCGGGGACTATATATTAAATGGATTTTTGGAATTTGGAGATGGAATAGGGGCTTGCTCCGTCCACTCCACGCATCGACCTGGTATTGCACTATCTCCAGGCATGGTGCACCCTCTCTCATTGTGAAAAGCAATCGAACTCTTCCTGAGAATACAACAGTCACTGTGCGCGTATTTTGAATACTTAAAGGAGTACGTTTTCCTAAATTTAGTATACCTGCTGACTTTGGAATTGTGTTGTTCAAGACAGTGTTGCCGTGTCTTCAAATCAGAAACAGTTAAATACCCAATCGAAAGAAGATGCGAGTGTACAACCTTATCGATTTCAGATGTGCCTTTGTTGAGCTCATACAGCGCGTTTGGTCTTTTTTCATTGTTTCATGGTTGAGGACACCTGGAATTAAAGCAAAGCATGGCCAACACTGAACGTAGTCGTCGTTCTCTGATGCGCAAATGGTAAATAAACGGCTCTTATTGAAGTTGGCGACCCAATAGTGACCACTAGATGGCGTCAGAGTGGGGGCTTCCTCAAATGTTTAGTGATCTAGCAATGATACAAAAAAAGTAATTTATTGTGCACCAAACATTTACCAAACGAACACCATGTATAAACGTATCACGTCATTGTGATCGTATGCAGTGGGGACTCAATAGATAATGTTAGTTCACCACCATAAACGCGTTTGGCTTCTCAGACATTCTGATTGGCTTATGGTTTCTGACGTCATCACTACCAATCATGCAATGACGTGAATCAAGGCCCCATATACTCGTTATTTCTTCAGGCTAAATATAGTTTGAAAACACTATGTTGTTGACACACAGTTGTGCTTTTGGATTTGTAAGTAATGCAATTTCCCCCTTGAAACCACTAACGACAGTGACGTGTCAGGGAGCCTGGCCTCTATGTCTGACGGTATGTTGGTATCGCTTCTCGGCCTTTTGGCTAAGATCAAGTGTAGTATCTGTTCTTATCAATGTCTACGGATATGAGACAAGGTAAGTGAAAATCTTCTGGTGTTGGTATTTGCGGTTTTTTGCCTTTTACCGCTCTTAATTTGGTTTTATTGTTAAGTGATTTGAGAGATTTAATCGGTTTATTGTTATTTAAGCACGTGGGGTCTCCACCATGTCGGTTAATCCTACCGGCATGAGGAGACACCACAGTGTGCGTTTTAAATTCAAATGTATTGACGGTACAATGATCCAGACCTCTCGGCTAGATTTTTCAAGGAAGCTTATCCAAGGAATCCTTAAATTTACCCCAAACGACCTAAATTGCATTCTAACTTTGCCCTTCAACAAAGGATTTGATGTAAGCTTCCAGGCCGCAACAACCTTAACTGAGTTTTGGAAACGTTATGAAACGGTAAAGGACCAGTTTTCAGCATTTGAAGTGGAGAGACTGAATGACAATGCTATGAAAACAGTAATTGTCAGGATGTTCAATGAAACGGTAAATGCTGAGGATATTTGTCTATGGCTGGGTAGATATTGCACTGTGAGGGCCCAGGCTACCAAGGTGAGGGATGAAGATGGCATCTGGAACTGCGCATGGAGGGTCCCCATTCAACAATGGCGGGATCCCCATGGCTTCCAGGGCCTGAAACATCTACCATCCATGATAGCTCTTGGAGAGAACAAGGGCTACATACACTACCAGGGCCAGCCCAAGCTCTGCCGCAAGTGTGGTGAGCAAGGGCACCTGGCAGAAGCGTGTGAAAAGGTTGTTTGTGGCAAATGTAGAGTAATTGGTCACACTTTTGAAGAATGCACCAATGGCAGGACGTGCAATCTCTGCGGTGAATCAAACCATCTCTTCAGAGATTGTCCAAAATCCTTTGCCAACAAGCTGAAACATGTGGCAAGGAAAATGGAGGTTGAGAGTGGACAAACAATTGAACAAACCAGGCTGGAAATTTCAAATCTCCCTCCAAATGCTGTGATTGGGGGAGAAATTGGGGGTAGGACTGGAGAGGGGGAGGGGCCTGAAGAAGCCCCATCAAGTGGTGAGGGGGAAGAGGGTGGGGCATCCCAGGCAGCAGGCGGAGCTGGGCAAAACTCCATTTCAGGCTCTGATGAAAGCGGGAGTCTAGTAACAGTCAGCCCAGGGGAGGAGTCTGAAGAGGAGTCAGTTGAAGCCTCCCTCCCAGGAGCCCAGCCTGGTAAAAGAACAGCGTCTGAGTTGTCCCCTGAGAATCAAGGAGCATTAGAGAAAAGGGGAAGAGCTGGCTCCTCAGACAGTCAATCTGATGAGGAGTCCAGAGTCTTCCCCAGCAACCCTCCCAACACGGTCTCCTTTTTAGAGGATGCACTGCAGTCAACACCCAAGCACTCTATTATAGACCAAACTCGAGTCCGGGAAGGAAATGAAATAAAAACTCTTTTCTCATCCCCCATTGAGGGAAAGGAAGAGCTAAATGCACAAAAGGTTGGATAACTTTTAGTTGGTTTTAACACTATGCCGTTTTAAGTATTTTAAATGCATAGCTGTCTGTTAAATACCATACTCATGGTGATCACCTTTTCTACGCTCAATGTGAGAAGTGTGAAATCAAGAGTTAGAGCACAAACAATTTTGTCCTTTCTGAACGATTTTGGGTCTGACGTTTTCTTGTTACAGGAATGTGCATTGCCTTTTTTGAAGCAGTACAGGAGATGGGAGGAGAAGTGGCCACACAGATCTATATGGAGTGGGTCAAATGAGAACAGAAATGACGGAGTGGCCATCTTAATCAAGAACCCCTCAATTATGGTGAAGGGCAGCACAGTGGTGAGAGACGGAAGGGCACTTTTAGCACATTTGACTTTTATGGGAAGGGATTTTAATCTCTTAAACATTTATGGTTTTAGCAACAAAAATGACAGACATGACCTATTAGAAGACTTGCAGCCCCACATGCTAGGCCTAGTGCCATTAGTTTTAGGGGGAGATTTTAATTGTGTTTTAAATAGGAGTGATAGGAGAGGGGCAGGGGATGAGTTTAAAGTGGATAAGACGTCGGTTTTATTGCAGGGACTATGCAAGGATTTTAAACTCAAAGATTGTTTTAAAACCGTGCATCCAAGAGAGGAGGGCTTCACCTGGTTCAGTAGTGACGGTTCCAGAGCCTCTCGCATAGACTATTTTTTTACCAGAGACTGCCCGCCAACCGATGCTAGATTAACCCCTGTATTCTTTTCGGATCACGCTATGCTCTCGTGCACCCTTTCACTCCCTTTAAGTGTGACGAAAGTTAGTGGTGTGTGGAAACTGAATTGCTCACTGCTGGAAGATAAGGAGATAGCCAGCCAGTACAGGGAACAATTTGGTCAATGGCAGACCCTCCAGGACTTCTATGAGACACGTGCACATTGGTGGGAAATGGTGAAGGAAAGGACACAGACCTTTTTTAAAAGGGCAGGAAAAAACAAGAAAAACAAGGAAAGTAGATGCATGGTGGGGCTGCAAAAAAGACTACAACGGTATTTTAAATTAACACAACAAGGTTTTAATTTTAACCAAGAAATCACAGCAGTTAAAGAACAAATGTTGGTTTTATCGGAAATCACAAGCAAAGGGATTTTAGTCAGGAGCAAAGAAAGACACCTTGAAGAAGGAGAAAAATGCACCAGATATTTTTTTAAGAAAATTATCTGCAGCGGAGAGGGTATTTGTAAACTGAAAAAAACAAATGGGGAACAAACGAATACGGAGGAAGAACTAATGGAGGAAATAGAGGCATTTTATGGAGATCTTTACAGTGAGAAACAAATCGAAAAAGTAACCAAAAATGAGATCTTAACTAACATAGACAAGAAGATAGGTGAGAGTGCATTTTTAACACGAGATTTTGACCTTTTGGAACTCTACAAATGTTTGTTGAGTTTCAAAAGGGCAAAGTCACCGGGGGAAGATGGGCTTCCACTTGAATTTTATCTGACGTTCTGGGACATGTTAGCACCTGACTTACTGACTGTTTTTACCGATTTCCAAGGACTAGGCCGACTACCAGACAGCTTTAGATCAGGGATAGTAAAACTATTGTTTAAAAAAGATGACAAGACTGACCTTAAGAACTGGCGACCAATAACCCTTTTAAATTTTGACTGTAAACTGTTTAGCAAACTTTTAGCAAACAGAATGTCCGTGGTTTTAGGTGAGGTAATCCACCCGGATCAAACCTGTGGCATACCAGGGCGAAAGATCACCGACAGCCTCGTACTGATCAGAGACACCATCTGCTATGCGAGAGACAGAAACATTAGACTAGTAGTCCTAAATCTAGATTTTGAGAAAGCATTTGATCGAGTCTCGCACCAGTACCTATTTGAGGTATTGCAAAAAATGGGCTTCCCAGAAAGGTATATAGAGTGGGTGGGATTGCTGTATCGAGACATTACCAGCAAATTTCTTGTTAACGGGCAACTTACAAAAGCAGTAGACTTGCGCTGCGGGGTCCGTCAGGGTTGTCCGTTATCTGCCCTCCTCTATGTG
Organism: Lota lota; assembly: GCA_026745465.1. Classification (NCBI taxonomy): domain Eukaryota; kingdom Metazoa; phylum Chordata; class Actinopteri; order Gadiformes; family Lotidae; genus Lota; species Lota lota. The sequence goes on along the minus strand of JACYXH010000096.1, from coordinate 2,294,767 downwards.
GCATGCATAGAACCACTGGCACAGGTATTGAGAAAGGACCAATGGATCAAAGGGGTGGGCATACCGGGCAGCGGAGGACTGTTAAGCAAATGTGTTTTATATATGGATGACGTCAACATTTTATGCACTGACCTTTTATCTGTACATAGAACACTGGACCTGACTGACTCCTACGGACTGGCCTCTGGGTCCAAACTCAACAGAGGGAAGACCCAAGCCCTTTTTTATGGACCATGGACGGTGAACGAGATGACCGGACTCCCTCTGACTGTACAAAATACAGACTTGAAGATACTCGGTGTCAAATTTGACAGGGAGGGGGAGGGGACCGAAAATTGGCTGGACATGGTAGGGAAAGTAAGGCAGAGACTGGGATACTGGGGACTTAGAGGACTGACAATGGAAGGAAAGGTTTTAATCATCAAAGCAGTGATTTTACCTTTGCTTTTACTAATAAGCTCTGTTTTTATTCCACCTCGAAGAATTCTTTTAGAACTGGAACGTGCAGTGTTTTATTTCCTGTGGGGGTCCAAGTGGGAGAGATTGGGGAGAGGTCAAATGAAGAAAACAAAGGAAAAAGGAGGGAAAGGAGTCCCGGACCTCCACCTGTTCTTGGGAGCCAGATACACAGCGCTTCATGTGGGACATGCGATGGCCCTATCCAGAGAAAACAAAACCACAGCAATGGCACGATTCTGGATGGGGTCCTATCTAAAGAGGTTCCCTTTTTACGTTGCAGATCACAGGACGCCAGTATCCTTTAACTTGCCACAAGCTTATGCTTATATTAAGAAGTTTCTAAGGCATTTTGACTTGGAAGGCGAGGATTTGGATGTGTTGACTAGCCATCGCCTCTTGATCGCAGCGGTGCGGGAGAGGGACACAGTGAGTCCAGTGCATGGGCTGGCATTCGGCGAGCCTGCAGCGGTCTGGCGCAGTGTCAACCATCCTGCTCTCCCCAACAGACTCAAGGACCTGTCATGGATGGCAGCTCATGAGATCCTCCCAGTCAGGGCCGTCATGCACTCCCGGGGCATGGCTGCATCCCCAACCTGCCCTCGACCAGGTTGTGGCGCGCCTGAGTCGGTGAGGCATCTGTTCTGGGAGTGCAGCGCTGCTAGAGACCAGTGGGCAACGGCCGGTTCCCTGCAATTCCCGTACTTACCAGCAGGGGAGGTCCTGACAGCCCAACTGGTGCTGTATGGGGTGAGTCAAAAGAGTCGGCTACCACCAGACTTTACCAAGCAGTGGCTCACCCTAGCCGCCATAAAAGACGCCATATGGACCTCCAGAAACCTGCTGGTTAGAAAGCACAAGCAGATCCCCCCCGTGGCTGTGATCCGGATGGCCACAGCAACGGTCCAAGTGGCCATTGCTGCAGGCGGCAGGCCTAGGACACAGCCACAAAGAAGAATCGCCTCTGTGCCCATTCGGACGAGGGAACCGGAGCCACACGCGGAAAGGTCGAGGCAGCGGCGACCTGATTCTCCGGGAGAGGAAGGTGGGAAAGAGAAGAGGGGAGAGGAGATCCTCTGAGCAACAGGGTCCGACAAACTGATGATGTTGGAGAAGACAGGATGGGGTGATATTAGGAGAGCTTGTTGTAACGTTGCTGCACAGCGGTTTGAAATTGTTATTAACCAGGGTTTTAGAGCATCACAATGATTTGATAAAACATATGTATCCATGTCATTTATTTAATTTAAAAGTACTTGATGGTTTTATACTTTTTGTTTTAAAAAAGTATTTAAATTGTGTAAGCTCTTAAAAATGATGAGCCAAACTTCAAATGTATAACATGTGATGTGAAAGCTGACTGAAGAAACTGGTGTCAATAAATATTTTCAAAAAAAAAAAAAAAAAAAAATCTGTTCTTATCAGTTTAATATCTGATACGTCCCCTACCCGGGGACTATATATTAAATTGATTTTTGGAACTGGGAGATGGAAAAGGAGCTTGCTCCGTCCACTCCACGCATCGACCTGGTATTGCACTACCTCCAGGACCGGTGCACCCCCTCTCATTGTGAAAAGCAACAGTCGTTCTTCATAAAATATATCTGTCGGTGTGCGCGTGTATTGAATACTTTACAGAAATACGTTTTCCAGCATGTAGAATACCTGCTGACTTTGGAATTGTGTTGTTCGACAGTGTTGCCAAATCGGAAACGGTTAAATACCCAATCGAAATAAGATGCGAGTGTACAACTTTATTGATTTCAGATGTGCCTTTGTTCAGCTCATACAGCGAGTTTATTTGTTTCTTGACTGCATGGTAGAAGATACCTGGAAATCAAGCATTTCATGGTAATTACTGACCTTACTTGTTCTTGGATATGGGAAATAAACGTGTTTTATTGAAGTTTGTGACCCAAACAATAGACCACTAGATGGCGTCAGAGTGTGGGCGTCCTCAAATGTTGTCCTCATAAAGTTGTGCTTTAAAAGGCGTGGCTTTATTACCCTCAAGAGGAAGTAGTTGGAAAACGTAAATAAACGTTGAAAGGCATGACACGGAGGCCCATATTTTAAATACAAACGTTATCCTGGGGTATACTTTGACAGATTAGGCTGCCGCGGGGGGAAAAAAAACCTCGTGGTCATCTGTTTTGGTTTATTACTTCTGCGATTTTACCACAAACTTAGAAACCAGACTGCAGTTTTGTTTTTCAAATACTACTTTCCCGGTAGTGGGGACTGCTCCAATCCGACCATGTCGTCTCCTGAGATCGTGTATCTGTCCTGGGGCCACATGGAGGTGAAGGGTGGCTCCTCCGCATATAAAGATTGTAAGGTCTGGCCTGGAGGCAGCCGGGCCTGGGACTGGAGGGAAACCGGGACACAGGTGGGAGATAACTACATTTGACTTTAATAAGATACAAATTAGAACATCAAAAATATGAAGTGTAGAACAAACACCGAGAAAAACAAACACAAAAACTAGAATTGCCTACACTCAGTGTCTAACGTTTTCCCGTTTAATCTGTAATGGTGTCGTTAGGTCCTGGCTTCATCAGAAAGACATGTTCACTTCTTGTCCACACAGCATCAGCCGGGTGTGCAGCCTGCGGATGTAGAGGAGGTGCTGTCTAAAGGAGTAAACACGCTGGTCATCGGCAAGGGTATGAACGACATGCTCCAGGTAAGAAAATCATCATGGTGTTTGTAGCACTGTCCCCTGCTACCCGCCACCAAGGTGGCATTTACTGGGCTTCTCTGATGCCAGGACACAGGTTGTTGATTTTGAAACCGGTTAATTGTAGAGTTTTGAGTACAATGATACATAAAGCAGGTGTTCCAGCTTCCATGTCTGATATTTCCTTGAGTGTGTGATTGCTGGTTAACCCGTGCGCCTTGATTGCTCAATGCACAACGGGTATGCAGCCTCACCCAGCCCCAGAGTCTAATCAGTCGGACTCAGGTCAGGTGATGCTGCTTAAACCAGCCATCAACCACACACACACTCCACTGTGTTTTACACTCTCTGATGCATTATCCCAAACTGAAATCTCTATTCAAAATTACAATGCTCTTTCATATTTCTAATTCAAGGAAATAAATGATCTATACTGTAAATCATTTATTTGGTTAGAATGTCCCTCAAATATTTTGGATGAGGCCGCTACATGTTTCTGATATTGTTTTGTCAAATCCTTTGTCAAAGTCAATATTTGTTGTCCTTGTCTTTGTTGTTGGTCTTCTTCTCATCTTGTTATTCTACTTGCTCCGGTAACTTTACTGACGTACACACAGGAAGTAAGAGATCGGAACATGCGTTCTTCTGTAGTAGAGTGACTTAAGGCCTCCCTACACCAAAACGGAAGCTGACATTTATTGCGTCCTTGTATTCACATCGGAGACATATTTAATCCCTCACTCATCGGGTGCATTTGAATGAATCAGCTGAAAACAATTAGTGTCAAAAACGGCAGGCAGAATAAAAAAGACCCCACACCAAAAAAAAACACGCTCAGCTCAGCAATCTGCATCAGCCCTGCATGCGGTGTAGAAGTGCTCATTCGTAAACATGTGAGCGGAAAGCGAATGCACTTCATGCAAACAATCTATGCTTGAGCCTTGTTTTATGGAGGCCTTTAGACTAGGAGGGGGTGCAGTGCGTTATCGGCTAGCATACGGTCAGCTCTGGTCCCTCCTACTACCGAAACACAAGCTACGATGTCTTACGTCATGTCACCTGGGTGTCAGTCAACAGTCTCCGCTGAAACGCCAAGTACAGACACGAGCAAGAGGAGGAGAGTTCTATTTTAGGAACATCATTTGACAAAGCAGTATCCAAAACTTCTAACCGAAACACATATCCCTCCCACTGAAGTTCCAGCCTCCCTCTCTGGCCAATAGCATGTAATGTAAACCCATATCCCTCCATGGGAACCAACCAACCAGCCTCTCTCTCCCCACTACCAGCTTATTGGTTACACACCATTCAGGGCGTTTTCCCTGGTGAGATGACAATGCGAGGGAACATGGTTAAGAGGGACTAGGAGGAGACCAGATGCTAACCGATCATACACAATATCCTTCCCTAGACTTCCAAAGTAGTAAAAAGAGATACAAATGAAAGGATTCCTCTCTCCCAGGTGCAATCCTCCACACTGGACCTCCTGAGACAGAAGGGTGTGGTCGTCAGGGTTCTGCAGACCGAGAAGGCCGTCGCTGAATACAACGACCTGGTTGGTCAGGGAGTCCGGGTGGGCGGGGTCTTCCACTCTACCTGCTGATGATGATGATGATGATGTCCCACCAATTCTGATCTTCATTGGATCTGATGGTGGCTTGATCCATTGTTCACCAACACCAAATCTTCCAGATGCAGATGTGTCTGGCTGCAAACATTTTCCAGTTGGACTGTCTTGAGTATTATTTGGCTTCTACCAGCATCACCTTCCCATGGATTTGATTGGTCTTCTATGTTGTCAGTCTCTCCCAGGAATGAAAGGGATTGGACGCAAACCCAATGACCTTTCAACTGGTAACCCCATGGAGCCTGAAATTACACCTGAGAATTAGACGAGAAAGTACACGTTAATTTGTGTCATAACATAGTAGAATACTTTCCTCACCTGAACCTTTTAATAAATGTGCCTTAACTCAATATCTTCACTGTTTAATGTATTTGTATCTATCCATCTATCAATATTATCTCTCCTTCAAAATTTGAAGGCTGTAAGGACTGTACTTCATTTGTTTTAAATGGATGAACTGGGATTTCATTCTGGATACAGTAGCCGTGACTTTGGATAAGGTGTGATTTATCTCAAACCTAAACATTCACTACATGTACACACCAAGTTTGGTGTGTATTCTCATAACTAAGACATTAGTTGTAAATGTATTTATTTGAGGGTCAACTGGACCATGGACATGGGGATCTAGATGAGGTGGGTCATGAGATCTCTGATCATTATATTCGTGTGTGGACTCAGCAGGTCCTGCAGCATGTTTTCTCTTCTCTCTCTCTCTGGCTACACCATAGTCTAAGGGTTGTGGATGGGTGTGTGTTTGTGGAGGGGAGGGGGTTTGTGGAGGGGAGGGGGGATGTATGAGGAGATGCAGAGAAGAAGAAAAACGGTGGGGCTGTGGGACCGCCGGCACAATGTTCTAGTAGAGGACAATGAGGCTTCACCGGCATTAGACTTTTCGTCAACATACTACTTGGGTCATTAGTCCCAAGGTAAACTCATCATCTCTTTTCTTATTTTTTGTGATAATAAGCACAAGCTATTTTTGTTACATCATGTAACATTCTCTCATGTTAGGCCTATGACTTACTGGTTTCTGTTATCATTAGCCTAGTGTCTGAGACTGCCCAATATTGCGCTTTACGTAACCTTTTAGACATTCGCTCAATGAATGCTGTTATTTGAAAGAGACTCTTTAAAATGTAAACTTGCTTGCAGGGTACATTATAGTTTTGGTTCATTGCTCACACAAATGAGAAGAAGAAAGTCTAGCTATTGTCCAGTGTCTCTCAACAACTTTGCCACTGTGATGGTTGGCCGCTGTAGTTAATTGAGTAATGAGACAATGCCATTTTAGTAACCTTTTCATTGTAGAAATGTATCTTATTCAAATTTTGACTAGTCCATACACTACGATACGTTTCTAATACTTCCACACACACTAACAAAAACAAATTGTAGCGGACCAAAATAGCCTAAAGTGTATCGATAGACATTTATGAATCTCGGTATCATGGACATTTATGTTGATCGAGACAGTGTTGCCAGATCTTGTTAGTAGTTAAAGTGTAAGCGAAGGCCCTGTTTCAGCTCGAACTCAAACGCGACATGAGTTCGCAGCAGATTACAATCTTCGTTCTAAATTTACACCCGTTGTCTCTAAATGACGGTTTAGTAACAGAAACAAAATGTCATAGATTATAAGGTTGAATCTTGATCTTCTAAAATATATTACTACATTTAAAATTAGAAGATCTAAAAATCTGTTATGGAAGGAAGACGGGTGTAGAACTGGAATCTCAATGTTTTGGTTTGACCTGTGTTAAATTCACACAGCGTGATTGTTAATTGTTTGCATGTTTGAGGATACCTGGAATTTAAGCATTTCATCGCCATTACAAATGGTTATTATACAAATATGTTAAAGTTGGTGGGACTAGCCATACTGACCACTAGATGGCATCAGAGTGTGGGCTTCCTAAAATGTTTAGTAATCTAGCAATGATACAAAAACAATTACTTTTTTATGCACCAAACTTTTAACAGACTAACACCATTACGTATCACATCATAGTGGTATATCTCAGTGGGGATTAAATATAATAGTGCACCACCACAACCGCGTTTTGCCTCTCAGACATTCTTATTGGCTTGTGGTTTCTGACGTCATCAGTATCAGTAACGCTATGGAGTGATTTGTTGGCCCACATACAAGTTATGTGTGGGTTAAAACATGTTGTATTACACCATATGTTGTTGACACAAAGTGGCACATTTGTATTTTTACGTTAAGTAATTTCCCCATTGGAACCGCCTCTGAGAACGACATGTCTGGGAATCTGGAGTCTAAGTCGGACATTATGTAGGTATCGCTTCTCGGCCTTTTGGCTAAGATCAAGTGTAGTATCTGTTCTTATCAATGTCTACGGATATGAGACAAGGTAAGTGAAAATCTTCTGGTGTTGGTATTTGCGGTTTTTTGCCTTTTACCGCTCTTAATTTGGTTTTATTGTTAAGTGATTTGAGAGATTTAATCGGTTTATTGTTATTTAAGCACGTGGGGTCTCCACCATGTCGGTTAATCCTACCGGCATGAGGAGACACCACAGTGTGCGTTTTAAATTCAAATGTATTGACGGTACAATGATCCAGACCTCTCGGCTAGATTTTTCAAGGAAGCTTATCCAAGGAATCCTTAAATTTACCCCAAACGACCTAAATTGCATTCTAACTTTGCCCTTCAACAAAGGATTTGATGTAAGCTTCCAGGCCGCAACAACCTTAACTGAGTTTTGGAAACGTTATGAAACGGTAAAGGACCAGTTTTCAGCATTTGAAGTGGAGAGACTGAATGACAATGCTATGAAAACAGTAATTGTCAGGATGTTCAATGAAACGGTAAATGCTGAGGATATTTGTCTATGGCTGGGTAGATATTGCACTGTGAGGGCCCAGGCTACCAAGGTGAGGGATGAAGATGGCATCTGGAACTGCGCATGGAGGGTCCCCATTCAACAATGGCGGGATCCCCATGGCTTCCAGGGCCTGAAACATCTACCATCCATGATAGCTCTTGGAGAGAACAAGGGCTACATACACTACCAGGGCCAGCCCAAGCTCTGCCGCAAGTGTGGTGAGCAAGGGCACCTGGCAGAAGCGTGTGAAAAGGTTGTTTGTGGCAAATGTAGAGTAATTGGTCACACTTTTGAAGAATGCACCAATGGCAGGACGTGCAATCTCTGCGGTGAATCAAACCATCTCTTCAGAGATTGTCCAAAATCCTTTGCCAACAAGCTGAAACATGTGGCAAGGAAAATGGAGGTTGAGAGTGGACAAACAATTGAACAAACCAGGCTGGAAATTTCAAATCTCCCTCCAAATGCTGTGATTGGGGGAGAAATTGGGGGTAGGACTGGAGAGGGGGAGGGGCCTGAAGAAGCCCCATCAAGTGGTGAGGGGGAAGAGGGTGGGGCATCCCAGGCAGCAGGCGGAGCTGGGCAAAACTCCATTTCAGGCTCTGATGAAAGCGGGAGTCTAGTAACAGTCAGCCCAGGGGAGGAGTCTGAAGAGGAGTCAGTTGAAGCCTCCCTCCCAGGAGCCCAGCCTGGTAAAAGAACAGCGTCTGAGTTGTCCCCTGAGAATCAAGGAGCATTAGAGAAAAGGGGAAGAGCTGGCTCCTCAGACAGTCAATCTGATGAGGAGTCCAGAGTCTTCCCCAGCAACCCTCCCAACACGGTCTCCTTTTTAGAGGATGCACTGCAGTCAACACCCAAGCACTCTATTATAGACCAAACTCGAGTCCGGGAAGGAAATGAAATAAAAACTCTTTTCTCATCCCCCATTGAGGGAAAGGAAGAGCTAAATGCACAAAAGGTTGGATAACTTTTAGTTGGTTTTAACACTATGCCGTTTTAAGTATTTTAAATGCATAGCTGTCTGTTAAATACCATACTCATGGTGATCACCTTTTCTACGCTCAATGTGAGAAGTGTGAAATCAAGAGTTAGAGCACAAACAATTTTGTCCTTTCTGAACGATTTTGGGTCTGACGTTTTCTTGTTACAGGAATGTGCATTGCCTTTTTTGAAGCAGTACAGGAGATGGGAGGAGAAGTGGCCACACAGATCTATATGGAGTGGGTCAAATGAGAACAGAAATGACGGAGTGGCCATCTTAATCAAGAACCCCTCAATTATGGTGAAGGGCAGCACAGTGGTGAGAGACGGAAGGGCACTTTTAGCACATTTGACTTTTATGGGAAGGGATTTTAATCTCTTAAACATTTATGGTTTTAGCAACAAAAATGACAGACATGACCTATTAGAAGACTTGCAGCCCCACATGCTAGGCCTAGTGCCATTAGTTTTAGGGGGAGATTTTAATTGTGTTTTAAATAGGAGTGATAGGAGAGGGGCAGGGGATGAGTTTAAAGTGGATAAGACGTCGGTTTTATTGCAGGGACTATGCAAGGATTTTAAACTCAAAGATTGTTTTAAAACCGTGCATCCAAGAGAGGAGGGCTTCACCTGGTTCAGTAGTGACGGTTCCAGAGCCTCTCGCATAGACTATTTTTTTACCAGAGACTGCCCGCCAACCGATGCTAGATTAACCCCTGTATTCTTTTCGGATCACGCTATGCTCTCGTGCACCCTTTCACTCCCTTTAAGTGTGACGAAAGTTAGTGGTGTGTGGAAACTGAATTGCTCACTGCTGGAAGATAAGGAGATAGCCAGCCAGTACAGGGAACAATTTGGTCAATGGCAGACCCTCCAGGACTTCTATGAGACACGTGCACATTGGTGGGAAATGGTGAAGGAAAGGACACAGACCTTTTTTAAAAGGGCAGGAAAAAACAAGAAAAACAAGGAAAGTAGATGCATGGTGGGGCTGCAAAAAAGACTACAACGGTATTTTAAATTAACACAACAAGGTTTTAATTTTAACCAAGAAATCACAGCAGTTAAAGAACAAATGTTGGTTTTATCGGAAATCACAAGCAAAGGGATTTTAGTCAGGAGCAAAGAAAGACACCTTGAAGAAGGAGAAAAATGCACCAGATATTTTTTTAAGAAAATTATCTGCAGCGGAGAGGGTATTTGTAAACTGAAAAAAACAAATGGGGAACAAACGAATACGGAGGAAGAACTAATGGAGGAAATAGAGGCATTTTATGGAGATCTTTACAGTGAGAAACAAATCGAAAAAGTAACCAAAAATGAGATCTTAACTAACATAGACAAGAAGATAGGTGAGAGTGCATTTTTAACACGAGATTTTGACCTTTTGGAACTCTACAAATGTTTGTTGAGTTTCAAAAGGGCAAAGTCACCGGGGGAAGATGGGCTTCCACTTGAATTTTATCTGACGTTCTGGGACATGTTAGCACCTGACTTACTGACTGTTTTTACCGATTTCCAAGGACTAGGCCGACTACCAGACAGCTTTAGATCAGGGATAGTAAAACTATTGTTTAAAAAAGATGACAAGACTGACCTTAAGAACTGGCGACCAATAACCCTTTTAAATTTTGACTGTAAACTGTTTAGCAAACTTTTAGCAAACAGAATGTCCGTGGTTTTAGGTGAGGTAATCCACCCGGATCAAACCTGTGGCATACCAGGGCGAAAGATCACCGACAGCCTCGTACTGATCAGAGACACCATCTGCTATGCGAGAGACAGAAACATTAGACTAGTAGTCCTAAATCTAGATTTTGAGAAAGCATTTGATCGAGTCTCGCACCAGTACCTATTTGAGGTATTGCAAAAAATGGGCTTCCCAGAAAGGTATATAGAGTGGGTGGGATTGCTGTATCGAGACATTACCAGCAAATTTCTTGTTAACGGGCAACTTACAAAAGCAGTAGACTTGCGCTGCGGGGTCCGTCAGGGTTGTCCGTTATCTGCCCTCCTCTATGTGGCATGCATAGAACCACTGGCACAGGTATTGAGAAAGGACCAATGGATCAAAGGGGTGGGCATACCGGGCAGCGGAGGACTGTTAAGCAAATGTGTTTTATATATGGATGACGTCAACATTTTATGCACTGACCTTTTATCTGTACATAGAACACTGGACCTGACTGACTCCTACGGACTGGCCTCTGGGTCCAAACTCAACAGAGGGAAGACCCAAGCCCTTTTTTATGGACCATGGACGGTGAACGAGATGACCGGACTCCCTCTGACTGTACAAAATACAGACTTGAAGATACTCGGTGTCAAATTTGACAGGGAGGGGGAGGGGACCGAAAATTGGCTGGACATGGTAGGGAAAGTAAGGCAGAGACTGGGATACTGGGGACTTAGAGGACTGACAATGGAAGGAAAGGTTTTAATCATCAAAGCAGTGATTTTACCTTTGCTTTTACTAATAAGCTCTGTTTTTATTCCACCTCGAAGAATTCTTTTAGAACTGGAACGTGCAGTGTTTTATTTCCTGTGGGGGTCCAAGTGGGAGAGATTGGGGAGAGGTCAAATGAAGAAAACAAAGGAAAAAGGAGGGAAAGGAGTCCCGGACCTCCACCTGTTCTTGGGAGCCAGATACACAGCGCTTCATGTGGGACATGCGATGGCCCTATCCAGAGAAAACAAAACCACAGCAATGGCACGATTCTGGATGGGGTCCTATCTAAAGAGGTTCCCTTTTTACGTTGCAGATCACAGGACGCCAGTATCCTTTAACTTGCCACAAGCTTATGCTTATATTAAGAAGTTTCTAAGGCATTTTGACTTGGAAGGCGAGGATTTGGATGTGTTGACTAGCCATCGCCTCTTGATCGCAGCGGTGCGGGAGAGGGACACAGTGAGTCCAGTGCATGGGCTGGCATTCGGCGAGCCTGCAGCGGTCTGGCGCAGTGTCAACCATCCTGCTCTCCCCAACAGACTCAAGGACCTGTCATGGATGGCAGCTCATGAGATCCTCCCAGTCAGGGCCGTCATGCACTCCCGGGGCATGGCTGCATCCCCAACCTGCCCTCGACCAGGTTGTGGCGCGCCTGAGTCGGTGAGGCATCTGTTCTGGGAGTGCAGCGCTGCTAGAGACCAGTGGGCAACGGCCGGTTCCCTGCAATTCCCGTACTTACCAGCAGGGGAGGTCCTGACAGCCCAACTGGTGCTGTATGGGGTGAGTCAAAAGAGTCGGCTACCACCAGACTTTACCAAGCAGTGGCTCACCCTAGCCGCCATAAAAGACGCCATATGGACCTCCAGAAACCTGCTGGTTAGAAAGCACAAGCAGATCCCCCCCGTGGCTGTGATCCGGATGGCCACAGCAACGGTCCAAGTGGCCATTGCTGCAGGCGGCAGGCCTAGGACACAGCCACAAAGAAGAATCGCCTCTGTGCCCATTCGGACGAGGGAACCGGAGCCACACGCGGAAAGGTCGAGGCAGCGGCGACCTGATTCTCCGGGAGAGGAAGGTGGGAAAGAGAAGAGGGGAGAGGAGATCCTCTGAGCAACAGGGTCCGACAAACTGATGATGTTGGAGAAGACAGGATGGGGTGATATTAGGAGAGCTTGTTGTAACGTTGCTGCACAGCGGTTTGAAATTGTTATTAACCAGGGTTTTAGAGCATCACAATGATTTGATAAAACATATGTATCCATGTCATTTATTTAATTTAAAAGTACTTGATGGTTTTATACTTTTTGTTTTAAAAAAGTATTTAAATTGTGTAAGCTCTTAAAAATGATGAGCCAAACTTCAAATGTATAACATGTGATGTGAAAGCTGACTGAAGAAACTGGTGTCAATAAATATTTTCAAAAAAAAAAAAAAAAAATCTGTTCTTATCAATGTCTACGGATATGAGACAAGGTAAGTGAAAATCTTCTGGTGTTGGTATTTGCGGTTTTTTGCCTTTTACCGCTCTTAATTTGGTTTTATTGTTAAGTGATTTGAGAGATTTAATCGGTTTATTGTTATTTAAGCACGTGGGGTCTCCACCATGTCGGTTAATCCTACCGGCATGAGGAGACACCACAGTGTGCGTTTTAAATTCAAATGTATTGACGGTACAATGATCCAGACCTCTCGGCTAGATTTTTCAAGGAAGCTTATCCAAGGAATCCTTAAATTTACCCCAAACGACCTAAATTGCATTCTAACTTTGCCCTTCAACAAAGGATTTGATGTAAGCTTCCAGGCCGCAACAACCTTAACTGAGTTTTGGAAACGTTATGAAACGGTAAAGGACCAGTTTTCAGCATTTGAAGTGGAGAGACTGAATGACAATGCTATGAAAACAGTAATTGTCAGGATGTTCAATGAAACGGTAAATGCTGAGGATATTTGTCTATGGCTGGGTAGATATTGCACTGTGAGGGCCCAGGCTACCAAGGTGAGGGATGAAGATGGCATCTGGAACTGCGCATGGAGGGTCCCCATTCAACAATGGCGGGATCCCCATGGCTTCCAGGGCCTGAAACATCTACCATCCATGATAGCTCTTGGAGAGAACAAGGGCTACATACACTACCAGGGCCAGCCCAAGCTCTGCCGCAAGTGTGGTGAGCAAGGGCACCTGGCAGAAGCGTGTGAAAAGGTTGTTTGTGGCAAATGTAGAGTAATTGGTCACACTTTTGAAGAATGCACCAATGGCAGGACGTGCAATCTCTGCGGTGAATCAAACCATCTCTTCAGAGATTGTCCAAAATCCTTTGCCAACAAGCTGAAACATGTGGCAAGGAAAATGGAGGTTGAGAGTGGACAAACAATTGAACAAACCAGGCTGGAAATTTCAAATCTCCCTCCAAATGCTGTGATTGGGGGAGAAATTGGGGGTAGGACTGGAGAGGGGGAGGGGCCTGAAGAAGCCCCATCAAGTGGTGAGGGGGAAGAGGGTGGGGCATCCCAGGCAGCAGGCGGAGCTGGGCAAAACTCCATTTCAGGCTCTGATGAAAGCGGGAGTCTAGTAACAGTCAGCCCAGGGGAGGAGTCTGAAGAGGAGTCAGTTGAAGCCTCCCTCCCAGGAGCCCAGCCTGGTAAAAGAACAGCGTCTGAGTTGTCCCCTGAGAATCAAGGAGCATTAGAGAAAAGGGGAAGAGCTGGCTCCTCAGACAGTCAATCTGATGAGGAGTCCAGAGTCTTCCCCAGCAACCCTCCCAACACGGTCTCCTTTTTAGAGGATGCACTGCAGTCAACACCCAAGCACTCTATTATAGACCAAACTCGAGTCCGGGAAGGAAATGAAATAAAAACTCTTTTCTCATCCCCCATTGAGGGAAAGGAAGAGCTAAATGCACAAAAGGTTGGATAACTTTTAGTTGGTTTTAACACTATGCCGTTTTAAGTATTTTAAATGCATAGCTGTCTGTTAAATACCATACTCATGGTGATCACCTTTTCTACGCTCAATGTGAGAAGTGTGAAATCAAGAGTTAGAGCACAAACAATTTTGTCCTTTCTGAACGATTTTGGGTCTGACGTTTTCTTGTTACAGGAATGTGCATTGCCTTTTTTGAAGCAGTACAGGAGATGGGAGGAGAAGTGGCCACACAGATCTATATGGAGTGGGTCAAATGAGAACAGAAATGACGGAGTGGCCATCTTAATCAAGAACCCCTCAATTATGGTGAAGGGCAGCACAGTGGTGAGAGACGGAAGGGCACTTTTAGCACATTTGACTTTTATGGGAAGGGATTTTAATCTCTTAAACATTTATGGTTTTAGCAACAAAAATGACAGACATGACCTATTAGAAGACTTGCAGCCCCACATGCTAGGCCTAGTGCCATTAGTTTTAGGGGGAGATTTTAATTGTGTTTTAAATAGGAGTGATAGGAGAGGGGCAGGGGATGAGTTTAAAGTGGATAAGACGTCGGTTTTATTGCAGGGACTATGCAAGGATTTTAAACTCAAAGATTGTTTTAAAACCGTGCATCCAAGAGAGGAGGGCTTCACCTGGTTCAGTAGTGACGGTTCCAGAGCCTCTCGCATAGACTATTTTTTTACCAGAGACTGCCCGCCAACCGATGCTAGATTAACCCCTGTATTCTTTTCGGATCACGCTATGCTCTCGTGCACCCTTTCACTCCCTTTAAGTGTGACGAAAGTTAGTGGTGTGTGGAAACTGAATTGCTCACTGCTGGAAGATAAGGAGATAGCCAGCCAGTACAGGGAACAATTTGGTCAATGGCAGACCCTCCAGGACTTCTATGAGACACGTGCACATTGGTGGGAAATGGTGAAGGAAAGGACACAGACCTTTTTTAAAAGGGCAGGAAAAAACAAGAAAAACAAGGAAAGTAGATGCATGGTGGGGCTGCAAAAAAGACTACAACGGTATTTTAAATTAACACAACAAGGTTTTAATTTTAACCAAGAAATCACAGCAGTTAAAGAACAAATGTTGGTTTTATCGGAAATCACAAGCAAAGGGATTTTAGTCAGGAGCAAAGAAAGACACCTTGAAGAAGGAGAAAAATGCACCAGATATTTTTTTAAGAAAATTATCTGCAGCGGAGAGGGTATTTGTAAACTGAAAAAAACAAATGGGGAACAAACGAATACGGAGGAAGAACTAATGGAGGAAATAGAGGCATTTTATGGAGATCTTTACAGTGAGAAACAAATCGAAAAAGTAACCAAAAATGAGATCTTAACTAACATAGACAAGAAGATAGGTGAGAGTGCATTTTTAACACGAGATTTTGACCTTTTGGAACTCTACAAATGTTTGTTGAGTTTCAAAAGGGCAAAGTCACCGGGGGAAGATGGGCTTCCACTTGAATTTTATCTGACGTTCTGGGACATGTTAGCACCTGACTTACTGACTGTTTTTACCGATTTCCAAGGACTAGGCCGACTACCAGACAGCTTTAGATCAGGGATAGTAAAACTATTGTTTAAAAAAGATGACAAGACTGACCTTAAGAACTGGCGACCAATAACCCTTTTAAATTTTGACTGTAAACTGTTTAGCAAACTTTTAGCAAACAGAATGTCCGTGGTTTTAGGTGAGGTAATCCACCCGGATCAAACCTGTGGCATACCAGGGCGAAAGATCACCGACAGCCTCGTACTGATCAGAGACACCATCTGCTATGCGAGAGACAGAAACATTAGACTAGTAGTCCTAAATCTAGATTTTGAGAAAGCATTTGATCGAGTCTCGCACCAGTACCTATTTGAGGTATTGCAAAAAATGGGCTTCCCAGAAAGGTATATAGAGTGGGTGGGATTGCTGTATCGAGACATTACCAGCAAATTTCTTGTTAACGGGCAACTTACAAAAGCAGTAGACTTGCGCTGCGGGGTCCGTCAGGGTTGTCCGTTATCTGCCCTCCTCTATGTGGCATGCATAGAACCACTGGCACAGGTATTGAGAAAGGACCAATGGATCAAAGGGGTGGGCATACCGGGCAGCGGAGGACTGTTAAGCAAATGTGTTTTATATATGGATGACGTCAACATTTTATGCACTGACCTTTTATCTGTACATAGAACACTGGACCTGACTGACTCCTACGGACTGGCCTCTGGGTCCAAACTCAACAGAGGGAAGACCCAAGCCCTTTTTTATGGACCATGGACGGTGAACGAGATGACCGGACTCCCTCTGACTGTACAAAATACAGACTTGAAGATACTCGGTGTCAAATTTGACAGGGAGGGGGAGGGGACCGAAAATTGGCTGGACATGGTAGGGAAAGTAAGGCAGAGACTGGGATACTGGGGACTTAGAGGACTGACAATGGAAGGAAAGGTTTTAATCATCAAAGCAGTGATTTTACCTTTGCTTTTACTAATAAGCTCTGTTTTTATTCCACCTCGAAGAATTCTTTTAGAACTGGAACGTGCAGTGTTTTATTTCCTGTGGGGGTCCAAGTGGGAGAGATTGGGGAGAGGTCAAATGAAGAAAACAAAGGAAAAAGGAGGGAAAGGAGTCCCGGACCTCCACCTGTTCTTGGGAGCCAGATACACAGCGCTTCATGTGGGACATGCGATGGCCCTATCCAGAGAAAACAAAACCACAGCAATGGCACGATTCTGGATGGGGTCCTATCTAAAGAGGTTCCCTTTTTACGTTGCAGATCACAGGACGCCAGTATCCTTTAACTTGCCACAAGCTTATGCTTATATTAAGAAGTTTCTAAGGCATTTTGACTTGGAAGGCGAGGATTTGGATGTGTTGACTAGCCATCGCCTCTTGATCGCAGCGGTGCGGGAGAGGGACACAGTGAGTCCAGTGCATGGGCTGGCATTCGGCGAGCCTGCAGCGGTCTGGCGCAGTGTCAACCATCCTGCTCTCCCCAACAGACTCAAGGACCTGTCATGGATGGCAGCTCATGAGATCCTCCCAGTCAGGGCCGTCATGCACTCCCGGGGCATGGCTGCATCCCCAACCTGCCCTCGACCAGGTTGTGGCGCGCCTGAGTCGGTGAGGCATCTGTTCTGGGAGTGCAGCGCTGCTAGAGACCAGTGGGCAACGGCCGGTTCCCTGCAATTCCCGTACTTACCAGCAGGGGAGGTCCTGACAGCCCAACTGGTGCTGTATGGGGTGAGTCAAAAGAGTCGGCTACCACCAGACTTTACCAAGCAGTGGCTCACCCTAGCCGCCATAAAAGACGCCATATGGACCTCCAGAAACCTGCTGGTTAGAAAGCACAAGCAGATCCCCCCCGTGGCTGTGATCCGGATGGCCACAGCAACGGTCCAAGTGGCCATTGCTGCAGGCGGCAGGCCTAGGACACAGCCACAAAGAAGAATCGCCTCTGTGCCCATTCGGACGAGGGAACCGGAGCCACACGCGGAAAGGTCGAGGCAGCGGCGACCTGATTCTCCGGGAGAGGAAGGTGGGAAAGAGAAGAGGGGAGAGGAGATCCTCTGAGCAACAGGGTCCGACAAACTGATGATGTTGGAGAAGACAGGATGGGGTGATATTAGGAGAGCTTGTTGTAACGTTGCTGCACAGCGGTTTGAAATTGTTATTAACCAGGGTTTTAGAGCATCACAATGATTTGATAAAACATATGTATCCATGTCATTTATTTAATTTAAAAGTACTTGATGGTTTTATACTTTTTGTTTTAAAAAAGTATTTAAATTGTGTAAGCTCTTAAAAATGATGAGCCAAACTTCAAATGTATAACATGTGATGTGAAAGCTGACTGAAGAAACTGGTGTCAATAAATATTTTCAAAAAAAAAAAAAAAAAAAAAAATCTGTTCTTATCAGTTTAATATCTGATACGTCCCCTACCCGGGGACTATATATTAAATTGATTTTTGGAACTGGGAGATGGAAATGGGGCTTGCTCCGTCCACTCCACGCATCGACCTGGTATTGCAGTAACTCCAGGACCGGTGCACCCCCTCTCACTGTGAAAACCAATTATTTTTAAATGCGAGAGACACCGATCTGATAGGCTTTTTACGTCATCAGTGCAGACTTTTCAGTTGAGTGGACATTCGCCCAATGTACTCGATAGTTGTCAGGCTGAGTATTGTTTGTAAACACGCTGTATGTTGTTGGCACATAGTGGTGAAACCGCATGCGAGAGCGACGTGTCTGGGAACGTGGCCTCTAGGTCTGACACTGTTCAGCCATGGGACGTTTCGATGTGAGTTTTGTTTCTCTACCAACTTATGTTGACTACTGTTTTGTAGTGTTGCTTCTTATTTGCCCCTTTTACTGAGAAAAAGTCATTTAGAAGCCAAAGTGGGACTGTACATGCATACATATAATCCTAACTCTTATGAATTTCAAAATCACTACAAAGGTCTACAAAAAAACAGTAAGAGACTTACAGTTTTCTCTCGTTTGGCCACTCTTAAATTTGCTGTTTGTTTACTTCAAGAATATGTCACGAAAATGACATTTCCAAATTCTCTAAAGAGTGGGTCATGGGGGATTCCAGGTGGAACGTGGGTGGGGTACACTCGACTGTAGTGGGATTATTATGTGGAAATAAGGGAGACATGACTATACAAAACAACTTTTCTCCTGTTCAGGGCTGGGTGTTAATCGTTTATTTAAATTGGAAAGTGAAACAAATAAATATATATGCACGTACAGAACCTGCAGCCCATAGGGTGCTGCTTAATTCACTTGATTCCTGTTTTATGATCAATATAATTGTTTATGTTGCTGGGGATTTAAATACCTCACTTGATAGAGGTAGCAATATACTACCACTCATGTTAGGGAAATTTAGTCTGATAGACGCGTACCCAAACCCTATATGACAATATACTACCACCATGTTAGGGAAATTTAGTCTGATAGACGCGTACCCTAACCCTATATGACAAAAATGATTCTGGATTAACTTGGGAAGCCATTAAACGATTACGTTACCTGTACAACTTTGGAATATTCCTCATAAACTCGCGTTTTCGGGTGCGCTGCCATGTCCGATGCAGTACATACCAAAAAAACTAAGCTAATTCAAGGGGCATATGTCCCTCTTGACAATCCGTAGGTAAAAACTCGACCGTCGTTTGTGCAATTTATTAGCTGCTTAGTCCCAGTTTGTTGCATCTGCGTCATTATTAATGAATATCAACCACACATTATCCGTTGGTTCCCGATTAAAAAGTATATTCTCTCCATTAGACCTTTCTCCTTCAAATAATGCAATATAATCTTACATCCTAAATCGTTTTTTTTTTTACAACCTATAAAGATTCTTAAATAATTTGCACTTGTGTCAGAGATGATCATACTTTTTATATTTCAAATTTCCCCGTCCGATTAGTTCCTGTTTGGGCAGTTTATTCAGATGTTCTCGGTTCGCTCTTCTATGTGCGTGGATGCGAACGCCGTGGAGGAACGCTCATTCGGGCTGTTGGAACTTGGCAACGGAAAACAACGATGAGTTGCACCTGGTTAGATTTGTACAGAACCTCAATTGATACACGATAAAATAATAGAAAATATACTTTATTAGACACCGGCAGATACCCTCCGCGTCCAGAGAACATCACATCGTTTTGAGTGCGGAAACTTCGGTGAGTTATGGTTCCTTTTTTTTCTGTTGGGATGTCAGCGCCGTCTTGTATCGTGTTTTATTTAGCGATAATTTGGTAAACTAACCTGAGTCTAATGTTTAATGTGTACATTTAATTTTTGTTATATCGTACAGCAGGTTTTGTTGTAACGTTTATGACTTGCGTGTAATATAGGACAATTATTATTGTGGTAACGAGTTACGTGTCAAATGTATTATGACTAGATTGTGTCGCGTACGACTGAAAACCAGTCTATATTGTCATTCGATTGTATTCTGCAATACTGCGTTTTTTGTTTTTGTCTTGTTTTTGTAACCGGCAAATACTAGCCTGGCATACCATTAATGGCGAGCTGATTAAAGGTGAGCTACATTGTCAATAGACCCTTTTCACATCATTTTCAGAACAAACACAGGTGTCGCTCACAAGTAATTGTGGTGGTGGTGCTACTTGTACGTACCAGGGCACACGGTCCGTGGTCAATATACAATATTTAAAACAGCATACATAATTAGTGTTATAATAAGCCACACCTGTGTTTGTCCGACCATAATGCCTCCGTGAAAAGTCTACAGTCACTGTATATACTATCGGTCAATCAGAAGGCTTAATTGTCAATGCACTACCCTAAACTCGACCCCGCTACTTCATCAATTGTGCAAATATCGACTGCCTAGTAGGTAGTGGGGGTATACGATTGCGCTCTCCCCGATGATCGTTAAATTAACAAGAGAGTCACAGCCAATCAGAAGGCTCATTGTACATAGTCACTGTAGCCTTTGCACTGAGGTAGACTCGATATCTCTAATTCCTCAAATGTGCGAATCTCGCTTGCATAATTTCTGGCAGTGGGGGACTGTGGCTGCGTGTGCGCTCTCTCCCGAGAAACGCCTAAAAAAATAACGCTGTGTGGTACTTTGATACGTCCACAGGGCCATGATTGTCACGCCGCGTTGCATGACGTGGGTTAACCCACAATTGGTTTTCCAGTTAAACCCGTCCCTTTAGTGAAACTAGTTGATTTTGAATATGCTATGAAAGGCTCATTAACGTACAATTCTTCCGGCATTTCGGAATGCTTTGCAACCGTCACTCACATTAGCACGCGTGGGCATGGGGAAGCCGCCCTCAATGTGCACAACTCATACTTACCTGGCAAGGGAGATACCATGATCAAGAAGGTGGTTCACCCATGGCGAGGCTCAGCCATTGCACTTCGGCTGTGCTGACCCGTGCGAATTCCCCAAATGTGGGAATCTCGATTGCATAATTTCTGGTAGTGGGGGACTGCGTTCGCGCTCTCCCCTGATAAAGGTGTTAAAATGAAGACAATATGTGACCTTTCGAAGCTCGTTAAAAAGTACAGCCCAGATGTTGAAACACTTTTGCTTGCATCATTTTCCATTAACTATAAAGGAATCCACAGTAACCAGTGTCTATTCTCAGCCAATCAGGAAGCTCAGCTGTCTACAGTCCATGAAAGCTCTCTGCCAGTCAGATGGCTCAATTGTCTTCAGTCTGTGCGACTCTCCTGAACTCAGCATGGAAGTGGCTCCACCAAGGGGTCGAATTCCCAGAATGTTATTAATATATTCACTATATATATTTATAAATAAAGTATATTCATGACGTTTATTTAACAGACGCCATTTTCAATAGCGACTTACAGTAAGTGCATTTAGCAATGAAGTTATACCCCAAAAACTGCAAGAATCATTTAAGTGGATACAAATTCACCAAATAAGCTAAGCAACTGCTTCTAAGTGCCACAGTATAGAAACAAGAGATAAAGACAGATAAATAGAGAGATAAATAGATCGAGATAAAACATTTTTTTCACTTTCATACACCAAGATACAGTCTGAGCAGATGTATTTTCAGCCTTCGGCCCAAGAACGGGATGGGTTTCAGCTGGCCTGATGTCAGTGGGGATCTCGTTCCACCATTGTAGATCCAGGACTGCAAACAATAGATTTTGTTGAGCTGCTACTGGGGTTCTCACGTAGTTAGGGAGTAGCAAGCCGTTTGGCCATCATGGAGCTTAGTGGACGGGCTGGGGTGTACATGTTCTGTATGTAAATATTATATTCATTCCCCCCCCCCCCCCCCCCCCCCCCCAAAAAAAAAGATATACAGTGTAGAGAAAGTTTAATTGACTATTTACATGTATATGAAACGCGTAACTCTCTACCGTACATGTAGACTTTGCACTACTCTATACTCGTGCGAATTCCTCCAAAGGTTTGAATGTTGCCAACATTTTGTGTTCCAGTTTATCTCGTCCCTTTTGTGAACCTAGTCGAGATTCAATGGATGATGAAAGGCTGAATAACGTAGAATTCCTCTGGCGTTTCCGAATGCTTTGCAACCGTCACTCACATTAGCACGCGTGGGCATCGGGAAGCCGCCCTCAACGTGTACAACTCATACTTACCTGGCAAGGGAGATACCATGATCAAGAAGGTGGTTCACCCATGGCGAGGCTCAGCCATTGCACTTCGGCTGTGCTGACCCGTGCGAATTCCCCAAATGTGGGAATCTCGATTGCATAATTTCTGGTAGTGGGGGACTGCGTTCGCGCTCTCCCCTGATAAAGGTGTTCAAATTAAGACGATATGTAACCGTTTGTAATTAGTTATCAAGAACAACCCAGATGTACCAACACTTCTGCTTACATCACTTTCACAAACTATAAAGGAATCCACAGTAACTAGTGTCGATTCTTTAGCTAATCAGGAAGTTCAGCTGTCTACAGTTCCTGAAAACTCTCTGCCAGTCAGATGGCTCAATTGTCTCAATCTGTGCGACTCTCTCCTGAACTCAGCATAGAAGTGGCTCCACCAAGGGGTCGGATTCGCAAAATTGTAAATAATATATTCACTATATATATTTCTAAATAAAGTATATTCATGACATTTATTTAACAGACGCAATTTTCAATAGCGACTTAAAGTAAGTGCATTTAGCAATGAAGTTATACCCCAAAAACTGCAAGAATCATTTAAGTGGATACAAATTCACAAAATAAGCTAAGCAACTGCTTCTAAGTGCCACAGTATAGAAACAAGAGATAAAGACAGATAAATAGAGAGATAAATAGATCGAGATAAAAAAAAGTTCACTTTTATACACCAAGATACAGTCTGAACAGATGTATTTTCAGCCTTCGGCCCAAGATGGAATGGGTTTCAGCTGGCCTGATGTCAGTGGGGAGCTCGTTCCACCATTGTGGATCCAGGACTGCAGACAATAGATTTTGTTGAGCTGCTGCTGGTGTTCTCACGTAGTTAGGGAGTAGCAAGCCGTTTGGCCATCATGGAGCGTAGTGGACGGGCTGGGGTGTACATGTTCTGTATGTAAATATTATATTCATCGCCCCCCCCCCCCCCCCCTCCCCCCCATAAAAAACACTACAGTGTAGACAAAGTTTCATTGACTATTTAGAATTAGCCCAATGAGATTCAGTTATTTACAAATAAAGAATATTTTCTAGTGTTAAAATAACTCCGATCTCAAGAGTTGCTGTTGTTTTGCTGCCACACTAAATTCAGATTTGCATATCAACGTGTGATTGGTAGTCTACAGTGTCAACAATCTAGACATATTATCGGTAGTCCAGAGTCTAATTCTGCGATCCAATTTAAAATCGACAGGAAAAGCCTACAGTGAGTTAGACCAATCAGAACACGTAGCTCTCTACCGTCCTTGTAGACTTTACACTACTCTATATTTGTGCGAATTCCCCAAATGTGGGAATGTTGGCAACACAATAACGATAGTTATGTTATTATAACTATGATTTTAGGCATAGCCATCTAGGCTTTGCCTAGAGGGGGAATGCCTAAAGCACAATATCCCTAGACCGAAAATAACTACTGATGTCCTTGGGGAGGAACGCAGGATTGGGTCTAGTCAGCGTGAAGAGCTGTCCTCGTTAAGTAACAAGCAACTCGGGCTGACAGACCGAGCGGCCAACTCATTTGCGCATTTTGCAGAAACCAAAGCCAATAAAAGTGCTGTCTTAAAAGATTGAGCCTCCAAAGGAACCCCCTTGAGAAGTGCAAGGGGTACGGAGAGCACCCTGAGCTTGTGTCGCCTGGGATCTAACCTCTGGCGATCAAACCACCGCTGTAGTCCGCGCATAAAGAGCAGACCCAGGGTAACCACCGGGTGGGCAGCTGCCATCAGCCCCAACAGGTGCATGGTAGACAGTGCGGTCACACGTTTACATGTTTTGCCGAATAAACAAAATGTCACGTTATATGGGAATGCAATTTTGCTGTTTCTGTGTGGAAGATGTTGAAACACCGTTTTATATGTCTTAGTTCAATTGATTATGGATCAGTGATACGTTTTAATGTGAAGCTTGTAGACAAGAAACATCTCACTGATCACACTGGCCAAAGCCAAACTGTGGAATGCCAGACAATCAGCCATCAACAGTTCATTCGAATGGACAGATGTTGGGTGACAAAATGGATCGAAATGGAAATTGGAGAATTTGCAGGTTTGACATACAGACATGGGGCTGGGACGCCATCAAAGATGGAAAATATACAGATCCTCGGCTATCACAAAGCCGAAACAGGATGGACAGTGTGAATCCCTGTACGGAGGCTTTCATGACTTTATTAATGCACTTTTATTTTATTACTGTATTGTTCACATGGTATACTGTGATATACCCCTGTAACAGGAATTTCTTATTTGTACAGTTTATTTGATACATTTTGTTAATGTTTCTCAGAGCAGGATTAGTTTTATTGATGCACTTTTATTTTAATGCAGTTTTTTTCACTTGTTACATGGCGATATGGCCATATAACAGGAATTGCAACCTTACTGTATCTTGTTTTGTTTTTATTTCCTCATGTAAAAAAAGCTAGGGGTATCTTTTATTTATACACTACTGTTATTTGATTGCTGTATTGTTATTATGGTACACTGTGATTTGACTGTACAACAGAAATTGCATTCTTGTACTGTGTTTGTTTAGCTTGTTTGTTTTTCACATACAAACGGTGTAGGGATATTTTTATAGATGCACTGTTATTGTACTGATGTTTTGTTGACAATGGTACATTTTGATATGCCCTTTTAACAGGAATTGAATCCTTGTACTGTACTTTGTTTTGCACATGTTGTTGACTAAAATAAATATGCTTCCAAAAAAAAAAGACGCTTTTCTGTTTAATATCTGATACGGCCCCTACCCGGGGACCATATATTCAATTTATTTTATATATTTTATACCCCGATTTCACTTAATAAGAGGTCACACGCCCAGACCAGAGGAAGAGATTAACGGCCACAAAGCCAGCCCACTAGGACAAGGCCATCGTTATTCACCGATTAAGCACCAGATTTCCGGGGGGCTTGAACAAACAGTGCGGCGGGGTGTAGTCCTGTGGGGGCCCCTGTTGGCCATTCTAGGTTTGGTAGACCTCACCATTCTGAACAAGGGTCAGCGAGGTCCCTGCGGCATGAAGCCGCCGCCACAGCTGTTCAGGGAGAGCCCTTCTGAACAGAAAATATCCCTGAGAATAACCCACAGAATTGTACAGGGGTTTCCAATGGTGTTTTTATCCCTGTACCTAACCCTTACCCTAACCCAGGATTAGTATCAACTGCAGGGTTAGTGTCAGGATTAGTATCAACGGTTGGGTTAGTGTCAGGATGAGTATCAGATGTAGGGTTAGTGTCAGGATTATTATCAACTGTAGGGTTAGTGTCAGGATTAGTATCAGCTGTTGGGTTAGTGTCAGGATTAGTATAAACTGTGGGGTTAGTGTCAGGATGAGTATCAACTGTGGGTTAGTGTCAGGATTAGTATCAGCTGTTGGGTTAGTGTCAGGATTAGTATCAGCTGTGGGGTTAGGGTTAGTGTCAGGATTAGTATCAACTGTAGGGTAAATTGTAGAGTTATTAACAGCTGTAGGTTTCTGTACAGTTTAATGCGTTGCTTATAATAATATGAGCACTTATGGAACTTCTATTTTTTTTTACCACAAAATGTTCTCTTTATTTAACTCTACATCGATGGACTGCATGCTTACAAATTATCTATTTGAACTCAAACCTGTGCCTTACAGTATATATCAGTACAGTGTATACTTCAAAATATACCTCTCTTAAATATCTTCAAGCCCTTTGAGCCTTTAGAATTTTTAATATTTTTTATAGAGCATTTAATAAATTTAAAACATATTAAAATACATTTTCTTGTAAATCAAATGTTCGATTTCTAGTATTTTTGGAGGAGTTTATGGAGTCATGAAGACCACCCTTGGCAGCAGGTGATGCTCTTTGTGTTGCCAGTACACACTGGTAGAGGAACTAAACACAACCATTAATGGTAATATTACATCATATGTAAATATGGCCCATGCCTATTAGACACACGATTAAGAACCATCACACGTTATAAATACACAGCTTCAGTAAGTCAGACCTCCTGTCCAACTGGGTCACAGTGAACCCAGGTCTCAAACAAATCTAATGGAGTGTGTGTGTGTGTGTGTGTGTGTGTGTGTGTGTGTGTGTGTGTGTGTGTGTGTTTGTGTGTGTGTGTGTGTGTGTGTGTGTGTGTGTTGTCGTATAACTACAGTAAACAAATAGGTATTTTACAAACACATTGGTATTTTTGTGTAGAGGAGCTTATTGGTCCAGCAGATAAGGTTTATGGGTTAAATGTCCATAAATATTTATATGTCCAATACCATCTATTTCTTTCTCATTCTGTATTATATAATGATAGATATAATGATTTTATGTCCCTGACTTTTCACATAATCACCTCTAATCATCTGAGATTTCCAATAGACAAAAACCTTAAAACAGTTTCACCGCTTTTACTTCTTAGACCGTCCCTAAATACTCATAGCAAGAGAACAGGGAACATCTGTAGCATATTTGCTTTTTTATAATTTATATTTGAATGTAATGAGATATTTAGCAAACTAGGACTTAAATGTTTGTTATGTTCCATATTTAAAACAAGAATACAAGCTTAGGCCTAGCCAGCAATGTTGAATAGTGAATGCAAAATAAGTCATTTAACGGTTTGTAGACGTAGTGCTGAATTCATGGCCTAATAAAACGCGTGGATGGGCCATTTTGTTACCCTTACCCCAATCTCGGAAACCATCGGATTAGGGGTAGGAAAGTAGGGTTAAAGGTGTAATGTGTAAGATTACTATTTTAAGACATTCAAAAATGAACAACTACAATCATCAACTAAATGTGAAGAAATACCCGTTTTGACATAATGTCAATACGTCTATGTATTACGTTTCAGAGATGTTTACTTTAAGTTAGCAGCTAGCCCCGCTACCACCGGCCCGTAACGTCTCGTAATACCACTTTGTTCCACAAGAGAACAGCGTCGCTGCAGCGTCCAGTCTACCCTCAGTCCACAATATGGATATGAGTAGCGCTGCACAGGGGGCGTATTCTTTCCACCGTTGCTTTCCACTGCTGGAAACAGCTGGAAATGCTAACGTTGGCTATGACAGTAATGTTAACATTACTGACAGTGTAAATATGTTAAGTTAGCTGTTGGATGATACGCAGTTCACCGATATGCTGTCCAGACCAGTCAGAATACAATCGGGGTGGACAACTTTTACCAAATTCTTCTGGTAATATGCTGTGTGGTGGACTAATTTGGACAAATCTTACACGTTACACCTTTAAGGTCAACAGGATGTATGCTTAGGGTCAACAGAAAGTAGGATAAGCGTCAACGGGAAGTAGGGTAAGGGGCTACAGGAAGTAGGGCTGGGGTCATCAGGAAGTAGTGTTAAAGTCCTACTCCATTTTTTGGGACGCTTTGCTACAACAGTATGGCTTTCCTTCCCCTTCTCCACACACACACACACACACACACACACACACACACACACACACACACACACACACACACACACACACACAGCTTGATATATATATATATATATATATATATATAGATATTGTGTGTGTGTGTGTGTGTGTGTGTGTGTGTGTGTGTGTGTGTGATGTATGATCGGCTATGTGTGCTTATATAGCAGTATCCCAGAAGACAGCAGTGTTGGTAGCAGGGTAGGGTGGAGGCTGTCTTCTCTTCCAACTGGGCAAGATGGGCATGCTGTCCTGTTTATACAGGCTCTTCTCCGCTCCCTGACGACACTTGATTTCTCCACATAGAACTCTCTTCTTCTCGATCATCTGCATCATAGTAGCATCGCCACAAATCCACGGCATCTGGGAATAGGGTTAGTGTTAGACTTATCTACTGGTGCCAAAGACATAATAATTAGCTTTGACATGAGATGTATAATACAGACGGTTACAACACTTCCCACTGGGGAACACCCATGCTTACAATATACTTATGATACTGGAAGATGCTTTAGATAAAGCCACCATTTATTACATACGGATATAAGTAATATGCAATGGATATAAGTGTAGTTGTGTATGTATACCTTACTTTTCCACACGTGTTATGCTATAACATTCAGCACATAGACTTCTTAAATACTACTTAAATGATGGAGTGTTACATGTAATCTATTTCGTAGAAGGAGACGTTTGAATGTTAGCCCAACTATAGAATTTTAGCATTGAATTGGCCAGTTTTAGTCAGCTGAGCCAAAAGCTGATTAGATTGCATTAGATGAGAGGTGGGCATTTCCAGCTGCAGGTGTCCCACAAAAAGTGAACGATTGCGTTGTTGTCAATGGAATGATTTGCTTGCTAGCTGATCAGTGAGTCTCCCTACATGCTGCGCTATGTCGAGTGAATAATGGCAATGCAGACCTATTGGCAAGTTTGGGTTGAATGTGCAGCTTAATCCTAAATTAAAGTAAAATGTCATTAATGGCCAAGCCATTGGTGCATTTTGGTTGAGCGTGCGACAATTTCAACAGCATGACAACGTTGCTTCAGTGGCCACCTGAACAAACGTGAAGATCAATTTCTGCAAATTTATATTTGCCTCTATATGGGTTTGTTCTGATTCCTGAAAATGATCTGAAACAAAGACGATCAAAAGCAGCAGCAAAAAATCACTGGTGCATATATATATATATATATATATATATATATATATATATATATATATATATATATATATATATATATATATACTGTATATATTATGAATGACATGGCATGTTGTTGTCTTCTGTACATTTTGTTGTAATGCTCTTTTTCTGATCAGCAACACTCTTTAAACACACTTTTGGTATACGCACAATAAGACACTTAATGTTTACATCATATAAATTTTGATAATTTTGGATAGGTTGTCAGAGGCTGTAAATCAAATCATACTTTCAGATCAGAACACCTGGCTGATTGGAACTAAAATATAATGAAGAAATGCCAACAGATGCATGTTAGAAGATCAAGGGGAACAAAATGGTAAAGAACTTGAAAACGATAAGGAAGGTGACGACGGCTGCACTTTTCAGAGCTTTCCAACCAGAAGTGTCCAGAGCTTCCGCACAAAAAACTCAAAACGCTCTGAAAAATATGGCGTGGAAAACATGGCAATAGTAATGCAAAATCCATTTAAAGGACGATATTGGCCGGGGTATATTGGTAACGGAGGTTTAAGTGATGCCAGGGGAGACGGCTATTATGGTTTTATCTAGCATAGTTATACTCGTCTACCTAGTTATTAGCAAGCTAATAAATACAGCTTTGTCCAAATTTGGTTGGAAGAACTAGGAGTGAACAAGGCTCATGCAAGGATGGGTATTGAAAATTGTTTAGAAATGTTTTTTTCCGACAGCTAACAAATACACATTTTATATTATGTTTATGTATTTTCGCATAGTTATGGAGCAGGATGTTTAATTCGCAACGAGTTCCCAATGACAAGGTCTCGACGAGTTCTACAATAATTTCCCTCTAAAAGTGACATTTACAGCAGCATAGCGTTGGTGTGGTGGTGTATTAAAGGAAATCCTACATCTCAATAGCAGCCTGTTCACACTCTGAATTACAGCGGTGTGACGCGGGGAACTAAATATGTGATCACCGGTATGAGTCCCGTGTGTCTAGTGATGTATACCTGCCCAGGAGATGGTTGGGCAGCAGCACTCCTCTCAATGGAGCCATCGCTTGGACATTATTTCTACACAATAGGCGAATTACAAATTAAAACGGATAATTATCAGTTGGGTCCACCTTTGTGTCATATTACTTGGAATCATTTAGTAAAAAAAAAAATTTTTTTCATTGCGGCGGGCCCTATGATGCTCAGGGGCCCTTTTGTGCTCAGGGGCCCCTGGGCAGCCCCATATGGTAAATCCGGGCTTGGTCTCACATCTTTCCCTCTGATAAAAGGTTTATGGATTCTATGGCTGCATCGATTCAAATCAGGATCCATCGATACGACCGCATGACACGAGCCGACACTGAAATGAGATGCGTTCTCTACTGCAGTGCTCCCCAAACCTTTTCAAACCACTGCACCCCTTTACATTTATTTTCCAGTCTACCCAACCACAAAAAAGGAAATGCTTGCCAAACACCCAGTTGAAATGATATATGTTCCGAACCCAGTGTGCGACCACTATCCGCGACTCCACGTCCTCTTTGTAATATAATCACCCCGATACCAGCCTTGGTGTCTTGTTAGATGATTAGCTGCAGCACAAAGGTTGTCTGATATTTAGGTGACATGAACTGTATCTGTGGAGTGTATTATGCCCATTTCTCCATGTTTTAAAATGTTATTTGTGTATGTGGGGTCATCGTCAGCACCTGGCCTGTCATCTCTCTTACATTATCAACTAAAACCCGTCTTCTATGACAATGGCAGCCTCCGATTGGTCCGTCCATTGGCCAGACGGTCTGAGGGCAACCGGCGAGGACGAATCCCGGCTTTTAATTCAAATTTATGTACGGGGGCTGATTCTTCAACCAGACCGGTGGGCTATAGAGTGGCTAAGTCACACCCACCTCATGCGTCACGCCCACCTCATGCGTCACGCCCACCACATGCATCACGCCCACCTCATGCGTCACTCCATGATCTTAGAGACTGAAAAAGTTGTTTACGAATCAACGGACCCAAATTAGGAAAGTTTTGATTTCAATCTAAATATCCATTAAATATTTAATAGGGGGTTTATGTGATTTTAATGTAATTTTCCACATTATATATACATAATGCGTCATGTATAGTATTATGTATTAATGTAGGTATTATATATTGATACTGTTGAACTGAACAGGCAACACTAACAATATTTACGAGTAATTGTTTAAACTATGCACAATACAAATAATAAAGTAATTTGAGTTTGAACAAGTTTGAAGAAAGGAATTCTTCTACTTTGGAATACTTTTTAAACCCATATTTCTTTATGGCCAGACTTAAAAGTTTAAGTACAATTTGACCCAAAGAGTCAGAGTCAAATCATTAATTTCAATGTCATCAGAAAAAAATAATGTTCCTCAAAGTCATCAACATAATGTTTATTGAATAAAATTATTACAACTTTTAATTCAAGGTCTTGTGAATGAATAATAACTGTACCATCTTATTTTTGTACACAAACTGACATGAGCAATCTATCAAATACATTACAATTCACGTACATACGGTGCAGACAACATACATTACAGACACAACATCAAGAGTGCCACAAAATGACATGCATGACAATGGTCAACGGTTATTTTCAATCAATGAAAATAACCCTAGCCCAACATTAACATACATCATGCAAAATCATGAGTTCTGCTGTTTCTATTTCTAACTAAAGAAGAGTCAACACTAAACTTTTACGTTTAGTGTTAACTAAACGTCATCATGTTCTACAAGGGAATTAAACGGGTATTCCAGATGTAATTTTCACTTATAAGACATTCAGCCCAAGTGTCATGAATTAGGGCTATCGTAGGTAGTTTAATGATGAATATAATACACATTCACCTACATTATTTAAACATGTGAATACATATCTACCAACATATTATTTACATATTGTATCTATTTACATCAAGTTCTTAAAATAAAGGATTGAAAAATCATTTAAAATTATTAGAAACCCATGCAATCACTCTTTTCTTTGTGAAAATGTTTAACAATAGTCATAGAATACACATAATTCTTATGATTATACAATACTGTATTTCTATTTACACTTTGCCTCTGAAATGCTGGTCGGACTAGAAAACCTTCATGAGATGGGACTAGTGAACCTACATAGTGTAGGACTAGAGAACCTTCATGGGATGGGACTAGTGAACCTACATAGTGTAGGACTAGAGAACCTACATAGGGTAGGACTAGAGAACAAACATAGGGTAGGACTAGTGAACCTACATAGTGTAGGACTAGAGAACCTACATAGGGTAGGACTAGAGAACCTACATAGGGTAGGACTAGATAACCTACATAGGGTAGGACTAGAGAACCTACATGGGGTAGGACTAGAGAACCTTCTTGGGATGGGACTAGATAACCAACATAGGGTTGGACTATAGAACCTACAAGGGTAGGACTAGAGAAGCTACATTGGGTAGGCCTAGATAACCTAGTCCTGCCCAATAGGTAGTAGGACTGGAGAAGCTACATGGGGTGGGACTGGAGAAGCTACATGGGATGGGACTAGAGAAGCTACATAGGGTAGGACTAGAGAACCAATATAGGGTAGGACTAGGCAGCCTACATTAGGTAAAACTAGAAAGCCAACATGAGGTTGGGATAGGCAGCCTCATAGACTCTTGCAGTTTGCATTCCCAGATTGTCTAGGCGTCTCTAGTAGCATGTAGGCTCACATACTGATATAGTTGTATTCATAAAGCCATTATGGGTTTACATCAATCTTCTGCAATTGTATTGTTAAAAAATGTGATGGGTACCCTCAGAAATAACATTTGCTAACTGTCCCTAAGGCCAGGTCGAATTAGGTAAGAGGGCTTTATGTACTCTGCCCCATCGAATTGGAACACCTTACGATCATTTAAAAGTGGAGGAACTTGTCCATCTTGGTGTTTTTAAATCACTGATGAAGGATTTTTAAACATATTATTTAAACAGTCACCGTTTTTAAACTTGTCTTCCCTCTTGGGCAGTTTTTAGGATGGGGATATTCTCTTTTATATTTGTGTTGTTAATTGTTCTTATGTTGTCTGTTTGTAACTTTTATGTAATGACTTGCTGCTGCCAGGACATTCTTGAAAATGAATTTATATCTCAATGTACTTTCCTGGTTAAATAAAAGAGAAATAAAACATGGGTAGGGCTAGACAGGCTATACGGGGTAGGGCTTCAGACCATACATAGTGTAGGACTAGGCAGCCTATATAGGGTAAGCATACAGACCATACATAGTGTTGAACTACAGCCATGCATAGAGTAGGACTACAGTCCTTACATAGAGTAGAGTAGGACTACAGACCATACATAGGGCAGGACTACAGTCCAAACATAGGGTAGGACTACAGACCATACATAGGGTAGGACTACAGACCATACATAGGGCAGGACTACAGACCATACATAGGGTAGGACTGCAGACCTGACATAGGGTAGGACTGCAGACCTTACATATGGCAGGACTATAGACTGTACATAGGGTAGGAATATAGACCGTACATATGGTAGGACTAGGCAGATGGGGTAGGTGTTGTTGGTTTGGATATAGTGCTCACAACAAACTGCTTTTTTAAATTTGTTTCAACAGCGTGCAATGTATTATTTAAACATCAACCTAGCTGACTATTTAACTGTGATGAAGACCGAATGGTAAATTGTCATGAAGAGCAGACGGACAGGAAGGTCGACGGACTGAAATACAGAAAGCAGCCAAAATGCAGACAGACGGACAAATAGCAGACAGGACTGTACACGGTACCTGACCCCACCTAGAGGAGTCAGTCTGGGGGAAATACCTGGCTGAGGGCCGGATGGGGGGTGGAGCGTTGAGGTGTTCCACCTGGGGAGGGAACTCCCGATGTAGATGCTGATCGTCCCAGTTTACACCCAGTCCTGGACTCCACTGCAGAGAAGAGGGTTAGAGTTACACAAGTTCTACATTAGTATCCATCAGAAAGGCATCTCATGGCTCCTCCTACCTCGTCCTAGAGGAATGGTGGGGCTGACTGATGACCTGGCCATCATACTGGGGGCGTAGCTAGAGGAGCTAGATGAGTTTGTTTGGATATCCCATTATTGGGTACTGATAATCCCTGCCCTCTCCCTCCCATTACTGTCAGGTCTGGTCTGTGATCTAGTATCACCTAGGAGATACATAGAACAAAGACAGACCACAGGAAATGGACATATAGTTTAACACCCTGAACCTCCTACAGTCAAACACCCTGAACCACCTACAGTCAAACACCCTGAACCTCCTACAGTCAAACACCCTGAACCTCCTACAGTCAAACACCCTGAACCACCTACAGTCAAACACCCTGAACCACCTACAGTCAAACACCCTGAACCTCCTACAGTCAAACACCCTGAACCTCCTACAGTCAAACACCCTGAACCTCCTACAGTCAAACACCCTGAACCTCCTACAGTCAAACACCCTGAACCTCCTACAGTCAAACACCCTGAACCTCCTACAGTCAAACACCCTGAACCACCTACAGTCAAACACCCTGAACCACCTACAGTCAAACACCCTGAACCTCCTACAGTCAAACACCCTGAA
The DNA here is from genome assembly GCA_026745465.1 of Lota lota. Lineage (NCBI taxonomy): Eukaryota > Metazoa > Chordata > Actinopteri > Gadiformes > Lotidae > Lota > Lota lota. The sequence goes on along the minus strand of JACYXH010000096.1, from coordinate 2,260,444 downwards.
CCACCTACAGTCAAACACCCTGAACCTCCTACAGTCAAACACCCTGAACCTCCTACAGTCAAACACCCTTAAAGTGGTCAACACATGCTGAGCTTTCAGCAAAGCGCTTTTAACTCATAACCGTTATGATTCCATTGGTTTGAGAACATCAAATAAAGCAGGAATCTGATTGGGCGTGTAGTACAAATAAAAAGCCTGTACCTTATGTAAATGATTAATCCAGTAGTGTGTGGCCTGGTTAGTTCACTATACAATATTGTTATTTAGTTTGCTATTACTAAGTGATACTTACCATCTCCCTCCCTTCCTTTTCTCCCTCCTGATCCTTTATTCATCATGAGCAGGCTACTCACTTCTTCCAAGGGGCTGGTTGGGGTTCGTGACCTTGTTGAAACATTTTGCAGAGAGCCATTGGCAGAGTTGGAGTTATTCAGTTTATAAGCTCCATCTTGGGACTTATGCGAGCGTGGCATGCTTCCTCCTGCCATCAGACTATCATAAGGAGGAGGACGCTTTAAAGTGAGAGGAGTGAGGCAGCGTCCCATGCTAACAGGGGAGGGACATGCTGAATGGCTGCGGGGGTAACCCTGACCACGGTGGGAGGAGCCAGCTGAATTATAGAGGTTGGAGGCAAGTGGTGGAGCAGATGAGCGGCCTGATGGGGTGATGGTGTCTCTTTCCCTGTCTTTGCTTTTGCGGCGGTGGGATGGCTTCTGTGGTGTCTCAGGGGTGACTCCTACATGTTCCAACATGGGCAGTCTGGTGACGTCTAAGGGAGTGAGGGGAGACTCGTCAGAGTTTGGTGAGCACTGTGCAGGAGCTGGGGGGAATACCAGGAGAGGGGGGCGATGGGTTAGAAGATTGGGGAAAGGTGGAGGGATGTCAGAGAGAGATCCCTGGGGAGGAAACAAAAAGTCTGGCTCCAGTACAACCGTCTGGCAACTGTTGTCCCATTTTGAGTCCTGCATGAGTTCATCCAACATGGTGTACTTCATCTCCTCATAAACACCCTCACTCTGGTCATCTTCTAGGGCCTCTTGGCCCCTGAGGTCTCTGAGGATGTTCCCCACCATCTCGATATAAACAGGCTCCTCCCCATCTGTGTCTCTGGATGCTGGACTCTGGCTTTGAGTAGAACCTTTGTCCTTTGGCAAAGATGACTTTTTGTTGCCTTGGTTACAAAATATGTAAGACTCATCAAAGGATGTACTGAGCTGAGTGTTGGGGTTTCGTTTTGGTTTGGGAGGTGGCATCTTCTTGCACTCATCATTGTAAGGCTGGAACTTACCTAAACACAGACAAGAAAACATTACAGCCAGGATAAAAATAAAGGTTGCCATTCTGAAGTTATGAGGGCTTTACCAGAAAATAATCTCTTTTCAAGGTTACAAGGACAACATAACACAATCTTTAAGAGTGTCTATCACTTCAAAAGAGTGAAAAACAGTCTTTGTGTCTATCCTTCCCTCAAAAGAAGAAGATTGAAGGGGATGATAAATGGGTTGAAAGTATTGACTGACCCCTGACTTCCTGGAGCTCTAGGGGATCGTCGGGGGTCCTGGTGGTTCCAGGTCCCCCGTTAACTGCCTCAGAGCTTGTGCTGAGCCTGGTGTTTGGGTCTCTCTTGGGTTTGGGGGGGGGGTGCTTGCGGGTGTTGGTGTCATCGTCTCCTCCTCCTACCGAGTGGAGGGACTGTGAGCGCACGGTGAATCCCTGGCTGCAGGGAGCAGGAAGCCTCTCCTGGGAAGCTGGCATGGTCATGAAACCCATCCGAAAATGCTTTCCGGAGTAGGATGTCTCTGTCGCCATGGTAACATCATCACCAATCCTGGCAGCAAAAAACACTAGTATAGCAGGACGATTACATGACCCTAACCCTACACTACCCTAACCCTCAAAACACGTCTGTGTAGAAAACACTGGTATGGTAGGACTATAAAGTTATTAAACCTAAATTACATTTCGGGCTAGGGGGTTATATGTTTGTGTGTGTGTGTGTGTATGTGTGTATATATATATATATATATATATATATATATATATATATATAGCCCATCTGCTGTTTTAATATTTCCTATTGTTGCATGTTTCTTAGTGTCTTCATGTCCACTTTATTTGACACATCTAACTGATGTACTGTGCTTTAAGGTGACCTTGAATGTTCTTGGGGAGGTTATTGGTTTTAATAACCTCCTAACAGCTTCATCTTGCCATCTCTTCTTCTGGTGTTTTTCCTGCAGATAGGCCCAGTTGGTTTCATTCCGTACACGGTCATGTTCCCTGGCAATGTCCGAGGCGTTCTGGATCACCAGACCATCGTATGTGCGAAGGCTGTTGTCCTCAATGTACTGACAAAACCTGGTGCAGGATTCTTCTGGCTCCGGACTACCTCTGGTTGTCATGACAACACTGGGTATGGGGAAACAGAAAATATAAGCCACCATGGATGAGAGACGCACATTTCATAATTTACATTCTGGAAACAACGTAGTGTTCAACATACATCCACTTGTATGACCACCAGCTCAAACTCTATATCACCAGTACTTAACTACTAACCCTCAATCATCTTAACCTAAACCTGTATACATACATTCCTACATATATACCTACTTACATACTTTCCTTTACATTACATGAAATTGCATTTATATAGCTGAAACTTTTTATCCAAAGCGATTTACAATAAGTGCGTTCAACCATGACGCTATCAAACAAGCGTCTTACCTACCTACATACCTACTATCCCTGGTTAGTGGTACCCCCTTCACCCTTATCTCTCTCCCTCGCTCCACATCCCCTTCTCTACCTCTTTCACCCCATCCCTTTCTCTCTCTACCTTTCTCGCCCCATCTCTCTCTCCTTCCATCACTCTCTCTTTCCCTCCATCCCTCTCTCTACCTCTCTCACCCAATCTCTCTCTCCTTCCCTCTCTTGCCCCATCCCTCTCTCATCTCTCTTTATCTCTCGTCCATCCCTCTCTCTTGTTTACCCTCCTTTGCCCCATCTCTCTCTCTACCTCCCTCACCCCACCTCTCTCTCTCTATCATCTTTTTACCTCTCTCACACATCCCTTTCTCGTTTCTCTACCTCTCTTGCCCCATCTCTCTCCCTCGCTCTCTCCCCCCCATCCCCCTCTTCACGGCTGCATAGTATAAACGGAACATGAAGCAGACTGAGTCGTAACCTAGCAACAAGGAACATCCTCTAGGCATGATGTAATGTAACCTAGCAACAGAAGCATCATCCATGCATGACGCAATGCTGTGATGGAGTGGTTCTTTAGGGCCAAGAGAAGAAAATGGGCAGAGGAAGAGTAGATGAGGGAAGAGTGTGGGACTTCAATTAATACAATCAAAGAGGAAGAGAGAAGAAACCCTTTTAAATGTATCCTCCTCTCCTCTGGTTAGTGCTAATCAGCATGCTCAAGCTGTCACATACTTTACCATTATCTGTTATAGAATTTAGACCAGCTGACCAGTAGAACCTAACAGTCAACTAGTACTGGATAAACTATTTCTAAGCCATTCTAAACTGGTATTGTCTCACTTAGTACTGTCTCTACTAGTCCAAGCTAGTTCTGTCTTAACTAGTCCAAACTTATTTTCTCTAAAGTAGTCAAATCATTACTGTCCAAACTAGTCTACACTGATGTGTCTTAACAATTATTGTCAAAGCTGGTCTAAACTAGAATTGTCTCCACTATTCTTAACTAGTAATGTCTAAAAGCAGTATAAACTGGTATTTTCTCGACTAGTACTGTCTAAACTAGTCCAAGCTAGTTCTGTCTAAACTAGTACTGTCTATAAACTGGTACTTTCTAAAATAGTATTGTCTAATCTAGTCTAAACTAATATTTCTCCAAACTAATCTAAACTACTTACCAACAGATCTCAGTCCTAAATGATATTTGAAAGCCAAAAACAACACAAGGAAACACAAGTGCTCTCATTACGAACTGCTTTCAAATGGTTTGAGTCCCTTTATGAAGAAGACAAATGTTAAAAATGTGCCGTCATCTCTATTACCTATTATATTTAAATAAACATGTGTAGGGCTACAATATTTAAACAAACATGATGTTATTGGGCTGCAGGCCAAACTCTTTATTTTCTCTCTATTTAAACCTTATTTGAATGGAGATGGTCTGTAGATCTACGTACCTTATTTAAATGGAGATGTAATGGGCTGTAGGTCTATCTTATTTAAATAGAAATATATATGTAACGTAGTTCTACCTTATTAAAATAGATATGTTATATAGGCCTACCTACCTTATTGAAATAGAGATGTAATGTAGACCTGCCATCTTTAAATAGAGATGTGATTGGCTGTAGTCCAATCTTCTTTACACAGAGATTAAATAGGATGTAGACCTACTTTATATAAATGGAGATGTAATGTAGTCCTCCCTTATTAACGTAGCGATGTAATGGCTGTAGCCTTACCTTATTTAAAACGATGATGTAATGGGCTGTAGGGCTACCTTATTTAAATAGAGATGTAATGTAGGCCTACCTGTAGTAGTATTTATTGCAAACCTCAGATGGAAGCCAGGAGGAGGTAGGAGGAGGAGGAGAGAGGAGTCATCTCCCTACCCAGAAATTAACACAAATATACACAAAGTCCCTCTCCTGTGGTGGACTGATAGACACAGGGATGAGAGAGGTAGGCAGACAGAGGGAGACAGTTAGGCAGAGCGATAGATAGATAGGCAGACAGAGATAGATAGAGATAGGCAGACAGAGGGAGAGAGGGGGGGAGACAGAGAGAGAGGGGGAGACAGTGAGCAAGAGACTTAGGCAGACAGAGAGAGAGGGGGGGAGACAGTGAGCGAGAGATTTAGGCAGACAGAGAGAGGGGGGGGGGAGACCATGAGCGAGAGATTTAGGCAGACAGAGAGAGAGAGGGGGGAGACAGCGAGCGAGAGAGTGAGATGTGTCTTCCTTGTTCCTGAAGAATAAAATGAAGGTAGGGTTAGTGAGGAAGAGGATGGATGTTGAGAGGAAGATGAGTAATAGTAATTCCAGTCAGTATTCCACCTGAGGCTTCTCCTGAAACACACACACACACACAAACACACACATGCACACAACACGCTACACACTCACACACTTCAGATGCATGTGCATATATCACTGCTAGCCGTAAAACAAGAGGCTGCAACGCCAGCAACATAGCTGCATACTGACTCCTCCTTCTCCTCATCATGTGACTCCAATGCAGAGCATCTAATTGGTCATTGGGGAAGTGAGAGAGAGAGACTGAGGGAGAGGGAGGGAGGGAGGGAGGGAGGGAGGGAGGGAGGGAGGGAGGGAGGGAGGGAGGGAGGGAGGGAGGGAGAGAGAGAATGAGGGAGGGCGGGATAGAGAGGAGAGAGATGGAGAGAGAGGGAGACATGCTAGACTGAAATGTGAAGTAAAGTCATTTTGTTTGTTTAAGTGTGTGTTTGTGTGTGTGTGTGTGTGTGTGTATGTGTGTGTGTCTGTGTTTGTTTTATCTCTGTGAGGTAATTATATATATATATATATATATATATATATATATATATCCTCAATACCTTGCCATGCCATATGCCATGATCATGAAAATCTTGCAAATACTAGGTAGTGATACCAACCAGTAGAGAGAGCCATTGAACAAGAAAAATATAGGTAGTAATAACAACCAATAGAGGGAGCCATTGATCATCCTAAAAGCAAGTTCAACATCCTTGAAGCGGGAGGAGAGAGACTCATTATCTGTAGCGCAATTAAGATTTATACGTTTTTGTTGATGTTGACGGCCAAATACAATTCTGCTGAAAATAACGGCTTTTCAAATTTCATTCACTTAATGCACTATGGGTATAACTATTATGTAGCCAAGATAGATGAATTATTATTATTAATTAAGTCTACTTTTTTTTTTATTATGCATTGCTGGCTGTACACTTTTTGGCTGTTTAGTTGTTGAGCACTTCAAGTGAAAAATAGAACCTTTTATTCAGATACATGAAATTAATGAGCATGTAGGAGTAAGGGCAACTTGCTCATGGTTACGCGTAGGTAAACTGTGGGTTTTTCACGTTTACAAATTAAACACCTTACAGTACATTGTGAATACCTCTTAAATAATACGACTATAGCGTTTTGTGTTTTTAATTTCTCCTGGATTTGATTATTTGAAGCATTTTGTTCTGAGAAAGATGGGTGTCTGGCTGCATAGACACACGGTAGAGTAGAGGGGCCAACTGTTATTAAAAAGCCTTTCAGCAGCTTCATCAGAGTTAATTAAGACTGAATGAAGTCTCTGAGGCAGCTTGCCGGCTAAGAGTGTTTATTCTGCTGCAGCTGCTCCCTGTGACTTCCTGTTTAGGGTGTAATTAAATCACTTCCTGTGCTGGGGATGCGCTTCCTGCCTTTCAGAAGATGACATGTAACGCATTCCTGCATCCTGTGTGACAGCGACTACAGAACCCTAACCATAACCTTAACCCTAACCCATACCTGCATCCCGTGTGACAGCGACTACAGAACCCTAACCATAACCTTAACCCTAACCCATACCTGCATCCCGTGTGACAGCGACTACAGAACCCTAACCATAACCTTAACCCTAACCCATACCGGCATCCCGTGTGACAGCGACTACAGAACCCTAACCATAACCTTAACCCTAACCCATACCTGCATCCCGTGTGACAGCGACTACAGAACCCTAACCATAACCTTAACCCTAACCCATACCTGCATCCCGTGTGACAGCGACTACAGAACTCCATTTCAAATTGAACTATAACTAACAAAGACATGTATATTAAGAACTGACCAACTAACTAAGCCATGTAAATTACCAAGTAACAAACTAACCCATGTATATAAGTTACTAGCCCTTGTATATTACTAACTAATAATTAACAATCTAATACATGCATATTAATAACTAACCAACTATGCCATGTATATAAACCCTAACCCGACCAATCAACCTATTAATATTAATAACGTACCTGTGTATATTACTTACTAACTAATAAACAAACTAACCCATGTAAATAACTAACTTACCTATTCATAATACTTAATAACTAACCAACTAACCAATACATGTATTTATCTAACTAACCAACCCATGTATATTAATAACGAACCAATGTATATTGCCAACTACATAACGAACTAACACATGTATATTCCTAACTGACAAACCAACACGCCAATATTAATAACTAACACATGTATATGAATAACTTACTAAGCAACTAACCAATGTATAGTACTAACTAACTAACAAACTAACTAGCCCATGTACACTTGTGAACACATGAATATTGCTAATGTTATAAAAGTATTTTATGTTACTAAATATTATTAATACTCAATGTATTCTATATTACTATATATAATTCATATCAAGTTAAATATATATTCTATATTACTATATATAATATTATTTATGTCACGTTATACACATATTCTTTACAGGTTTCTATGCTACTACAGGTTTGATATTATATGTACTATATTTAAGGAATAAAGCACTCATTATATTATATATAATACTACTACAGCTTTAATATCAAATATACTATATGTAAGGACTAAAACACTCATTATATTATGTGTACTACTACAGCTTTAAAATCAAATGTACTATATGTAAGGAATAAACCACTCATTACATTAAAATACTATACACTACTACAGGTGCAATATTATATGACTATATGTAAGGAATTAACCACTCATTACATTTTACTAGAGATGTAATATTATATGTACCAAATGTCTGTAATAAACCACTCTTTATAAATTATATAGACTACTACAGGTTAAATATTATATATTATATATTATATCATATATAGTTGCATTGGACTGTTGTTGTTAATGCTGGATTTGTAGCACATTGATTCAGAACTGTTAAAAGCAGCAGTGTCCCGTTATTGAAAATAACGCAAACCCTTGGAACGGTATTGACCAATCAGGATCAAGTGTTCACCAATGCTATTGGTTCACTCCAACTCATTCAAATTTACTCAACGATATCCCAAATACATCCACCGCTGATGTCCCGCCAACTCCTCCACCAGCACCAGCCCTGGTTAGGTCCAGACAAACAGCAGGGCATTATTACATACGTTATATATGCATGCCTAGTTATTCAATATGATAAATATCATATTATATATGTATTCCATATCATTCTATAAAATACATCATGTTATGTATGTATTCTACAGTAAATAAATATCATGTTATATATGTATTCTTAATTATTCTATAAAACATTTGTCATGTTATATATGTATTTTACATTATATAATTAGCCTGTTATATATGTATTGTATATTAAATATATCATGGTATATATGTATTCCATATTATTCTATAAAATACATCATGTTATGTCTGTATTCTACAGTAAATAAATATCATGTTATATATGTATTCTAAATTATTCTATAAAATATTTTTCACGTTATATATGTCTTTTACATTATATAATTAGCCTGTTATATATGTATTCTATATTATATATATCATGGTATATATGTATTCCATATCATTCTATAAGACAAATATCATGTTATATGTGATATTTAACATGTTATATAAGTATTCTAGATTATATAAATCATGTTATATATGGTATGGGGGTATCTCCTGGTATTACTGCTAAATGGTACTATCTGCAGTATTGTGTACATCAATGCTGTATTTTATGCTAACAACAACTGGCTGACCTTGGTCCTTACCACACCAGAGCTTCCAAAGGTTTCTGGTGTTTAGGTGTTCTGTGGCTTAAGGTGAGAGAAGGATCCTTTGAAATGTTGCTCTGCAAGCCTGTGGATAAGCGATAACAGTATAGCTTTGTCCCCGCCTCCTTATCTGTCACTCACAGCCCACACACCCACACAGAGGTGCAGGTCAGGCCAAGGTCCGCCTCCTGCTGATGTCACTCCTTTCCCTGCTAAGTAATGTATTTTCTCTCTCTCTCGCTCTCTCTCTCTCTCTCTCTCTCTCTCTCCCTCTCTCACACACACATACACACACACACACACACACACACACACTCATGCACAAACCCATGCATCACACACACACAACCCCATACATCACACACACACACAAACTCATACATCACATGCACACACACACAATCCCATACATAACACACACACAAACACAAACACACACAAACCCATACATCACACACACACATCACACACGTACATCACACACATCTTAAACACGCACACACACATCTCATACACACACAACATACGCATACATCGCACACACACACACATCTCAAACACAGACAAACATCACACACATACATCACACACACACACACACATCACACACAGACATTACACAAACACACACACACACATCTCATACACACACAACACACACATACATCACTAAACACACATACATCACACACGCACATCCAAACACAAACACATGCTCACACACACATCACACATCAAACATACACACACACACAGTGGTAAGGAGTTTAGGGTTAGGGGCTGTAGCCCCCTAACCCTAGCCCCTTAATCATAGCCCCTTGACCCTAGCCCTAGCCCCTTGGCCCTAGTTCCCTAGCCCTTTGACCCTAGTTCCCTACCCCTAGCACCCTAGCCCTAGCCCCTTGACCCTAGCTCCCTAGCCCCTTGACCATGGCTCCCTAGCCGTAGCCCCTTGACTCTAGCCTCTTGACCCTAGCCGCTTGACCCTAGTTCCCTAGCCCCATGGCCCTAGCACCCTAGCCCAAACTCCCTAGCCCTAGCCCCTTGACCCTAGCTCCAGCTCCCCAGGCCCTTGACCCTAGCTCCCTAGCCCTAGCTCCCTAGCCCCTTGACCCTACCCCACTAGCCCCTTGACCCTATCTCCCTATCTCCCTACCCCTAGCCCATTTCCCACTAGCCCTAGCTCCTTGACCCTAGCTCACTAGCCCCTTGACCCTAGCCCTGAATCCTAGACACCACAACAGCAATGCAACAATGTTAGGGTTATTCCCTCAGTTACAATAAATGAATAAAGTCATTGCTTCTGAATTATATTTTATTCAAACAAAAAAAGTAAAATAGAAATTCATGGGCGTCAATAAAGTCTGATTGAAAACAATAATTTCATTCAAAGTGCGTCCTCATATGAAGGTTGATTCCCATTCTTGTATTAATTTAAGGATATGCCAATTTAAAAACGAGATTATATTCAATTACCATATCAACCATGAAACAATGAAAATGTGCATCAATTAACACGATGTAAAAGTTTTCCAGAAGAAGTTTTTGCATCCAGCTTTGCGCTCGCGGGGAGCTAGCATTGGACCGGCGGCGCGCTCCAGCTCGATGTGCATGTCGTCCAGATCTTCCGTCCCGAGCGCCTCGTTCTCAACCTGCGCGAGCTCCGACAACAGCTGCGCGAGCGTGTAGCGAACTGTTTCCTATGAAAAGAAAGAAAGAGAAAAAAGTTTTTTTCATGTTTTCTTGGCTAAATGGTATTATATTATTATTACTATCAAACGAGACGTGCAAACCGCCGTGCACGCTTGTATCAGCACCATGGACAGCACTCTGTAGGCTAGTAGTATTAGGCTATTAGAAGCATAAGTAGTGGTAGTATCAGTATTAGTAGTCGGGTATTAAATATTCATTCACATTTACCCCACAATATCCTGACCAAAAGTCCACAATATGGCGCATCATTTGTAGAACAGTTCTAACACCTGTCTTCACTGCCTGGCCGTGATATACATCTGAATATGCAGAGACATACACATATAGAGATGGAGAGCTGTATTCTATATCTGTACCTCTTTGCCTTGCATCGGAGCCAGCAGGGATCTCTGCAAGAGTTGCCGCAGCTTGGTGTCGCTCGGCGCTGCCGAGGAGCCGCTGAGCATCGCGGCACAGGAGAGCAGCAGCAGTGTGGAGCGGACCGACATCATCTTCTGTTAGGAGTACAGTAATGAAGATGTTCAACTCTCTTTCTCTCTCTCTCTCTCTCTCCGGCCAAACAGGATCTTATAAAGGCTGACTCTGACGTCAGGTGTTGATGGGGTCCGTCGATGTGCACGAGCTGTCTCCGTGAGTGATGGTGTTCACGTTCACTTTCCAGCGCTTAACGCTCGTGACTCGTAATGATGTCCACTTAGTGAAATGAAGTGTGAAAACATGTGATCTTTTACTAAGGTACTCAATGGATTCCTTTTTAAACCATTATTTTATTATTTAAACGGTCTTCAACGATCCAATATTATTTTACTATTGTCAATAAAGTCTTTATTTTGTTATTCAACTTTTAATCAAATATAATGTGCTGCTGGTTTGTGATGGAGGAGCTCTTGGGGTTCGGCTATATGTAGGCCCATTTGAATTAGGCCTACTTGTAGCCCACTTTATGTTGAACAAATGTTATGGCTGAAAATATCTATTCAGAAGGAACACAGTGTACATTAGGTGAGATAATGACAACATATTTAGAGGTGAACCTATTCATCTTTTAACACATTTATTTTATATTATTTAAATAGCTTATAAATCGTGTTCATAATATTTTCCCAGATGATTTCTTGGTCATTGCCATTGATTGCTGGATCAGCCCTATTAATAATTGACATAAAGTAAATTTTAGTATGATTGTTTTGACCACAGATACTGTAAACTACCACACATAACATTATCTACAGCTGTAAACTACCCCACATAACATTATATACAGCTGTAAACTACCCAATATAACATTATCTACAGCTGTAAACTACCCCACATAACATTATCTACAGCTGTAAACTACCCCACATACCATTATATACAGCTGTTAACTACCCCACATAACATTATCTATCTTAGAGGTAAGAGGTAACAGGTTAGAGGTAACATGTAAGAGGTAAGAGGTAAAAGGTTAGAAGAAAGAGAGGTAACAGGTTAGAGGTAACAGGTTAGAGGTAACACGTTAGAGGTAACACGTTTGAGGTAACAGGTTAGAGGTAACAGATTAGAGGTAAAAGGTTAGAAGTAACAGGTTAGAAGTAACAGGTTAGAGGTAAAATGTTAGTGGTAACAGGTAAGATGTAACAGGATAGAGGTAAGAGGGTAGAAGTTAGAGGTTATAGGTAAGATGTTGGAAGTAAAAGGTTAGAGGTTATAGGCAAAAGGTTAGAGTTTATAGGTAAGAGGTTAGAGGTTAGGAGTAAGAGGTTAGAGGTTATAGGTAACATGTTAGAGGTTATAGGTAACATGTTAGGGATAACAGGTTAGAGGTATCAGGTTAGAGGTAACATGTTAGTGGTAAAAGGTAAGCTGTAACAGGTTAGAGGTAACAGATAAGAAGTAACAGGTTAGAAGTAACAGGTAACAGATAAGATGTAACAGGTTAGAGGTAACAGGTTAGAGGTAACAGGTAAGGGGTAACAGGTAAGAGGTATCAGGTTAGAGGTAACATGTTAGTGGCAACAGGCAAGATGTAACAGGTTAGAGGTAACAGATGAGCGGTAACAGGTTAGAGGTAAGACGGTAGAAGTTAAAGGTTATAGGTAAGATGTTGGAAGTAAAAGGTTAGAAGTTAGAGGTTATACGTAAGATGTAAGAGTTTAGAGGTAAGAGGTTAGAGGTTAGAGATTATAGGTAAGAGGTTATAGGTTATAGGTAACATGTTGGAAGTAAGAGGTTGGAGGTAAGAGGTTAGAGGTTAAAGGTAAGAGATTATAGGTTATATGTAAGATGTTGGAAGGACGAGGTAAGAGGTTGGAGGTAAGAGGTTAGAGGTAAGAAGTTATAGGTAAGAGGTTAGAGGTAAGAGGTTTGAGGTAAGAGGTTAGATATAAGGGTTAAGAGGCTCAAGACAGGGTTTTGCTTACGATGAAGAAGGGTTCCATGCTCTGCATCTCTTTTCAAACTGTTCCCATGGTTCCTGGCCTGCCATTGGTCAGATGAGATTGGTTGTCTGTTAATTAAATGGTTGATTATTTCTCATTGTTGTGCTGTTACTGAAGCTATTACAGGTTCACACTGCATCTGCTCATTGGCCTTCTGCCGCTCTGTAAAAGTCAGCATCGCCAAGGCAACCAGTCTGAATGTTTACTAGTTGAGCTCATTAACTTGTTCCTGGAGGGCTTCTCTAAACTCTATTAAACTGAAACTAGTTTTACTTTTCAATGCTTTCATTTAGATATCAGCCTGCATGACAAATTCAAATTTGGGTTATAAATAATAATAATAATAATAATTGAGGCCTCTGGGTTAGGTTGGGGTAAGGTTTATATGTACATATATATGTATTATATGTATATATATATGTATGTGTGTAGGGTTAGGGTTAGGGTTAGGGTTAGTACTCTGTACTGTCTAACCCTACCTGCATCTCAATGACCTGTCTATGTACTGTCTACCCCTTACCTGCTCCTCAGTTACCTGTCTCTGTACTGTCTAACCCTACCTGCCCCACAATAACCCATCTCTGTACTGTCTAACCCTACCTGCTCCTCAATGTCCTGTCTCTGTACTGTCTACCCCCTACCTGATCCTTAATGACCTGTCTCTGTACTGTCTAACCCCTACCTGCTCCTTAATGACCTGTCTCTGTACTGTCTAACCCTACCTGCTCCTTAATGGCCTGAGGTGAGGAGGAGATGGAGAGCTAAAAAACCCAGCTTGGTCTTGTCCTTTACTTTAGTCCTAATAAGGTATTATTATTATTATCATTGATTGTGTGTGTGTATAATGAGTCGTTTTAAACCTCTGCAGTGTGACTGGTCATTGCTTTTCACATATTAGTATGAGAGTATGGAAGGTTGTGCATGCTGTCATAGGGATTAGTGTTTGAATGTGAGGGTCGTGTCTTATTATCTGCTGTCAGAAGCTAAACAACAACGCTCCTCCGGGAGCCCAGCATGGTGTCTCATCACCCTTGCTGTCAACTAATGGACCATAATGTGGTGAAGGGGTGACATACCGTGTGTGTGTGTGTGTGTTTGTGTGCCCAAATAAACATGCCTTTCGTTGACAGAGGGCAGACAGTTGTTTTTTCAGATGATTGATTAGCTTGATGGGCACATTAACCACCAGCAGTGATGATGACGACTTAGCTCTGGTCTCCCCAGCATGGCATTGCTGTGACACAGTCTCCCCATTGTCAGACAGACAGACAGACAGACAGACAGAGAGCAGCCTAATGGCCTTCAGACAGACAGAGCGTAGTCTAATGAGCTTCAGACAGACAGCAACCCAATGGCCTTCAGAAAGACAGACTGTCTAAATGCCCTTCACCCTTTTAGAGCGGTGACACTCATTAGTATAATCTATGACTAAATCTAGTGGTTTGACGGAAGGACTCCACCTACGCTTATCACCTATCAAGTTGCATCGTTTCAAGCAGATTGCACAACCCACAGACACCCTAACCCTAACCAGACAATAGCCTGAGAATATTTTACACCTTTTCAGAAACCCTGGCCCAACGACGCTGGACGCAGCTAATGCGTATGCGTACGACTTCTTTCCGTGACCAGCGAACGCCATCGCCGATATGGTGGGCGACGGAGTGAAGACACGGCAGTGGCAGAAGCTGTTAACTTCTAACTGCGGCTGAGTGGTGGTAACGTTGTCTATCCATTTCCTTGTACATGGAATCAAGCCGTGTGTGTTTTTAGTGGCACGCCACACTGGCTGGTTCATCTAAAAAGAAGGGGTCCCTAAACGTTTTCACCTCGAGACGCAAAAGAGACATTTGCTGTCTCGCCGGGACCAAAACTTAGAAAAATGCATCATGAATTGCCATTACATACACATTTATAAGCTACATATAAACAGCACAACGAACCTTGAGTTTAAAATGTATATGATATGTATTTATGTAATTGTAAAAGTACTCACAGCCTTAAAACCTTAACTCATGCCTTAAAACAAGAACGGAGCACAAAGCTTAATTTAAATTATTGGGTGAATGAAAATGATTGCGGTTTATGTGGTTGAACGTAGTTAATAATAAAGTAAAGTCATTATTAAAACAACAACAATAATCAGTTATTGTATCTTAGTTCATTAATACAGTTAATTACAATAGTAAAAAACTACTGCAGAGCGCAAGGTGGCAGTGCACGGTCACACCTTTCGTTTCAATGCGACATTTGTGATCGGATGCGCCAGATAGGAACACAGGTCCGACGTCCATAGTTGAGTGCGAACTCTCTGGCCGGATATGTGTTCGGATTATAATTTCCTGAAAAAAATACTTCCTGGTAAAATAAGTCTGCTGAGATGACGTTGGGTGGAACAGAAGCCCTTCTTGTTCGGCTACGCAAACAGTATCTGAGCTGAACAGACCATCGTAGCAAAAAAAGAGCTCTTCCAAATTAGGACAATATATTCACATCATAGCATTGTTATGCATTTTACTTTAATTGTATTAAATCGCCAAGTCTGGGAAAGGCTGCTGTTTGAGATCATTTGGCTTTTAGACCGCTCCCGCCTAATTTCTGACCAATCAGGGCATCTCTTCTCTGATCGCTTCAGGGAATCCACCTGGCCTTTCAATCACATATAGCTAAGCTCAACTACAGGTGCTTGAATGCAACACAATGGCAGAGAAACTTGGGGAGGGAGGGAGTGTTTATTTTACTCTTCTGCTATTTATGCACATGATGATCCTTTTTTTGTTTGACTGAAAATTTGAGTCAAATCGGAATGATGATTAGACTATTACCACTTTAGGGTACAGGACCCCAACACTACCGCTCGCCTCTTTCTCAGAAGCATTTACCCCAACCCACTAAACAATTTTTTTTTTGTGGGAAACCTTGCTGGTATAATACTGTGATATACCAATATTATTACTGATATACTAATATTAATACTATGATATGCTAATGTTATAAACTAACTACGTGATATACGAATGTGAAACACTTATACTATTAATGTGATATACTAATACTGTGACATACTAATGACATACTAAATACTAACATTGTGATGTGATTGTGATACAGATGTGATTCTAATGTGACTACAGATGTGACTAATGTGACTAATACTAATATTGTGAAATACTCAAACTAATATGTGAAATACTAATAATGTGATATAATAATACTGCAATATACTAAAACTGTGATATACTAATACTAATACTAATGGGATGCTAATACAGTGATATACTAATACGTATACAGTGGCATACTAATACTATCCAAACAATAAAACAGCCCTTTCACATTCTTTGGTGTTGTTTTAAAAACAGACAGCTCATGTGCTTTCTATATTTAATGAATAAATTAATTTAATTATACATTTTATAATAAACTAGCATAGACAAGCATCTCAACACCAATTTAAACAGCCTGTTCCTAAACGACTACCAAGGTGTTACTTTGGCAGGTTGCTTAGGGGTGTGGTCTCAGAGTAACAGCTAGCAATGTGTTGATTGGTCAGGTTGCTAAGGGGTGTGGTCCCAGAGTAACAGCTAGCAAGGTGTTGATTGGTCAGGTTGTTGCTAACAGGAAGTGAACCCCTTCCAGTAGAAGTTCTTGCAGCCGGCCTTGCGGTCTCGTGGGGGCATGTTGTTGGGGGTTTCGACAGAGCGCTCCAGCTCCATCCTAGCTCCCCCGGTCACCATGGACACCACCTCAGCCTCCTGCTGGGTGTCGCCTTCTGGCAGTGTGAGTTGGGATAGCAGGTCCTCCAGTGCACGCTTACTCCATTCCTACATTCGCAAGCACGCGCCAATGCATGCACACAAGCATTTATATATATATATAATGCATAATGCACATCTAATACACACAAATAATACCCATAACTAGGATGTGCTACTAGAATCCGAAACTAACATCTAACAACTACCGTATTGAACTACTTGTACTAACTGTGGACTAGAACACCAGATTAACATGTAGTACTCTAGAAGCTGATCGACTAACTTGTGTTGCTGTAGTACTCTAGAAGCTGATCTACTAACTTGTGTTGCTGTAGTACTCTAGAAGCTGATCGACTAACTTGTGTTGCTGTAGTACTCTAGAAGTTGATCGACTAACTTGTGTTGCTGTAGTACTCTAGAAGCTGATCTACTAACTTGTGTTGCTGTAGTACTCTAGAAGTTGATCGACTAACTTGTGTCGCTGTAGTACTCTAGAAGTTGATCGACTAACTTGTGTCGCTGTAGTACTCTAGAAGCTGATCGACTAACTTGTGTCGCTGTAGTACTCTAGAACCTGATCTACTAACTTGTGTTGCTGTAGTACTCTAGAAGCTGATCTACTAACTTGTGTTGCTGTAGTACTCTAGAAGCTGATCGACTAACTTGTGTCGCTGTAGTACTCTAGAAGTTGATCGACTAACTTGTGTTGCTGTAGTACTCTAGAAGCTGATCTACTAACTTGTGTTGCTGTAGTACTCTAGAGGCTGATCTTACTTGTGTTGCTGTAGATCTGTAGAAGCTGATTACTAACTTGTGACATTGATCCAGTAGTTTGCGTGCGCTGCTTCTGCATGCGGTCCATATTTTGAGCAGAAGTTGTCTGAGATGCCAGAAGGAGAACCGTGGCGAGCAGAAGCACCATACCGGGACACTGGAGAGACTTCATTCCTGGTGAAGAGAAGAAATCAGAAGAACATTTAACAAGAAGCATAAAGGAATAAAGAGTAAAGAAGTGGAGACAATGTATACCGACTGGGTTGGTGTCCTCTGTTATCCGTAGCACTGGCAGAGGAACAGGAGATCAGCTGAAGAGTCCAAGTGAAACGCTCCAGCCAGTCTTTTAAACGGTCTCCCTCTGGTCACATGACATCTTGTTTGATTGACAGCTGGTCAGTCGGGCCTGTGTGCAGAGTGATGAAGGAATGCTGGGTGATAAAAGCACTTAGTGTGTTTCTTTGTTCAGCCATTAAGGGCATTTGAATGAAGCCTCCACAGTAAAACAATTAGCTGAGATCCACACGCCTGCCTTCATCTCGGCAAACACCAGGGATTCTCTAATGGGACAATTAGTCAAGCGCTAATAACGTGAGCAGGACTCCATTTGCTTCACAGATAAGAGCGTTTGAAACAGAGTGTTTCAAACAGAACGGCAAAGCAAGTCTCCCACTCCAAAAGAGGTGTTTATTAAGTCAGTTTAAGTAAGGTGTCTCTTTATTAGTTAAGAAAAGTAAAAGTATTAATGAACACATTTGGATCTAGGAATTCCCAAACCTGACGGTTGTGATGAATTATGTCTTAAGCATCTGTGTGCTTGCTCACCACAGTATCAAGAATTCAATGTAAATGGTATAAAATCTATGTAAATGTATTTCAAAACGAGGGGGGGGGAGTGGGGGGACGGGGACGTGAGCTGAGTTGTGCTATTAAACGCGGTAAACCACTTGTAAACCTAATTCATTCCTACAAAACGTTTATTTTCATCCGTCACCTACAACCTTGAGACACAGGGACACTCAGACTGACTGGACGGGACTGACTGACTTTGTAAGTGCCAAAGACACTATTTGTTTTACTTTAAGGTAATTTTTGTTTGTTTGGTTTGATGCATGAACTGCCGGACCACGGACACAAGGGGCAGTAAAAACCGTGGAGTTCTTGTGGACAATTGGGACTGGGATTTCGGGGTTTTCTTGTAAACTTATTGTACTCTGGGCTCTCGTCTGGTTCCTCCCTTCACCGGCGCTACAGTATTAATTTTGAATGCGGGATTATTGTTGCTGCTGACGGTATTTCAATGCCGTATGATGGTTTTGCACTAAGATTGTGTTTGTGTTGTAATTTTTGGGTTGAATATGGTCATTCAATGTGTAACGTTAGGGTGCACATTTTGAGTGTGCACCCTTGTGATGTTTGATTTAAACCTTTACGTAAAACTACAAAGGAAACGAACCCTGACTGACTAATCATAAACGCAAGGAGAGAGACCTGGCTGGCACCCCTAACCAAATAAGAAAAGAAAAAGAAATAGAAAACACGCACACAAAGACAAACCGTCACACTGTATTGCATATACTCTATTGCGGTCACATTTATGTGATGTATTTATTAATATTCACATTTATCAACAATATACATTTATTTCTTAATAAATTAACATTTGTAAGTTACATGTGTTAATACATTAACATTTATAAATAACCTGTATTGGACTATTTTAGGGGTGGAGAGATGGTTATTTATTTATTTATTTTTATTAACAGCTATTGGCTTTAAAAAAATTTATTCATACTTATTTTAATATTTAGATGGTGTTGCTGTTTTATTAATTATAGATTTGTTCATAAAAACAAGCATGGCATTTTGGTTGCTAAATGCTAAATTTGCTAAATGAAGACATTACATATAATCAGTTTCACATACTGTCTAACTAATAAGTGTTTTAATAATAATATAACTATTTTATATAGTACTTTCTTACACTCAATGATGCTTTACAGTGACAGATAAATAACCTCAATAACTAACGTAAAACCTATACACAAATTAAGAATATAGAGTAATCCACCACAGTGGTCCAGTATCACCCTGTACCCTAGACCAGCTGCACCACTCAGCCAGTCAGGGTTAGGGGTTAGAGGTTAGGGTTAGAGTTAGACCGGTTGCACCACTGGGGGGCCAGGTGGGTACGGTCATGTTTTTTTGGGTGAGGATCATCTTCTAAAATCACGTTTCACTGCAAAGTGTACTAGGGCATTCATATCTCAGTTCAACTCATATTAAACGTATTAATCAAACCTTATACTGTGGAGAAACAGCAAACGACTATTTCATACCCATACATGCACCAACACGCAACCGTAAAATCAAAATGAAATTGTCAACCAGCATGTGTGTCAATAAAGATTGTTCTCAGCTAATGTTAGGGTTAGCCTTACCCTATGTAGACATGACTGATGGTTAATGTGTGGGTGAGGTGGTTTTGTAGCCTACGCTATTTGTTCATCTACAAATTCTGATGCACATGATTAACACTTTCTGTAATGAAACTCAAAGAAAATAAAGGACACAGCTGTTTTTATTTTAATAATCTGACAGCAAGACAAGGGGTTGCTGGTCGGTCACCTTTGCCCTTGTCGAGGTCATCATTTCTTTAGAAAACCACTGACTGAAATTGAAGAAACATTCACTGTTGAAACTTTAACCGTTTCAACTGTGCATGCTCTGTATTTTCAACGATTTCTTTCAAAGTTTTGTTGGGTCCAAATGATGGAGTTCTATTGATAGTTTTGTGCCTAACCCTATTCTCCTGTTTGTCTGTGACAATATATATATATATATATATATATATATATATATATATATATATATATATATATATATATATATATATATATATATATACACACATACACACACACATATCTATTTACACAATAAGGGGATATTATTGTGACACATTTATGTGAAAGATTTGTAGCTTGTATGCAGACCAGCTGTAATACCTGGCTCCACGACATCAGATTGCAGTAGTTTATCAGTTTATCTGCTCAAAAATATACATCCTGTACGTTAATGTGATGCCTACAAATGTGTCATATATTTAGTGATATGTTTTTTCATTGTTTTGCCGTTTCGTTTCGTGGTCTGTAGTACAGCTGCAATTTAATTCAGAAGGGAGTAAAATAATCCCAAATTTGATATGCGGTATACAACTTTTTATATGCAGTATACAACTTTTATACACGTCGCCAAATGTATTCAGAACATTTGTAATTTATTCTGTCTATTCATTCTGTTAAAAAAGATTACTATCATACTATGAAGGACCAGCCTGCTATTTATTTGCATTGCTCCCGTAACGTTCCACACAGCTTAAATGATCATATTCATTTAGCAGATGCTACATTGCATGTAACATTAAATGTTACACAAATAGACGCCCATAAAACAGATTGTTAAGAAAAGAAACACAAAAATATAAAATCAATATGATTTTATTTACATTTTAGACAAAGTAATTGAGCTGCATGATATATTCCTGAAGCAATATCTTCTTCTCTGGCTGGAACGCATTAGAGAAGAATAACCCTCGCCCCCTGCTAGTTGCCATGGAGCCCTTGGGATGTGGACATGAGCATCTTCAGGTGGCTCATTCAGTACACAGGTTTTTTTAAGACCACATATTTCAACTAAACTAGATACTTAATACAATAAAAACAAGATTCAGACACCGCATAACCAAAACAATTTAGACATGTATTAAAAGAGTATTTAAATGTTAACGTATTCATACATTCCAACGTGATCCTACAGAAGGATGGAATATTAAATTAAAAAAAATAGTTGAACTATTTGTTTTAAAAGATAATAACTTACTCAATGAAACAAAAACCAAATAAACTGATCTGAAAATGAGTTTAAACCAGCATGTTTTGCTTGTAAACCAGTATTGTACTAGAGTAGATTGGTTGGAGATTCCAGAGCAACACAACAAGTAAACAGCATTGTATGAACTAGTGGTTCCAGATTCCACATTAACCCAATAGTAAACAGTATTGTACTAACTAGTGGTTTGATATTCTAGAGTAACACAAGAGGTAAACAGAATTGTACTAACTAGTGGTCTGGATTCCAGAGCAACACAACAGGTAAACAGTATTGTACTAACTAGTGGTTCCAGATTCCAGAGCAACAATACAGTAAACAGTATTATACTAACTATTGGTTCCAGATTCCAGAGCAACACAACAGTAAACAGTATTGTACTAACTAGTGGTTCCAGATTCCAGATAGAGTGTTGGAAGTCACAGCTTCAAATTACATGTTGATGGTTGATGCCAACAAGATTAAATATGCTTTTTAAATCAGGGTTAAGATAGGGCATGGTGTACTTCGTTAACCTGATTCTTTGTTCACATACCTAATATATCCATCAGATGAGCACCACTAAACCCTCCAGTGTATAAAACAGAATATTTCTGCAGAAGGTTGCAATAAAGGCACCCTGTCTCCCCCAGTGGCCAATGTAAGTACTTCAACTTTAGTCCCAGAGTCAGCTTCCACTCATAGTAAGGTTCTTAGTATTTGTTGGTACTAATATAAGTAGTATTAGTAGAATGTATAGTGGCTGTGGTGTTAAACATATTGATGGTAGTAAAATGATTATGGTATACACATTATCCATTATGGTTGGTGGCAGTACAAGCAAAATTACCATGAACAAACATATTCATTGTGATAGTTTACATAGTAAAGTAGTTGAAATAGTAGCAGTTATAGTAGTATTAATAGTAGATTAGAAGTTTGATTATTACTAGTGTTTCTAATAGTAAATCAAGTACTAGCATGAGTAACACTACAATTGAGGCAATCTCCCAAGGATACTTAAAGTGTGAGTAATGGAACCAAACAAGTATTAGTCGTATTAATAGTGAGGACTACCACTGCTTCATACACACACGGCACCGACTGATGATGCTGCCTGGACACTCTCCCTTCACCGTCTGGGCCCTGGGTTTACTGCAGACAGACATATTCATATAGTGGGTATGTACTGTACATAGTTATTATCAGGTACATATTCATACAGAGGGTAAGTATATAGTTATTATCAGGTACAGACATGTTAATATAGAGGGTAAGTATAGAGTTATTATCAGGTACAGACATGTTCATATAGAGCGTAAGTATAGAGTTATTATCAGGTACAGACATGTTCATATAGAGGGTAAGCATATAGTTATTATCAGGTACAGTCATTTTCATAGAGAGGGTATCCTGTGTGTGTGCGTAATCCCTGACTGTTGTGATTAGGTTTTTTTCACCGCTAGACTTGCACCACGGATTGTCCTATTTGTTCCCTGCTTAAGGGTTAGGGTAACCCTAACCCTAACCCTAACCGTTTTGGAAGCAACGTTTGTAATTGTAGGTCTCTCATTAGATCCAACATATAATATAATATAATAATTATAATTATAATGTTTTTCTCTTACCCATGGTTGATGGCCTATAAAAACCTTATGCAATTGATTATGGCCTAATCAAATGATAGAGCAATCATTTGAGTGTATTTGTTAAATATGGCAAAGTCATCCATCAGGTATTAGTGAGTGAAATGTGAGAATATTTGTTCCTAGTTGACTGCGCTGTATGAAATCATTTGGCTTTTAGACCGCTCCCGCCTATTTCTGACCAATCAGGGCATCTCTTCTCTGATTGGTTTGGGTAATCCATTTTACCTGTCAATCACATATAGCTAACCTCCACTACAGGTGCCTGAATGCAACATTTCACAATGGCAGAGACCCGTAGGGAGGGAGTGAGGTTTTTTTGGGGGGGGGGATAATTTTACTTTTCTGGACTTTCCAACTGTCAAATCTTGACCTCAGCAGTCTCTATACCCTTTTTGATTTGGTAATTATATTGCACATGATTATAATTTTTAAACCAATGATTGTTTGACTGAGACTATTAGTCAACTCGGAACTATGGTTCCACTTAAAAAAGTTTAGGGTACAGCCCTACACCATTCTTTCCCTTTTTCTCTGAAGCATTTCCCCCTCCACTAAACTTATTTTTGTGGGAACCCTGGATTGCTAATACCTGAAGAGCTGGTTTGGGTCCAGGGCCGCAAGCCAGTAGCTGTAGGAGTCTGTGTAGTAGTTGCAAGTGCCTCTGCCGTGACACTCGATGAAGGGAATCTTCCTGAACTCCTGGAGGCAGGATCCTGGAGAAGCCAGAGGCTGACCAGATCCCTCGGAGCCAACGCCGGTTTGCTACAAGAATACAGATCACATGCTCAATTATTTTACCAAGGCTTACCAATCAGACTTGTCTATGTAGTTGGATGTGTGTGTATGGAGCTACGGGTGGATGTGTGTGTATGGAGTTAGGCGGTGGATGTGTGTGTATGGAGCTAGGGGTGGATGTGTGTGTATGGAGTTAGGCGGTGGATGTGTGTGTATGGAGCTAGGGGTAGATGTGTGTGTATGGAGCTAGGGGTGGATGTGTGTGTATGGAGTTAGGCGGTGGATGTGTGTGTATGGAGCTAGGGGTGGATGTGTGGATATGGAGCTAGGGGTGGATGTGTGGATATGGAGCTAGGTGGTGGATGTGTGTGTATGGAGCTAAGCGGTGGATGTGTGTGGCTAGGTGGTGGATGTGTACACATTTAGATAGGGGGTGGACGTGTATCTCACCATGACAAATGAGTAGCCTGACCAGAGGGACTGCCACCCTGCCGGACAGATAGGGACCTGGATAGTTTGGCTATGGATTGCGATCACATTAGCCCTGGTCTCGCACACCGCACACCTAAAACATGGTTAGGGTTAGTCACACCTGTACACCCTAATCCCTCTTACACCCTAACCACTATTAAACCCACTTAATACACTCAGACCTTTAATACAAATGTAACAACACGCCACACATTGACAACATGGCTAGGGTTAGATTTTCACAAACCTTTATTACACAGCATTTTATATTAATGCCTACATAAGGTTAAGGATAGTTACACCTGTACAATGTGAATCAGTGAAAACCTCTCGGCCCAAATGCACATATTCAGATGTAATGCATGGGTCTGGTTGTGCTGTATGGTAATGGTGTGTTATGTGGTGGTTGTGATATGTGGTGGTGGTGTGTTATGTGGTGGTGTGGTTGTGTTATGCGGTGGTGTGGTTGTGTTATGTGGTGGTGTGGCTGTGATTGTGTTATGTGTTGGTTTGGTTGTGTTATGTGCTGTTGTGTTATGTGTTGGTGTGGTTGTGTTATGTTCTGGTGTGTTATGTTAGGGTTAGGTCAGGGTTAGTGTATGTTAGGGTTAGTGTATGTCAGGGTTAGTGTATGTTAGGGTTAGGGTTAGTGTATGTTAGAGTTATTGTATGTTAGGGTTAGTGTATGTTAAGTTAGGTTAGTGTCTGTTAGGGTTAGTGTATGTTAGGGTTGGGTTAGTGTATGTTAGGGTTGGGTTAGTGTATGTTAGGGTTAGTGTATGTCAGGGTTAGTGTATGTTAAGTTAGGTTAGTGTATGTTAGGGTTAGTGTATGTTAGGGTTGGGTTAGTGTATGTTAGGGTTGGGTTAGTGTATGTTAGGGTTAGTGTATGTCAGGGTTAGTGTATGTTAAGTTAGGTTAGTGTATGTTAGGGTTGGGTTAGTGTATGTTAAGGTAAGTGTATGTTAAGGTAAGTGTATGTTAGAGTTGGGTTAGTGTATGTTAGGGTTAGTGTATGTTAGGGTTAGTGTAGGTTAGGGTTGGGTTAATGTACTGCATGTGTTCCTACCGGCTGACATATTTCTCTAGTGAATCTCCAGAGATCATTGCCATATCACTTGGCATTGATTGGTCAGTGGACAGCCAATAGGAGTAATCGTTACGGGAGGCATAGCGACAGGTGCTGTCAATGTTGCAAAAGAGGAAGGGCATGGTGGTAAAGCGAGGTAGACAACTGCCCAGGGTTCCTGTGGAGAGAGAGAGATAATTTAACCATGTTCATATATCTCTGTCTCTCTATCTGTCTGCCTGTTTGTGTGTGTGTGTGTGTGTGTGTGTGTGTGTGTGTGTGTGTGTGTGTGTGTGTGTGTGTGTGTGTGTGTCTGTCAGTCTACCTACCTACCTGTCTGTATGTCTGTCTGTCTGTCTGTATATTTGTCTGTCTGGCTGTATGTCTACCTGTCTATATGTTTGTCTGTCTCTCTGTCTGTCTACCTGCCTATCTGTCTGTCTCTCTACCTGTCCGTCTATTTGCCTTTCTACCTGTCTATATGTCTGTCTGTCTGTCTGTCTACCTGGCTGTATGTTTGTCTGTCTGTCTACCTGGCTGTATGTTTGTCTGTCTACCTGCCTGTCTGGGTGTCTACCTGCCTGTCTGTGTGTCAGTACCTAGGTCTTGTCCATGTGCTCTGTTGTTTCCGTTGATGAAGAGCAGGGAGTATCCAGAGAAGAGGAGGCGGGACCCTGCAGGGCAGAGAGGAAGGCTCTGCTGCTGGCTGTGTCTGGTAAACAGGAAGCTGTCTGGCTCCCCGCTGACTGGGGGCCCCGGGGTCCCGGGGGGACCCTTGACCCCTATCAGCCCCTGATCCCCTTGAATACCTGCAGACACAATTATGACACAAAAGTCTGTATTCACTGTCCAACCCCTACCTGTCTAGCCCTGCTCCTTGATGACCTGTCTCTACTGTCTAACCTCTACCTGCTCCTTAATGTCCTGTCTCTGTACTGTCTAAGCCCTACCTGCTCCTTAATGACCTGTCTCTGTATTGTCTAACACCTACCCTCTCCTTAATGTCCTATCTCTGTACTGTCTAACCCCTACTTGCTCCTTAATGACCTGTCTCTGTACTATCAAACCCCTACCCACTCCTAAACGACCGATCTCTGCAGTGTCTAACCCTATCTGCTTCTCGATTACTTTATGACAATATATGGGGGACCTGGGGGTAGATATAGACCTGGAGATACAGTAGATATAGTCCTGGGTCCCATGGGTAGATATAGGCATGGGGGTGAATATAGTCCTGGGGTAGATATAGACCTGGGGGTGGATATAGTCCTGGGGTAGATATAGTGCTGGGGGTAGGGGAATGGGAGGGTCCTACTAGCCACACCTCACCAAACAACTCCTTAATTATTCACTAGCTGACAGCTCATAGTAAACTATGAGAAAGTTATCCAGATGTTCTCCTAGTTTATCTCTCACCTTGTGGTCCCAGAGCACCTGGGTCTCCCTTTGGTCCCGGGACTCCTGGTCTTCCAGCAGGTCCGTCACCACCAGAAGGTCCTCTTGGACCCGGAGAGCCTTTGGAGACAACAGCACCATTAGATGTATCACTATGATGTTTCATTATTTATGTTGTATCACTATGATGTATCAATAAGATGCATCACTATCTATGATGGATGACTATGATGTATCATCTAACTATATATATATATATATATATATTCAAACCAGTTTACGTTACCTGCAGGACCTTGCCTTCCAGCAACCCCCTGAGCCCCCACCTGTCCCTCGTATCCATGGTAACCAGGTAAGCCTTTATCTCCTGGTAATAAAAGCACTTCCTGAAAAAAGTCTTTGCCTTTGGGACCTGTTGGGGAAAGTTACTAGTTACTAGAATATAAACCCCCCAGTAACTAGTAACTATTACCCCAGTCACTAGTAACTATTAGCCTCAGTTATTAGTAACTGTTACCCTCAGTTGCAAGTAACTTAAACCCTCAGTTACTAGTAACTCTTACCCTCAGTCACTAGTAACCATTACCCTCAGTTACCAGTATCTTAAACCCCCAGTGACTAGTATCTAAAAACCCCAGTGACTAGTATCTAAAACCCTCAGTTACTAGTAACCACCACCCCCAGTTACTAGTATCTATTACTCTAATTTACTAGTTACTAACACCCTCAGTTACTAGTAACTGTTAACCTCAGTTACTAGTTAATCTATAGTTATGAGATCTAGATAAATATGATATACATATAGATCATATGTATCTATATAATAACTATATATTAGATAAAGAGAGTGAGATATAGGTAATATTAGGTTCTATTAACCAATGTTCCAACTATTGGAGATGTTGTATTAAGTATTAAGGTTCTATAGTAACCAAGGTTTCAGCTAGTGGAGATATTGTATTCATTATTTAGGTTATATTAAACCAAGGTTCGCTCTTCCAGTGATCAGATGTGAAGGCTGAGCAACAAGGTGGAAAATAGATTGTATGACCAAAATACACATGACACACCAGATAAGCCACAGAGCGCAGCGTAATAGAAAAACAACACACGTCAGAAGATTAACTTTCAGGTCTTCTGTGTTTAATATGATGGCTGGTGATAAAGGTTTTGAGCAGTGCTGGAAGTTATAAGGCGGCTGTATGATGGCGCCGGTGTCAGCGCTCTCATTGTAAACACGACCCACTTAAGTTCCAATTAAGACACACAGCTTTGAACAGGGTAGCCTGAATCAAATGATCATGAAACTAAAAAGGTGGATTGTACGTTGTGAAAAGTTTAAATGAAATCACAGCGCGCTATTATAGGCTACTAGTGCTTTCAAGAACATGCAAAGAAAAAACACACACACTCTTCTGGATGACAGAAACAGGAAATAGGTAGATATGCTGATCTTCTGTTAGAATAAAACTTGAGCTCCGCTGCATGCATACCCCATCTGTGTTGCTCTATGCCACTGTCTTTTCTTACGCTGTCAATCATTTATTATATTTATTTATTTTTGTTTGTTCTAAAATTCCATATTCACAATATTATAGTCTATAATAGTTATTTATTCGAAACATTGTAAGCTGTTGCTGCTGAATAAAGTTAAAATATTATGAGAAAAGTAAAGCAATGTATTTTGTTCTTAATTAGTATTTTTTCTTCTAAAAGTGTACCGTTAAAGTACCGGATTGATAAGCAGTCTTGATAAGAGTAGTAGTTCAAATGTTAACGATACCCCTCCCTACTCCCAACCCTCGTCACGTCACCCACCCAGCAGCCAGCGGCCCCCCGGGAATCGTACCGCCTCTTCCGATTAGCCAATCGGGGCCAAGTTGTGTACTGTTACTGCCATAGCTGCCGTCAAATATAATGAAACTGAGATCTTTGAGATTGCCACTTTAACTATTAATAGCAGTAAAATGTAATCCATACTACAGTGTAGTTAGGTATTAACAGTAGTGATAAGTCTGGACTACGGTGAACTTAAGTATTAATAGCAGTTACAAGTCTGGACTAGAGTGAAGTAATGTATTAATAGTAGTAATAAGTCTGGACTAGTGAAGTTAAGTATTAATAGCAGTAATAAGTCTGGACTACAGTGGTGTACAGTATTTATAGCAGTAATAAGGCTATACTACAGTTAATGGCAGTAATAAGTCTTGACAACAGTGAAGTTAAGTATTAATAGTAGTAATAAGTCTGGACTACAGTGAAGTAATGTATTAATAGCAGTAATAGGTCTGGACTACAGTGTAGTATTAATATCAGTAATAGGTCTGGACTACAGTGTAGTAAAGTATTAATAGTATTAATAAGTCTAGACTACAGTGAAGTAATGTATTAATAGCAGTAATAAGTCTGGACTACAGTGTAATACAGTTAATAGCAGTAATAAGTCTGGACTACAGTGTAATACAGTTAATAGCAGCAATAGGTCTGGACTACAGTATAGTAAAGTATTAATAGCAGAATGATGATGTGATGATGATCTTTCAGTACCTGGCTTCCCTGGGGGTCCTGTGACACCCGGTAGACCGTCCTCCCCTGCCCTCCCTGCCTCTCCCTTCTGACCTACACACACACACACACACACACACACACACACACACACACACACACACACACACACACACACACACACACACACACACACACACACACACAGCCTGGGGTTAGAGGGGACAGAGTTGGGGTTGGGGGTTAGGGTTAGGTTTAGGGGGTAGGGTTGAGGTTAAGGGGTATGTTAGGGGATAGGGTTAGGGGTAAGGTTAAGGCATAGAGTTGGGGATAGGGGGTAGGGTTGGGGTTAGGGTGGAGTTGGGGTAGGTATGGGGTTAGGTGAAAGGTTATTGTAGGGGTTAGGGGATAGAGTTAGGGTTGGGTTTAGATTGGGCAACATGCTGACCCTCTTACCAATGGGCCCCATGTTGCCCAGGTCCCCCATCAGGCCTTTGGGTCCTGATTGACCTCTGTTTCCCTCTAGACCCTGGCAGGAAAGAAGAATCTGATTAACTCTACCCTTATTTATAATCAGACTACAACTAACTAATTAACCATTTGGGGTTAAATATATCCTTTACTAACTAGCTCCTTAAATATAACCAGACTATAAAGACTGCAACTTTTACCTACTAAATCCTTCCAAATAACTAACTCCTTCCAACTAACTCCTACTAACTAACTCCTAATGTAATACTAATAACTAACTCATAACTTACAAACTATCTAGCTAAATAACCTACTTATAACTAATTCCTAGTAACACTTACTAACTAAATAACACCTAACTCACAAGCTAACTCACTCCTCCTTACTAACTCCCAACCAAATCCTTACTAACTAACTAGCAAGTCATTCAACTAACTCTTACTAACTAACTCTTACTTACTAACGGTTACTAACTTACTACTAACTAACTCCTTCTAGGTAGCTCCTAACTAACTCCTAACTTACTCCTCACTAACTAACTAGCTAACTCACCTGCTGGCCTTGTGTCCCATGGTTTCCACGGCAACCAGGTGATCCAAATAAGCCCCTCGCTCCTTTACTCCCTTTACTCCCTTTAAGCCCTGGGCCTGGGGGGCCTGGGGGCCCACGAGGCCCCTGGAGGCCTGGAGACAAGAGACGTCACATTAGTCTAGGTGCCTTCATATACACATGTATACATTTACATGTGATTGTGTGTGTGTGTGCGTCCCACCTCTGGGTCCCAGGGCCCCACTGGGGCCCCGGTCTCCCTTGGGCCCGCGAGAGCAGAGGCCGTCCCTGCCTGGTCTGCCGGGTTGACCCCCCTGGCCGGCCCTACCTGGAAGGCCCATGTTTCCTGGAGGGCCAGGAGGGCCAGGAGGGCCCTCGGGACCAGCGAGCCCCACCTCCCCCTTGAGTCCTTGGGGAGTGGAGAGAGGAGAGGACTACTACAACTTGCAGTAGTTCCACATCTAGTAGTAGTGGTTATTGTACAAATATTAGATTAGAACGGGTTAGAAGGGTTCAGGATAATAAGAAGGGTTCAGGTAGGGTTAGTGTTAGAAGGGTGAGGGTAGGGTCAGGGTTAGAAGGGTTCAGGTAGGGTTAGTGTTAGAAGGGTTCAGGTAGGGTTAGAAGGGTGAGGGTAGGGTTAGAAGGGTTCAGGTACGGTTAGAAGGGTTCGGTTTGGGTTAGAAGGGTTCAGGTAGGGTAAGAAGTGTTCAGGTAGGGTAAGAAGGGTTCAAGTAGGGTAAGAAGGGTTCAGGTAGGGTTAGAAGGGTTCGGTTTGGGTTAGAAGGGTTCAGGTAGGGTTAGAAGGGTTCGGTTTGGGTTAGAAGGGTTTAGGGTAAGAAGGGTTCAAGTAGGGTAAGAAGGGTTCAGGTAGGGTTAGGTTAGAAGGGTTCATGTATGGCAGAAGGGTTCAGGGAGTGTTAGAAGGGTTCTGATAGGGTAAGTGTTAGAAGGGTTCAGGTAGAGTAGAAAGGTTCAGGTAGGGTTAGGGTT
Organism: Lota lota; assembly: GCA_026745465.1. Classification (NCBI taxonomy): domain Eukaryota; kingdom Metazoa; phylum Chordata; class Actinopteri; order Gadiformes; family Lotidae; genus Lota; species Lota lota. The sequence continues at coordinate 2,229,329 of JACYXH010000096.1, read as the reverse complement.
AGAACGGTTCAGGTAGGGAAGAAGGGTCCACAGATATGGTGTATAAGTCACCCTCTAGTGTACATTTGGTGAAATGACACCATGTAAATTAAACTGTTAGCAAAACCATGCAGAAGTCTCACAGCAGGTTGTTATTATTATTATTATTATTAGTAGTAGTAGTAGTAGTAGTAGTAGTAGTAGTAGTAGTAGTAGTAGTAGTAGTTGTTGTTGTTGTTGTAGTTCTGCTAGCAGTTAGATGAGGGCATGGTAGAGGAGTGTAACCATAGTGATGAGAAGGTTCTCACCAGATCGTCCCTTCTCTCCATCTGCTCCCTTTGTGCCCACACCAGGACCTGACCACACCAATAGGCGTGAAGCAAGGTTAAACCCAACCAATCGGAAGTCATTTGAGAGTAGTGGCGATTAAGGCTTGAAGGAAATATACTACAATCGAATACTCATCTGTGTATTGGCTTGTGAATAAAAAGTGAATAACACAGTAAATGCTGGTGGTAGGGAAACACAGAGGGACAAGATAATTAATCCAATGCAGACCAAGACATTTCATATCTCCTAAACTCACCTCCCAAATCTCCTTTCTCCCCAGCTGGGCCAGGGATCCCATCTCGACCCTGGTTTCCTCTGAGTCCTGCTGGTCCCGGGTCGCCTGCGGCTCCTCTGTTACCTGGTGGGTAGACATTTACTACCTAGCAGCTAGCTGGCTCCTCCGTTACCTGGTGGGTAGACATTAACTACCTAGCAGCTAGCTGGCGCCTCCGTTACCTGGTGGGTAGACATTAACTACCTAGCAGCTAGCTAGCACCTCTGTTACCTGGTGGCTAGTCATTGACTACCTAGCAGCTAGCTAGGTCCTCTGTACCATGAAGGTAGACATTGCTATCTAGCAGCTAGCTAGCTCCTCTGTTACCTTATAGGTAGATATAGACAGTCTAGCAGCTAGCTAGCACCTCTGTCACATTGTGGGTAGACATTGACTATCTACTAGGTAGCTTGATCCTCTGTATCTGGTGGGGAGACATTGACTACATAGCAGCTAAGCAGCTACACAACATGAGCCTAACATTACCTTTGAGGCCACTGGGTCCTGGACAACCATTGGCTCCCGGACGTCCCTCAGAACCTCTGTTTCCTAGCAATCCAGGGGGTGCTTGGATGCAAAATCAAGTTAATCAATTAAACTGAGTGTGTTTTGATAAGGGTAGTACACACCTTTGGATGTGTTAAGATAAGGTACTACACACCTCTGGATGTGTTAAGATATGGTAGTACACACCTCTGGATGTGTTAAGATAAGGTACTACACACCTCTGGATGTGTTTAGATAAGGTAATACACACCTCTGGATGTGTTAAGATAAGGTACTACACACCTCTGGATGTGTTTAGATAAGGTAATACACACCTCTGGATGTGTTAAGATAAGGTACTACACACCTCTGGATGTGTTAAGATAAGGTACTACACACCTCTGGATGTGTTAAGATAAGGTACTACACACCTCTGGATGTGTTAAGATAAGGTACTACACACCTCTGGATGTGTTAAGATAAGGTACTACACACCTCTGGATGTGTTTAGATAAGGTACTATACACCTCTGGATGTGTTTAGATAAGGTAGTACACACCTCTGGGTCCAGGGACCCCAATACGTCCTTTGGGTCCAAAGAGGCCGATGTTTCCTGGGAGGCCAGTTGGGCCTGAATCCCCTCTCTCCCCCTTTGCACCAGGAGCTCCAGCTGATCCTGGTTCTCCCTGAGCAACAGAAGAGGAGTGGAGAAGAGTCTGTCAAAGAGACTAATATCATCTGTCAAACTAAGAAGTATAGCTAGTGAATGAGCATCCGTCAAACTAACCAGTATAGCAAGTGAATGAGCATCCGTCAAACTAACCAGTATATCTAGTGAATGAGCATCCGTCAAACTAACTAGTATATCTAGCGTTATATTAGGGATCAGGGGTAAGGGAGGGTCAGTTTTAGGGGTCAAGGGTTTAGGTCTGGGTGCGTATAGAATGTTGTAGCGCTACCCTCTCCCCCTGCCCTCCTTTGGTTCCAGTTCCGGCAGTACTTGGTTCTCCTTTAGAACCTTTGAGACCAGTGGAGCCCAGAATTCCGTCAGAGCCAGCGACACCTAGCGCAGCAGCACAGCCCTTTTCTCCTTTAAAACCTGGACACACACACACACACACACACACACACACACACACACACACACACGCTCGCACACATACACAGGCAGCCACGTACACACACACACGCTCGCACACACACACAAGCAGCCACACACACACATGTATGCACACACGGGCGCACACATACAAAAATGCAGTGTTATTGGTGTTTGCGTGTGTTATTGTTATGTGTCGATGTTATGTGTGTGTGTGTGTGTGTGTGTTTGTGTTATTGCTGTTTTAGTGGTGTGTGTGTGTGTGTGTTTGTGTTATTTGTGTGTGTGTGTGTGTGTGTGTGTGTGTGTGTGTGTGTGTCACCTGGCAGCCCCATGTCTCCTGGATCTCCAGGGTCTCCAGGGAAACCAGCGGCTCCAGGTTCTCCATCTCGCCCCGGGTCTCCAGAATATCCTACCCCCACGCAACAAACATATCATTATTATAATATACATGAAGCTTCTGGTATCACTTAACCCTAACACACATATCATTATTATAATATACATGAAGCTGCTGGTATCACCTAACCCTAACACACATACACATTATTATAATATACAAGAAGCTTCTGGTATCAACTAACCCTAACATATATATACATTATTATAATAAACATGCAGCTTCTGGTATCACTTAACCCTAACACACATACACATTATTACAATATACTTTAGGTTATTATATGATATAATATGATGTGAATTAGGTTATTATATGATATAATATGATGTAGTTTAGGTTATTATATGATCTAATATGATCTAGTGTTAGGTTATTATATGATCTAATATGATGGAGAGTTAGGTTATGTGATATAATATTATGTAGATTAGGTTATTATATGATATAATATGATCTAGTGCTTGGTTATTATATGATATAATATGATGTAGAGTTAAGTTATGTGATATAATATTATGTCGATTAGGTTATTATATGATATAATATGATCTAGTGCTTGGTTATTATATGATATAATATGATGTAGAGTTAAGTTATGTGATATAATATTATGTCGATTAGGTTATTATATGATATAATATGATCTAGTGCTTGGTTATTATATGATATAATATGATGTAGAGTTAAGTTATGTGATATAATATTATGTCGATTAGGTTATTATATGATATAATATGATCTAGTGTTAGGCTATTATATGATTTAGAAGGTACCTCTGGGGCCTGAGGTTCCTGGTTCTCCATTCCGTCCGTCTGGACCACTGGACCCTAGGGGTCCCCTCTCCCCGTGGTGACCAGTCGGACCTGGGGACCCTAGTGGACACATGCAAGTTAGCTCCTCGTCACATGTTGGTGAGCTCCAGGCCTCATGAACATACAGACATGCTCACTACATATAAGGCCTGAATTACGTCATGCCTCTCTGAAAACTCATGAGTAGAGCGTCTGTGTCCAAACCAAGACGGCATTTTACCAGGAAGTTAAAAAACATTATGTGAATAAGAAGTTTGATCACATATCTGGCAACAAAGTTCACACTCAACTGTCTGGGCCCATCGTCCAAGATCACAAAGATGTCACATTTGAGTTTTCATGCACTCTGTCAAACAATAGGATTGGCTGAAATTCAAATTGCACCACACTGGGATGTTACTGTTACCAAGAAGAATTACCAAGAAGTCCAGAATCTCCAGGATCCCCATACATCTTGATGGTCACCTCCTTCCCTTTGAGTCCAGGTTCCCCCATCTCTCCTTGGGCTCCAGGCTGACCTGCAGAGCCTCTGAGGCCTTCAACACCCAGGCATCCTTCCAGAAGGAAAAATGACAGCTGGAGACATGTGCTAGCAAGGGTTCTGTTTTCAAACGGAGGTGTCTATAGATGCAGTACCTTTTGCGCCTGGTTGCCCCGCTTCTCCTAGCCTCCCATTAGGTCCTGGGGTTCCACAAGGACCAGCTGGACCCATATCTCCTCTGGGCCCTGGTTCCAAAGACATGCAGATACAATCCTCAAGTAATGGTTCTCTTCCAAGAGAAAGCTAATGCCTGGAACGCACAAGAAGACTTTTACAGTCCTAAGTGACTGTAAAAGACCGGTCATCACACAGATAACCTCTAGTGGTCTGTCCTCTAAGTCTCTCATCTTACTGGTGGTCTGTCCTCTAAGTCTCTCATCTTACTGGTGGTCTGTCCTCTAAGTCTCATCTTACTGGTGGTCTGTCCTCTAAGTCTCTCATCTTACTGGTGGTCTGTCCTCTAAGTCTCTCATCTTACTGGTGGTCTGTCCTCTAAGCTCTCATCTTACTGGTGGTCTGTCCTCTACGTCTTTCATCTTACTGGTGGTCTGTCCTCTAAGTCTCTCATCTTACTGGTGGTCTGTCCTCTAAGTCTCTCATCTTACTGGTGGTCTGTCCTCTAAGTCTCTCATCTTACTGGTGGTCTGTCCTCCAAGTTCTCATCTTACTGGTTGTCTGTCATCGAAGTCTGTCCTCTTACCGGTGGTCCCTGACTCGCCAGCCATTCCTGGGAATCCTTTCAGGCCTTGGGGTCCTCTGGCGCCAGGAATCCCGTGGAACCCTGGAGGTCCATATGAACCCACTGAACCCGGGACCCCTTCCCCTGGTAGACCAGATTCCCCTAGCTGACCTCTCTTCCCTCTGGGCCCTGGGGTGACAGGAAGCATATTTAATTTTAAAAAAACTTAGAGACTGGTGTAGCTGTAGTATTAACATGTAGTTTTAACCTGCATTACACTGTAGTATTAACCTGTATTATTAATCTTTATTACACTGTAATATTAACCAGTAGTATGAACCTGTTTTACACTGTTATATTAACCAGTAGTATTGACCTGTAGTTTAAACCTGTATTACACTGTAGTATTAACCTGTATTACACTGTAATATCAACCATCCTGTAGTTTTAACCTGTATTAGCCTGTATCTGTGTTAACCTGTGTTAACCTGTATCAGTGTTAACTTGTATTAACCGGTATCTGTGTTAACTTGTATTAACTTGTATCTGTATTAACCTGTATTAACCTGTATCTGTGTTAACCTGTATTAACCTATATCCACGTTAACTTGTATTAACCTGTATCAGTGTTAACTTGTATTAACCTGTATCTGTATTAACTTGTATTAACCTGTATCCGTGTTAACCGGTATTAACCTGTATCTGTATTAACTTGTATCAACCTGTATCTGTGTTAACCTGTATCAACCAGCGTCTGTGTTAACTTGTGTTACCTGTGAAGCCGGTCAAGCCCCTCTCCCCAGGGGTTCCGGGTGGTCCACTAAGCCCTGGACTGCAGAGTCCTGCAGGACCAAATGGACCAGGCAAACCGTCTACACCGCGACATCCTGGTAACAAGAATTAGTTGAATTTTGAATTATCAACTAGATTCTGTTCCATTTCGTTGCCCAAATACATTAAGTAAAGGCAGTTGATTATTTACTACGTTTATATGTACATTATACTATGCTATAACCCTAATATCCTGCTGACTGTTGCCAGTTACGTCTTTAATTAATCAAGTTGCTTGTTTTGCTACAATTACACCCACCCATTATCGCCCATATTGGGGGACAGGGTTTGGGGGTGTCTCATAATGCTGCCTGTAGAGCCCTTTGGAACTGGGATTTAAGGGCTGTATAACACATTGACTTGATGTGAATATCATGTTGCTGCCGGTTCTGTTCTGTGGGAGGTCTATTCGCTGCACTCCACGCCCTTCCGGACATGGCTGCTCAGACAGGGAGGGAGTTCCCCATAACAGAGCCATACCGCAAAATACAGATGTGTTGCCCTGGCTAATAAATATTTAATTTAAATGAAAGGGGTCTGCCTGAGGTTATTATGTTGCTGCACTTGGCCACAAAAGGGGTCTCTGCTCATTCTGAAGTTTTAAAGTAGATTCTCTACTCTACCTCTGGCTCCTGGGAGTCCATCACGTCCAGGAGTCCCTGGGGACCCATGGAACCCACGAGGACCAGGGTCTCCACTGGTTCCCACGTAGCCATCCTCTCCTTGTGGACCTGGTCGCCCTTGCCGTCCTGGGACACCTACCGCTCCATCACCCTGAAACCAGAACAACATAATTCATTGCTTGGGTCCCATTAAGTACAAGATACAGCTCCCTAACTCCATTCATTACTATCTAAGGGGGGTTAGGGATAACTAACTAGCTAACCCTAACCATTACCCTAACCCTCTTTCTGTTGGAGTTAGCAAGTTGGTCTGTTGGTCAGTCTATTTAGACATTGGTCAGTCTGTTGGTCAGTCTATCTAGAGCAGTGGTTCTTAACCTGGGTTCGGTGAGTCAGCCTCAGGGGTTCGGCGGAGGTCAAGACACACACACTGTGTGTGTGTGTCCGTTCCGTTCACCCCACTTGTATGCTTCGTGACGTCACGCTCCACTTGGCCATCATTGGTTGCAGCTGATCACGCCACATCGCTTGGCCTTAATATCTGTGCTGCAGGGACCTCGGTACGCTCAGTAGTCGACTTGTGACTGTCGTGATTGTACTTCATTTGTGATTTCCTTCTTAATATTTGAATCCCTTCATACTAACTATGTCGAGCAAAAAAAAAGAAAGTGGTCGGACGAATACGTACAATATGGATTCACATGTATAACGGAACGTGATGGGAGTCAGCGTCCTCAATGCATGATTTGCAATGCCAAGTTGAGCAATTGTAGTCTAGCACCGGCAAAACTAAGGGAACACTTCCATAAGTTGCATGGAGATGGGAAATACAAGAACACAAAGCTCACTGAATTCAAGGTGAAGAGATTCAGATTCGATGAAAAGGCTACTCTGCCTGTTCTCGGCTTTGTACCCATCGACAAACCGATCCTCACAGCATAGTACGAAGTTGCTTACCTTATCGCAAAGCAGGGCAAACCACAAACCACTGGTGAAACACTCGTAAAACCAGCTTTGTTGAAGATCGCGAATATCATGCTGGGAAAAGCTGCTGAAAATAAGTTCCTTATTTAATTTTTCCAATTACGAAGGGTTCGGTGAATGCGCGTATGAAACTTGCAGGGTTCAGTACCTCCAATCAGGTTAAGAACCACTGATCTAGAGATAGGTGTTGGTCAGTCTATCTAGAGGTTCGTCTTTTGGTCAGCCTATCTAGAGGTAGGTGTGTTGGTCAGTCTATCTAGAGGTTACTCCAGCAGTTGTTTGGTCTATTCAGCCATCGCTATACCTTGGGGCCTGGCATCCCTGGGGCTCCTGAGGGACCTGGCCGTCCTCTGCTGCCAAACCCTGAAGGACCAGGGGCACCTGGGGGCCCATGTTCTCCTGGAAGCAGAAGGGGAACCGTATAACCATATTATAATGTTAGTTATTAATAGTCATTATGAGAGCACGCTGGCACGTATTCTCTCAAATGCAAACCTCTACGAAGACCCACCCTAACCAAACCTAAACACAGCCGTAGCATTTCAGTTACCATAGTAAGTAAATAGATGGTAAAATGCATGTTTTTGTGAACTAAACAGTACTTAAAATGATACAAAATTATATGTAATGTCTGCAAATGCCTTTTTTGTGTTTTCTGGTCTCTCACCCTTCAGCCCTGCGTTCCCTGGGGGCCCCTGGACAGAGAGGCCCCTAGCCCCCTTCACTCCAGACAGCCCCCTGAACCCAGGGAAGCCGGGTAGTCCAGTGGTCCCTGTGGAGGGGCATTAGGTTAGTAACAACTGATGATGAACACTTACCCTGTCACTAACCCTTACCCTGTAACTAACCATAATCACTTACCCTGTAACTAACCATAATCACTTACCCTGTAATTAACCACTAACACTAACCATAAGCACTTACCATGTAACTTACCACTCCCCCAGTAACTATTCATAACCACTAACCCTGTAACTAACCACTAACACTAACCCTGTAACTAACCATAAGCGCTAACCCCGTAACTTACCATAAGCGCTAACACTGTAACTAACCACTAACCCTGTAACAAACCACCAACCAGTAACCCTGTAACTAACCACTTACCCTGTAACTTACCCTAACCAGTATCCCTGTAACCACTAACCTTGTCACTAACCAGTAACCCTGAAACGAACAACTAACCTGTAATATGGTTAGTTAGTAACCCTGTAAGTAAACACTTACCCTGTTACTAACCACTTACCCTGAAACTAACCACTTACCCCATAACTGTATAACCATTACAACAAATAAGACCTACCTTCAAGTCCTGGGTCTCCAGGAAGGCCTTTTCCCCCAGTCTCTCCTGGGTCTCCAGGAGAACTTATGGTTCCTCCAGGTGCCCCATCTTCACCTGAACAAACCCACCAGGAGATGAACTAGAGCTAGTAGTATAGAATATAGGATGTATATAGTGTTTGTATATAAGTGTAGTATAGTATTGTTTGTAGTAGATGAATGAAGGTTAATCTTTGTCTGAACAGTTTCTTTTTGCTTTTGGATACTGAGTAATTTACACCAATATACGTGTATTGTTATAGACTGGGAATACTGCACTACATTCACCTGGGTATCCAGACACCCCTCTCTGTCCAATCACTCCTGGGCTGCCTTTTGGTCCTGGGACCCCTAGGGGTCCAAACCCAGGCAGTCCCTTGATCCCCAGGGGTCCGGTTAGCCCTCTAGGACCAGGCTGCCCGACTGCTCCCGGGTCTCCTTTAGGTCCTGCTGGCCCCTGAAGCCAAAAGTGTCAACTCCTATATTAGTAACTAATACAAACATAATGGTATCTTTACACTGCTCTTTAGATTGGATTACATAAGACTGCAAAAGAAGGCAATACCACGCTTGAGCACCGGGGCAGAGGTGCCAAAATGCATGGAGGTGAATGGAGCTAAATGCTCTATCGATGCTATTAGAAGGTATCATAACCCATCATTACCCTCTTCATTAATGCCATCATTACCATCATCATACAACCATCATTACCACAAACATTACCATCATCATTACCATCATCATAACCCCATCATTACCAACACCATGACCAGCTCACAAACCAGTGCAGCTGATACTCCAGGTTACCCTTCATACAGCCTAGTGGGTCTTATAGCTGATACTCACCAGGTTACCCTTGATACAGCTTAGTGGGTCTTACAGCTGATACTCACCAGGTTACCCTTCATACAGCCTAGTGTGTCTTACAGCTGATACTCACCAGGTTACCCTTCATACAGCCTAGTGGGTCTTACAGCTGATACTCACCAGGTTACCCTTCATACAGCCTAGTGGGTCTTACAGCTGATACTCACCAGGTTACCCTTCATACAGCCTAGTGGGTCTTACAGCTGATACTCACCAGGTTACCCTTCAGTCCCTGAATTCCTTTTAGTCCTGAAAGACCGGGGGCGCCGTTGACTCCATGGAGACCAGGCTCCCCAGGGGGTCCCGGGTCCCCTACACATCCACCTTCTCCTGTCCCCTTCATGAAGCCCTTGTCACCAGTAGGCCCTGGAGGGCCAACCACACCGGGTATCCCAAACAAACCCTGCATGCACAATTTGAGATTTATGCCCTAATGCTTAATTTCACATAATCCACAAAGGTTATACCAATTTCTTAAATCAAGTAGCAGTGTATCTAGTTACTAAAGAAACTAGTATGAGTTCAGTATCTAGTTACTATAGCAACTAGTAGCAGTTCAGTAACTTGATATAAATATGTGACCTGGGGTCCTCGAAGTCCTGTAAGGCCTTTAAGCCCTTGTTGACCTTTCAACCCTGGAGCGCCAAGAGGACCTGGTGAAGAGAAGGGGTCATGGTTTATACTGGTTCAGGGTTTATACTGGTTAAGGGTCTATACTGGGTCAGGGTTTATACAGGGTCAGGGTTTATACAGGGTAGTTTATACTGGTCAGGGTTTATACATGGTCATGGTTTACACTGGGTCAGGGTTTATAAAGGGTCAGTGTTCATACTGGGCCATGGTTTATACTGGGTCAGGGTTTATACTGGGTAAGGGTCTATGCTGGGTAAGGGTTTATACTGGGTCAGGGTTTAAACAGGGTGGGTTATACAGGGTCAGGGTTTATACTATGTCAGGGTTTATACTGGGTAAGGGTTTATACTGGGTCAGGGTTTAAACATGGTGGGTTATACAGGGTCAGGGTTTATACAGGGTTATGATGTTTATGAGGGTTAGGGCCCTACCTGTTTCTCCTGATTCACCAGGCTCACCATGGGGTCCTGGGGGTCCAGGTGTATCAGAGCGAGGGCAGAGCACACACACACACCCTTTCTCGCCTAACACACACACACACACACACGTCAATCAAAGGAAAGTATAAAATGATATGATATAAACACATAGTATATCCTATTATATTGTGGATATCGTGTGGTTTGAACCTTTTGCTCCATAGTTTCCTCTGTTTCCAGGCACCCCCACCAGGCCCCTGTGGCCCTTTGTCCCTGCAGGGCCAACATTCCCTGGCAAGAAATCTGTAGCAAGTAATTAAACACATTCAAGATCTATTGGCTTCAGTCTAGACTAGATGTGTGTTGTGTTCAGTATAGACTAGATGTGTGTGGTGTTTCATTCTAGACAAGATGTTTATTGTGTTTCAGTATAGACTAGATGTTCATTGTGTTTCAGTATAAACTAGATGTGTTGTGTTCAGTCTAGACTAGATGTGTTGTGTTTCATAATAGACTGGATTTGTGTTGTGTTTAAGTCCACACTAGATGTGGTTGTGCCTAAGGCTAGACAAGATGTGTGTTGTGTTTCAGTCTAGAAAAGTTCACCAATCTAGAGGATATGGGTGAACCTGTTAACTATTAGAGATGGGTTAACTATTAGAGATGGGTTAACTAATAGAGCCTACCTGGTATTCCTGGACTACCGGCCTCTCCAGCCGGCCCTTGGTCTCCAGGGAGTCCAGGGAGACCTCGGGGTCCTGTTAAAATTGGACCCAGTTCTCCTCTCTGACCACTGGTCCCATCTATGCCTGGGGGGCCCTGGGAGCCTGCGGGGCCAGGAAGATCCTCACCTGAAACAGAAAAATGGACTAAGGGTTTTTCAACTTTACATCACGGGACCTTAAATATAATTTCAGTGCATCCATGGGACCAAGCTCAATGAAGGAATCACAAATTCCGGTGTGCTCAGTTTTCTGAGTGTGAGAGAGAGACAGAAACAGAGAGAGAGAGAGAGACAGAAATAGATAGACAGAGACAGACAAAGCGAGAGAGACAAAGAGAGACGGAAAGAGAGCTATGGAGAGAGAGATGTTGCATACCTGGCTCACCCTGAAGTCCAGGGAAACCAATCAGGCCTTGAGGAGGAAAACATAAGAGGTTAGTGAGCTGTACAATCACAATATAAAGAGTTGAACCAGCCAATCACAATTTAAATACCTGAACCATCCAATTACAATATAAAGACCTGAACCAGTCAATCACAATATGAAGACCTGAACCAGCCAATCACAAAGACTTGAACCAGCGAATCACAATAAAGACCTGAAACAGCCAATTACAATATAAAGACCTGAACCAGCCAATCACAATCATAAAGACCTGAACAAGCCAGTCATAATATAAAGATCTGAACCAGCCAATCACGATATAAAGACCTGAACCAGCAAATCATAAAGACCTGAAGACCCCTTGCCCCTACTACTTAGCCCGGGTGCGCACTGCTTGTTGTTTGGGTACACTCTGCTTGTTGCTTGGGTGCACTCTGCTTGTTGTTTGGGTGCACTGCTGGTCTTTGTTGAAACAACTGCCTCAGACAGAAGTATTTTAGCCCCAAATAACTTCTGTCATCTCATTTGAATCGGCAGTAGAATCCTCAAAAGCATTGCATGATGTGCACTCAAAGCACCCTTTCAGAGTCTCAACTGTCTTTCTCATCCCACCCCTGGATCTGCCTTTTCTTTTTACCAATACATTAATGTTACGTGTATAAATGTGTTCATAATACAAAAGTAGTAATAGTAATAATACCTTGCTCTCCAGGAGGTCCAGGGGGTCCAGGGAGACCAGGTGTTCCCCGCTGGCCGCTCAGGATGTTGTTCACCTGTATGAGCTAAACAAACAAAAAATATATATATATATTATTTTACATTTTAAATGTTTGTATTTATTTATTTATATATTTATTTATTTATTTATTATAGGAAGACCTACCTCTCCTGGTGCACCTGAAGGCCCGGCATCCCCTTTCTCCCCCTAGAGACAACAGGTTAGAGATAAACAGGTAGAGATTAACAGGTTAGCGATAAACAGGTTAGAGATAAACAGGTTAGAGATTAACAGGTAGAGATAAACAGGTAGAGATTAACAGCTTAGAGATAAACGGGTTAGAGATAAACAGGTTAGAGATAAACAGGTAAGAGATAAACAGGTTAGAGACAACAGGTAAGAGATAAACAGTCTACAATGATAACATTGACTACAATGTTAGGATAACATTAACCACCATGATAGGTTTACATTAACTCCCATTTTAGGATAACAATAACTCCCATGTTAGGATAGCATTTACTACCATGTTAGGATAACCTTAACTACTATGTTAGGATAACATTAACTACCATCTTAGTATAACATAACTGCCATGTTAGGATGTGTGAGTTCAGCTGACCTTTGAACCTTCTATTCCAGGTACTCCGATGGGTCCTTGGTCCCCTGGCTCTCCCTGTCATACAGACAGGTCGACAGACAGACACATAGGAAGGTTGACAGACAGACAGAAAGACATGCAGACAGGTCAACAGACAGATAGACAGGTCAAAAGACAGCCCAATATGTAGACAGAAAGACAGGTAGGTTAACAGACAGATAGAAATACAGACAGATAGGTAAGTAGACAGACAAACAAGTAGGTAAACAGACAGACAGAGAGAATGTATGACTTCATCAGCCTGCATGACATCAGCTTTATGACATCCTGAATTATATCATCAGTCTGTAAGCTACCATCAGTATGTATGACATCATCAGTCTGTATGACATCATCAGTCTGTAGGACATCAGTCTGTTTTACATTTTCAGCCTGTATGATGGCATTAGCTGTATGACGTCATCGGTCTGTATGACAACATCAGCTGTATGGCATCCGCTGTATTACATCATCAGCCTGTATGACATTATTTAGGAAATTAAAGCCTTCATTTTGGATTGATAATGTGGAATCAGGTGACTAATACATTATTGACTCCATAATATGAATGTTAGTATAAAAGTTACATTGATGCCAGGAATACTATGAAATAATTAGGTGTAATGAAAATAGTGACAGTATTATTAATGTAATGAAATACAGCTAGATGATTTGAAGTTAAGATAAGACTGCATTTATCCTTGAAGGAGGTGGTTTGATTTGCTTCCAGTAATGCCATAGTTTAACAGGTTAAATCCTAATCAATTAAGTAATTCAAGCTTAACAGCAACATTTCCGTATATACATTCAGTGTTGTATAAAACACCAACATACAACATGCGTTATGATATCCCATCAACTATACAAGGTATATACTATAATAAGAATAAGAATATGATAAGCTTCTCCATACTGGTATTCCATAAGGCCCAAGAGCTCCATCTTTCCCTGGTTTTCCCTGAAAGACAAAAGCAGAAAAACTTTAAGACCTGGAATTTGGGTAAATAGCCAGTGAACCCAAAATCATAATTTTTTTTACTTTATTTATTATTTATTACTTTCTTAAAGTAATCAATGCAATTTTGTAACTTTACAAAAATAATTGCCTGATACAAGAAAAACACATGTAAAATCCTATGTTTTTGCCAATCTCCGCCAACCACTTTGTGAACTTTCCACTCTGCTGCAAACTCCAGTGTTGTTATTTTTGTGACATAAAAGTGCTTTTTCGGAGACACTTCGACATCACAACCAAGGTACACCGGCATGGTACGTTAACGGCACAGCGTGTGGTGTGTGGAGCTACGTCTGGGCAGCGGTTGATGTTGATGACTGCGTGGCAGAAGCTTAACATTCTTGGACACTTAAAGTAAAAAGTAAAGTAATGCCACAGTGTGCGGCACATTTTATATAGAACATCACTATGTATAGCCCTCATACTGCTCAACGTACTGGCTTAAAAAAGTATCACAAAATTGGCCAGGGTCGTAACCATTTGGATAACACCTCCCCTTTCTTCCTAGAAGTGTTGTTAGTATTGCAATTTGAGGTGAAACACTTATTAACACATAATAACAAATTATTTTGATTTATAGTTTGTATGGGGTTAGGGGTTGCTTACCCTAGCCCCAATGCTAAGTGATTTATAGTTTTCATAGGGTAAGGGGTAGCTAAGAAGCTAACCCTATTTAATGTATTTATGTTTATATCTATTTTTATATGTTCGATGTATATATCATATTTTACGTCTGTTACCAGAGATCCAGGGTCGCCCCTCGCGCCCAAAGCTCCTTTAACACCCCGTCGTCCCGGGACACCCTAGGGGATGGAATAGTAACAGTGTTAGGTTCCCCTAGCAACAGGATTAGGTTCCCCTAGTAACAGGGTATGGTTCCCCTAGTAAACAGGGCTAGGTTCCTATAGCAATAGGGTTAGGTTCCCCCTAGTAACAGGGTTAGGTTCCCCTAGCAACAGGGTTAGGTTCCCTCTAGCAACAGGGTAAGGGTCCCCTACTAAACAGGGTTTGGTTCCCATTGTAGCAAGGTTAGGTTCCCCTAGTAACCGGGTTAGCCCGACAGACACATGTTGACAGAATGATAGGTTTACAGACAGACAGGTTGACAGGTAGACAGGTGAAAAGGCAGACAGACAGATCAGCAGACAGACAGTCAGCTTGGCACATAGACAGGTGGACAGACAAACAAGTACTCACAGGGGTTCCAGTGCATCCCTTTTCTCCCGTGTCTCCTGGCTCCCCCTTCAACCAAAATGTAATTGACTCGTTATTGATTATTTAAGAGGTTATTGATTATTGTAGAGGTTATTCCTCTTAGTCAAGACTTACCTTGAGTTCGGTCGGCCCTTCAGCATAGAGTTTGACCCCTTTTAGTCCGGGGATGCCTGGAGGGCCCTGGTCACCCTGGAAATGGAATATGTTTAGCAAAAACATATAAGAATAGCAAACCGAAACATGGAATAAAAGTATTTTAGGTATAAAAATATATTTTCCTGGGATTCCCCTGAGGGCAAGGGCAGAGGGGAAGTTAACGAGGGCATGTTGAACGACTAATGAAACGCAGCCTTAGTTTAAAATGTAGTTTGAGGGACCACTAGCAACCCTTGATCAGGTGATCTATGGGAGCGAGTGGCTCTGTATGGTATTAAAAGCGCTCTGATATAAAAGGGGACCTGACCGTGTAGTGCTTTTAAATAATTCTAATAATCTTTAAATCTATTCTAAATGTTATCGGCAGCCACTGTGATGAGGACAGAATTGGAGTGATGTGGCAACTACGTCTTGACTTTGTTATAAGTCTTGCAGCTGTGGTCTGACCCATCCATGGACGAGCTGTTGTGCCATGGCTAAGTCAAGAAAAAGGTGATACAGTAATACAGTAACAGTACAGTAATACAGATATAGTACAGTAATACCGCAATAGTACAGTAATATGTGATTGGATCTTTTACCTTCTGTCCTCTAGGTCCAGGTATCACTGGACTGATACCCTCCTGGCCCTAATGGACAAACTACATTATAGACTTTTAGCTTAACCTTACTCTAACTACATTAGAGACTACAAACAATTTTGCTTAACATTACTCAAACTACATTATAGAATGCTAAACATTACTCAAACTACATTATAGACAACTAAACACATAGCTAATCATTACTCAAACTACATTATAGACCACTAAACCTTACATTACTCAAACGACATTATAGACTGCTTAGCATGTAGCTAAACATTATTCATACTACATTATAGACACTAGACATATAGTTAAACATTACGCAATGTTTCTCTGCCAATATGAAAATACACAGGCCTACAACCAAGGGAAACTCACCTTCTCTCCTGGTATTCCTGGTGTCCCTGGCATGCCCTACATTAATCACATTATTTAAGTATTTTCAAGTTGATATAATTCAACTGGGTAAATTAGGACATTTTCGAGTTGATGTCATAACACTGGTATGGAACATAGGACTGGAGAATGGCAGTGGTTAAATGATAAAGTAAATGATTAAAGGATAAGTATTGATTACAGATTACTACTAGTAGGTAATCTCACAGGCTGGCCTGCCGCTCCCGGTGACCCTGATGGCCCAGGATACCCCTGACGTCCTTCCTTCCCCTGGAAAGCAAGAAGTCAATAACCAATAATTATTAATGTGATGGAAAACAGGATCTAAAAACATAAAATAACCACAACATATCACAGAGGAATGTATCCACTACACACCTACCAAATATAATATACCAATATCTCAAAGTCCGCTTATAAAATAGGAACTAAGTCTAAGTCCTCTTTACAGAAGGACCTAACTTTGTTTATGTAGGGCCTAGCTGTTTACAGTAGAACCTAACTGTGTGTTTACATCAGGACCTTACTGTTTACAATAGGATCTAACTCTGTGTTTACAGTAGAACCTAACTATATGTTTACACCAGGACCTTTCTCTGTGTTTACAGTATAACCTAACTATGTGTTTACACCAGGATCTTACTCTGTGTTTACTGTAGGACCTAACTATGTGTTTACACCAGGACCTTACTGTTTACACTAGGACCTAACTCTGTGTTTACTGTAGGACCTAACTATGTGTTTACACTAGGACCTAACTGTGTTTCAGTAGGACCTGTGTTTACAGAAGAAACTAACTCTGTGTTTACAGTCGGACCAAACTGTATCTATACCAGGACCTTACTGTTTACACTAGGACCTACATGTGTGTTTACAGTATGACCTAACTGTGTTTACAGAATAACCTAATTATTTTATTACAGACTCACCGCGTATCCATCTTGTCCAGGATGCCCACGCCTGCCTTTAATTTCCTCCCCCAATGCAAAGAACAATGAATCCCCCTGCAGGAAGCAGTTCATACAGAATTGCATTCAAAACAGTAAGAAAACACAAGTTCCATTTGGGAATAAAACTATATGTTGTAGGGATTTTGAAACAGGCAGCATGCATTAAGATTATTATTTTTTACCTTGGGTCCTTGTTGACCTGGGATACCCTGCAGAAATAACATGAACTTCAGGGAACAGTTTACACTCATACTTTAGCACGTATTGAGGTTTGTAGATGTTACTACTAAATGTGATCATAACATATTTAGGTTTGTAGATGTTTCTACTAAATGGGATCATAATATATTTAGGTTTGTAGATGTTTCTGCTTAATGTGATCATAACATATTTAGGTTTATAGATGTTTCAACTCAATGTGATCATAACATATTTGGGTTTGTAAATGTTTCCACTAAATGTGATCATAATATATTTAGGTTTGTAGATGTTGCTATTAAATGTGATCATAACATATTTAGGTTTGTAGATGTTGCTATTAAATGTGATAACTTACTGGAAACCCAACAGGACCTGGAACACCAGGCAGCCCCATATACCCCCCATCTCCCTAGAAACACAAATTAACTGCTCAATAAATGGATTCATTACCTGATTGACCATTCATTATATTCATGCTTGGTTTAGACCAGATTCACCTTTGTCCCATTGCATCCTGGGAGTCCTGGCTGACCGATAGGTCCTTCACTGCCAGGTATTCCCTAGGAAACGATACAAATATATTTATGATATCTGCTGTATCTTAACTCAGATATTCATTGTATCCTTTAGAACACCAGGTTGAGGTGGTGTCCTTCTACACCACCCAGCTGCGGGGATAGTGTCCTTCTAAACCACCCAGCTGAGCTGATGGTGTTCTTCTACAACACCTAGCTGATGTGATTCATATATATTTTTGAAATTATTGATTAAAAATATATAATTTTTAAAATGATTGTGTGTGTGTGTGTGTCTCACTGGGTGAGCTGGAGTACCAGGGAAACCTGGTTTTCCGGGAAGACCCTGCAGGACAATGGGATGAAAACGTGCTTGGTTCTTATGGTTAATCATAGGTTGGGCGTGTATTGGAGCCACTACAAACATAAAGTCCAATGAATAAAAGTGTTAATATATAGATGGATATAGGGATATACAGTATATCTATATCTCTATCAATACATATATATGAATGTATAACCATAAAGAGAGACCTCTATGAGACATCTTACCCTGGAGCCTTTGGGTCCTGAGCTTCCAACAGGACCCTGGTGACCCTGAAAGCATGGTTAAGTTACATATTGGGACTATTTCAATCTATTTTGTGAATTCTAATCAGAATATAATATAATAATATTAATAATAAAAACCCTCACCTTGGCTCCAGCGGGCCCTGGGGGGCCCTCGTTGCCAGGGTAACCAATCATCCCCGGTAGTCCATCGTAGCCTGGGACACCTGAACCCCCCTGCACAATACAACTGGTCAACAATCTGCTTGACATAGTGGCTCTAGGGTTGGGGTTAGATAGTGGCCTTAGGGTTAGGGTTAGATAGTTCCTCTAGGGTCACAAAGTGGCTCCTGAGGGTCTGGGGTTTGATAATGGCTTAGGTGTTAGGGTAAGATACTGACTTTAGGGTTAAATATTGGCTCTAGAGTTAGATACTGGCTCTAGGATTAGTGTAAGATACTGGCTCTAGGGTTAGAGAATGGCTCTAGGGTTAGATACTGGATATAGGGTTAGATAGTGGCCTTAGGGTTAGACACTGGCTCTAGGGTTAGATTGTGGCTTGAGGGTTAGATAATGGTCCTAGGTTTAGATGATGGCTCTAGGGTTAGACACTGGCTTTAGGGTTAGATAGTGGCTCTAAGGTTAGAGAGTGGCTCTAATGATAGATAGTAGCTTTAGGGTTATGTTATTGTTAGCTCATGTTAGGGTTAGTATTTATGTAGTTACTTATCTTGTGATAAGTAATAACTTATCTAGCGATTAGTAGTAAATTAGCTGGTTATTTGGTGATTAGTAGGAACGTATCTGCTGATTAAGTATAATTTATCTTGTGATTAGAAGTAACATATCTGGTTTTAGAAACATATATTGTGAATAGCAGTAACATATCTGAGATTAATAGTTACATATCAGGTGATTAGTAGTAACTTCCTGGTGTTCAGTAGTCACTATCTGGTCATCTGGAGATTAGTAGTAGTTTATCTGGTGATGAGTAGTAATTTTTCTATTGATTAGTAGTAACCCTCCTAGTGAAAAGTATTAACTGTTATCTGCTCACCTTCTCCCCTTTCAGCCCATCACAGTTACAGGCTGACTGAGAAGAGATGACATCACAGTTACAGGCCGACTGAGAAGAGATGACATCACAGTTACAGGCCGACTGAGAAGAGATGACATCACAGTTACAGGCTACAGTACTCTGCTCCTTTCTTCTACCTACAGAGACCAGCCTGACCTCCAGAGACCAGCCTGACCCCCAGATACCAGCCTGATCTCCAGAGAGACCAGGCTGAACCCCAGATACCAGCCTGATCTCCAGAGAGACCAGGCTGAACCCCAGAGACCAGGCTGAACCCCAGAGACCAGCCTGACCTCCAGAGACCAGCCTGACCCCCAGAGAGACCGGCCTGATCCCCAGTGATCGCCTGACCCCCAGTGACCAACCTGACCCCTGCGACCAGCCTGCCTTCCAGAGAGACCAGGCTCACCCCAAGAGACCAGCCTGAGGGCGATAAAACCTGCATGAGAGAAGTCTGAGGAAAGAGGTCTAAGGAGAGAGAGAGAGGTCTGAGGAGAAAGAGAGAGGTCTGAGGAGAGAGAGAAGTCTGAGGAGAAAGAGAGAGGTCTGAGGAGAAAGGTCTGAGGAGAGAGAGAGAGGTCTGAGGGGAGAGAGAGGTCTGAGGAGAAAGAGAGAGGTCTGAGGTGAGAGAGAGGTCTGAGGAGACAGGTCTGAGGTGAGAGAGAGCGGTCTGAGGAGAAAGAGAGAGGTCTGAGGAGAGAGACGGGTCTGAGGAGACCAGTCTGAGGAGAGAGACAGAATGGTCTGAGGAGAGAGAGAGAGGTCTAAGGAGAGAAAGAGAGGTCTGAGGAGAGAGGTCTGAGGAGAGAGAGAGAGAGAAGTCTGAGGAGAGAGAGGTCTGAGGAGAGAGCAGTCTGAGGAGAGAGAGAGGTCTGAGGTCTGCAGCTAAACCCTTTTGGATTTCTCTCTATTTCTCCATCTATTTCTCACACTCAACTTCAACTTCAACAAAGCTTTATTCGCGTGACATTTAAATGAGGAACCGTGTCGCCACAGCATGGAAATAAACTGAAATAGATGTGTATCTCTCCCTCTCCCTAGAGAAAGATGCCTGCATCATCCTATACTGACCATATACCACCTTACACCACCATGCTGATCCTACACCACCCTCCTGACCCTAAACCATCCCACTAACCCTACATAACCATTCTGATCCTACACCACCCTACTGAACCTACACATCCTATACTGACCCTACACCACCATTCTGATCCTACACCACCCTACTGACCCTACACCACCCTACTACACCACTCTACTAGACCACTCTTCTACACCACACTGACTCTATGCCACCCTACTACACCACCCTTGTACAAAATCATTCTCCACCATCCTACTACACCACCCCACTGACATTGCAACACCATACTATACCACCCTATTGACCCTACACCACCTTACTGACCCAACACCACCCTACTACACTGTGTGTGTGTGTGTGTGTGTGTGTGTGTGTGTGTGTGTGTGTGTGTGTGTGTGTGTGTGTGTGTGTGTGTGTGTGTGTGTGTGTGTGTGTGTCTGTGTCTGTGTGTGCGTGCGCGCGCGTGTGTGTGCATGAGAGGGTTTACTAACCCTCTGGGTGTGTCCCGGTAGGATGAGGCTCAGCAAGAGCAGGAAAATCCCCATGTATCCGCCCGTCTGGCGCATTTAAACAACTTCTAATAAGCAAGTTAATCAAATATGTAAAGATGGACGTCTGCCCTGTTAGATGAGCCGTCCTGTTTACGTCATTCATTTATCCCTTCGGTTAGCGTTGATTATGGTCTAATCCGATCTAATTTAGTCTAACCTGGTCTAATTTTGTCTAAACTGGTCTAATCTGGTCCATCTAGAGCTCGATGAGGACTAGGCGCAAGAGTCCAGTAATGTTCTGGGAAGAACAGCGCGCTCTTGGATGAACGTTACGCACCAACTCAAGTGTACGAAGGAAAGGTCGTTCGTTTCCGGTTTGTCTGTGTTGTTCTTCTCTAAAACTAAAAGCACCGACTGTCTAACTGTATATATTTGTAAATGTTAAATGTAGATGCATGTAAATACCCTCTGACACACAGAACACTGCAGGTGAGTTTCAAACATGTATGTGTATGCTATTCTTTAACGGGTAGGAGTGTTTTTTCACAGAAACCGTCAGTAGTACTGCTTCTTAGTTTTAAACGTAGTGCTCTTTCTGGTCTTGCATCCAGAAACACTTGTAATTACGCAATTTGATAGATGCCATTATGAAGTCAACTACTGCTTTACTCCAGTGGTAACCGTTAGGGTACTTTCCATGCACAAGTTTCTAAATTGAAGGGTTTGAGCTCTTACTTTGAAGGCTAACTTGGTCCAGGAGAAATCGAGCTCGTGCTCATTGGCCTCCACTTCAGTCGGTGCGAGGCGCACTCCATCACAGCTGCTGTTTGTGTCCATCGCACGCACCCTTTCTCTTGTCTTTTCGCTTTTTGCAGTATTATATGATTATTATATTATTATATGATAACCGTATATAAACACTTTTTTTTAGGTTTACCAACACCCTAGACAAGTCTGTTAAAGGATATTTTTCTTGTCGGAATCACAGGGGTCGGCTCAGCAGTGATACATGAGGGGAGTGTAGATAACCTTTAAGGTAAGATCATTATTAATATCCTAATTAATGATAGCATTCAAGTTCGTAGTTTGTGCGTATTGTTAATGAGCCAACTCCTTAGTGTATTGTAGTTAATGCAGTTCTACACCCGTATCTACTAGATTGTACTATATGAACTAGTGGAACCCAAGTATGGTAAAACATACTACAACTCTGGTCCTGAGGGCCCCTGGGAGCCAGTAAAATAAACTAGTACTTTGGTCATGAGGGCCCCTTGGAGCCAGTAGAACACACTAGTACTCTGGTCATGAGGGCCCCTGGGAGCCCGTAAAACATACTAGCACTCTGATCTTGACGGCCCCTGGGAGCCAGTAGAACATACTAGTACTCTGGTCATAGTAACAGACGGTGCAGGTCTTAAAGTTCTCATGTGGGGTCGAGCCGTGGTTGTGGAGCCTGATGTCTAACAGCCCAAAGGACTGGCCAAGGCCCTTTGAGGTGGAGGAGGGATCAGTCTGTGGCTGAAGGGCTCCTCATCTTCACTAGCTTCTCAAAGAGGAGATGAGTCTGTGGCTGAAGCAGCTCCTCATCTTCACTAGCTGCTCATCGAGGGGATTGGTCTGTGGCTGAAGGAGCTCCTCATCTTCACTAGCTCCTTATAGAGGAGATGGGTCTGTGGCTGAAGGAGCTCCTCATCTTCACTAGCTCCTTATAGAGGAGATGGGTCTGTGGCTGAAGGAGCTCCTCATCTTCACTAGCTCCTTATAGAGGAGATGGGTCTGTGGCTGAAGGAGCTCCTCATCTTCACTAGCTCCTCGTGGAGATGAGAGGATTCTCCAGGATAGCATCCAGCTTCCTACTCGTCCTCCTCTCTGCAACCATCTCCAGATTTTTCAGTTCAGATCCCGCTCTGGAGCTAGCCTGTTGTTCAGTCTGTGGCGGTGTTGCTATATATATATATATAATATTTACTCTAGACTTGGCTTCCGTGAGACTCGAATCTTGAAAGCTAAAATTTGTTCAGATTCTAAGGGCTGTGATTAATTATCATTGTATTCATTGTTAGTTTGCTGCATTGTTATTCACAAAAACGTTGAAATGTATCCTTGCTTTGCACAGTTCTGCCAGCGCTGCCTGACTGGGCTTGGATAATTGGGATGACTTGATGTGTCAAGCTAAAGTAGCCCTAGTGGAGACTAAATAATGAAAATATAAATGATACGAACCATATACATAAGTGGTGTAAATGTTTTATATACATTATAACAGCCTGCAAGGATTAATCTGCAATCAAGAAATAATCATAGGATCCAGCTGATACGTGGGGTGGTTAACCATTTTTTTATTTATTACATTTTCTACTTTTAGATTCTGTAGTAGACTAGCCCATATTTTAATTGTATCTATATTTTTCAATAAATATTCACACAAAGTAAAGTTTTTTTAATACAATATTGGAATTATATTTGTTGGTCCAGTTGACAGCCCTAGCATCTATGTATATATGTCTTTGTGTGGGATGGGGCCGCCTGATACTTCTGCATATTGAGTAGAGTTGGTGATGTCACATGGCGAAACCCAGGCTCAATAATTAAAGTGGTGTGCTGCAATGACTTCGGTTTCTTGCAATGAGTATCCTACTGTTCTCTTTAATACTATGTGTACTATTTACTAATACAGTTTTTTTCTAATGCTTACTCTATTCACTACTACGATCATTGTTTACTCGAATAATATGTGTAGTATATACATAATACAATATTTATTGGGATTCAGACTTCTAACCCTATAGTTGCATTCAACTGAAATAAATAATTGATTTAGGTTACCTGAGCATAGGTGGAGATTTTTCTCTCCCTGTGGAAGACCAATAGTTTGAACCATTGGTGGAGGTTGAGGTGACGACACTATAAATTCAGTTGGGGGGTTGGTTTGGAGGGATGCTATGTTATGCCCAGCGATAATATATTGATGTGTATAAATGTTAGTACTGTTGCATACACTTCCTACGTTAAAACCTGAGTTGAGTTGATTACCCAAAATAACTCCTTTTGATTTTTATCTTTTATTCTATAAAATGTTGCTATCAATTGTCAAATAATGTAATGACAATGTATCTCTCTAAGGCTGTGGTGGAGTGACATCGCAGAGAGAAGCTGGTCCTGATTGGCTAAGATGCAGCTGTCTTTGTTTCCTACCTCCAGTAGCTCCACCCACTTGTGGTGAGGGATTGTTGTTTTTGGAGATTAAACGTTATTACCTATTGTGCAACTAGTCCAATAAAACAAGACAATTCATAACCTAGTCTATTTAATCCACATATAGTCTAGTAAAACAAGAGTTAGTCCACTTAGACCAGTTAGTCCAGGTAAAACCAGAGTTTCAGAGTTTCAGAGTAACATAAGCCTTATCAAATACTAGCCCCAATCTCAATTTGTGACAATTAGCTTTAGTTAGCATTAGCCATAGAAAGGGCCACAAAAAGGGGCCACAACCTATCCTTGATAGCATGATTATGAGAAAGAACTAGCAACAACCCGTCCTTGTTAGCATTAGCTATAGTTACCATTAGCATTTGCAAGTACTATAAACAACGTCTTCTTAGCTTTAGCATTAGCTGGCATTTGCCTTGGCGAGTACTAACAACAGCCTCTCATTGTTAGTATTAGCCTTAGCAAACACTAGCCAAAATCTCACCTTGTTAGTTAGCCTTTAGTTAGCTGTTAGCACCTTTAGTTAGCATTAGCCTAAGCAGGAATTAGCAAAACCTCTCACTGTTAGCATTAGCCTTATTTAGCACTAGCCGTAGCAGGAACTAGGAGTGCAGCCCCTTGTTAACATCCTCCTGTTCTATTCCAGGTTGCTGATTATGGCCCTTATACCCACACAATCAGTTATAGGGGTAAGTTGGATTAAATGGTTAACCACCTTTAAAAATATTGTTCTCCTGTTCTGTTGTTCCTATATTGCTATGGTGATGACGGTTATGTTCATGGCATTTACACACACACACATTGGTCACCAATGTAGAGGCTGTTCCTCTATTTATTACTGTGGTGCTCTATACACAACTATGCTATCCCCTGCTAGACTGGGCACGTAAGCCTCGCACCGAGCCTCGCACCGAGCCTCGCACCGAGCCTCGCACCGAGCCTCGCACCGAGCCTCGCACCGAGCCTCGCACCGAGCCTCGCACCGAGCCTCGCACCGAGCCTCGCACCGAGCCTCGCACCGAGCCTCGCACCGAGCCTTAATGAAACACTCCCACTCTAATTAACATGAGCTGCTACACTGCTACTCTATTCACTACTGTTACTCTATTCACTGTTGCTCTATTCACTACTCTGTTATTCTATGCACTTCTGTTACTTGATTCCCTACCGTTACTTAATTCAATGCCCCTCTATTCACTACTGTTCATTGATTCACTGTTACTCTATTCACCACCTTTTTGCTCTATTCACTACTGTTGCTCTATTCACTACTGTACGTTGATTCACTGTCACTCTATTCACTATTGTAACTCCATTCATTGGTACTCTATCCACTACCATGTTGCTCTATTCACTACTGTGTTACTATATTCACTACTCTGTAACTCTATTCACTATTGTTGAGACAGTGTTATGACAGTTAATGAGGAGAAATTATAATTAAGTAAATAAAGAAATGAAAATAAAATGATGCTGGAAAACACGTTGACATCCAGCTGTCACATGACTTGTGTTCCTGTTTTAATGTGAAAAGGAATGATTTGAGGTCCGATTGCATCAGATGCCGGACAGGATCATTCTTAGTGTGTTAGTACGCCTGGCTGCTAACCTGGTTTACACAGTGCCAGAGGAATGCGGCCCACGCTCTCCCGCATGGGATGCCAGGAGGGTTAACCCTAACCCTAACACACAATATGAAGAATCACACACACATTTTAGTTGTTATGGCGACTAGGGTTAGGATTATGGTAATTGGGGTTATGGTAGGGTTATGGTAATATTGGCTATGTTATGGTGATTAGAACCATGATAATTAAGGCAGGGTTATAGTAATTAGCATGTGGTAATGGTAATTAAGGTGGGGTTATACTAACAATGGTTAATATGACGGTAATAAGGGTTATGGTAGGGTTATGATCATGTTGGTTATGGTAATTCGTATTATGGTAATTGGGCATACTTTATACAGATAAAGAGATACAAAACATGACCAGCAATATGATTAGAAGAAGAACAATTAGATAAGTAGAACTGGGATGGGTTAGTGTAATTAAAGTAGTTAGGATTATGGTAATTAGGGTTATAGTCTGGTAATATTATGGTAGATGAGGTCTAGATGAGGTAGTTTAGGTGTTTGTGTTTGGTTTAGATGAGATAGTTCAGGACTGTTTCTATTTAATCTGGATTAGGTAGTTTAGGACTGTTTGTATTAAGTCTAAATGAGGTAGTTTAGGACTGTTTGTATTTACTCTGGATGAGGTAGTTTAGGACTGTATTTGGTCTAGATGAGGTAGTTAAGAACTGTTTGTAGTTAGTCTAGATGAGGTCGTTTAGGACTGTGTAGTTAGTCTAGATGTGGTCGTTTAGGACTGTTTGTATTTAGTCTAGATGAGGTAGTTTAGGACTGTTTGTATTTAGTCTAGATGAGGTAGTTTAGGACTGTTTGTATTTAGATGTCTGCTATGATGGTCTCAGTGGTTCCTAACATAAAAAGCATTCATGTCTGCATAAATTGAAATTAGCAGGCTAATTGTGTGCATGTGCGTGTGTGCGTGCGTGTGTGTGTGTGTGTGTGTGTGTGTGTGTGTGTGTGTGTGTGTGTGTGTGTGTGTGGTAAACAGGGAGACCAGGGACCCTGCGGAGGGAGGGACTGCTCCATCTGCCAGTGTTCTCCTGCTGAAGGTGGAAGGGTGAGATACTACACACACACACACACACACACACACACACACACACACACACACACACACACACACACACACACACACACTAACACTAGTCTGTTTCACAAACACTAATATACACATTTATTTACACACTCACACACCAATATATACACACATATACACACTATACACACACACATACACGTATACACACAAACACACACACACACACACACACACAATACATACACTATACACACACACTGGCCCTGTTTACACAAAAGTCTTCAAATCGCGATCTGACATCAGTTGTGAGATCACAACGCAAAGAGATTTGTTCATGCAGTCTAAACAGGGTTAGGGTTTGGGTCAGGGTCAGGGTCAGGGTTCGGGAACAATTGTCCGGGAGATGTAGAAGACGGTTGTTACCTCCTTTGCAGGTGGTGTATGCTAGCCTGGGAACCAGACTAATCTGCCAGCTCATGTTTTATGTGCTCTGGCATATGGGATAGGCCCCCCTCCAGTTCAGACTGATTTCCAGCAGACCTGGCCCAGGTCGGGCCAATCATAACCGTTGATCTATTATGGGGAGGGTTTGATGCGATGACTGTTCAGAGGAGCACCACTGAGGCATTGTCATTAACAACCAAGATGGCTGCCACTGATGTGTCACGTGGATCGTTGCTCTGATTGTTTCGTGGTTTTCGGTAGGTCTATCGACTTGAGTCCAGAGGCATTCTAATTGGACGACTGATCAGTACTCGTCTAGACAGAGGTGGTGTATGCTACATGTAGTTTACATGGATGACAGATCAGGACTTATCTCTAGACATAGGTGGTGTATGCTTCATGTATTCTGCACGGATCAGCACTCGTCTAGACATCATCTCACACAGACAGGGGTGTATCTAAGCATAGGCAACCTAGGCGGTCGCCTAGGTAGGGAGCACTTCCTGGGCAATGGTTGACTGCAGCGTCAGAGAGAGGGTTAAGCTTCTAGGACACTTATAGTATAACGCCACGGTGTGTGTGGATCTGTGGTGCTCCATCTGAGTAGCGGTTTATTTTGATGTCTGCGTCTGAGTGAGGGTTAAGCTTCTCAGTTAAATGCCTCGGTGTGTGGCACATTTCATATACAACGTCGCTCATTGTAAGGCTCATACACAACGACGGTACTCAAAAAGTATCACAAAGTTGCTGTGGGTCGTAACCATGGGGATAACATGATATACATCAACATCAAAATATTTTAAGATCTCAGTGTTCAAATTCCAGCTGAAACAGTGGGTTCACTTGCTCTTTAATAAAAAAAAAATGTATGATTTGTATTGTGGTCTAAAACTTGGTAGAACTTTTAAGTTGATAAAGATTGTTCAATAAGTGAATGTCCGTTTAGAAGGTGGTCAGGAGCATATACGTGTTTTACTTTTCTGTTTTGTTATATTATGAAAATACATGATACGTCAAACCAAAAACCAGAACAAATGGAGCAGTATTTCAAAGTGTGTATTTTGTATGTACTCTGTGTGTACTGTGTGTATTTCTACTACTTGATGAGGTAGTGACAGACGGGTGGGGGGGGTTTATTGTTACTGGCCGGTTGGGGGACAGAAGGACAGAGACAACACGGCCGAAGCACAGCTCAGAGCTGTCACAACTCATTACACATGTGGTGACTACACACATGAACACACACACACACACGTACCAAAGACATTCCCATTCACAAAACCACACAAAGGTACACAATAAGAACACAGAGGGACACATAGCAGAGACTCTTAAACCAACAGAGAGAGACACACAGAGGCACACAGCCACACAATTACCCTTCAAACACCACACAACAAAGATATGTCAAGTTAAGATGTGTGTCAAATAGCAAGTTTAAGTTTAAGTGCTTGCCGTTAAGTAGCACTAAATAATACACACATTAACACACAGTAACATATTAACACACAGCAACATACATTAACCCACATTCACACACATTGAGACATTAACCCATAAATATACAAACACACATTAGCACATTCCCACATTCACAGATTCACACATTTACACACATTATCACTTTGACACACATTAACACTTGAACACATTCACTTTCTTGGTTGTGTGTATGTTTATTGTGTGTGTGTGTGTGTGTGTGTGTGTGTATTCCAGGGTATCCCAGGCTCTCTGGGGGCCCCGGGCCCCCTGGGGCCTTTAGGGTTCCCCGGGCCCCAGGGGCCCCCAGGAGAAAAGGGCCAGCGAGGGGATGAGGCCCTGCCCAGTCCAGCAGGCCTAAAGGGAGACTTGGTAAATATAAAACCATAAATTACGGTAACATTTTACCACAATACAAATGTTAACGATAACGTTTCAGCACAATGGGAAACCTTTACGATAATGTTTCAGAATAATAAGAAACCTTTACAATAACGTTTCATCACAATACGAAACATTTACCATAAAGTTTCAGCGCAATCACGAGTACCTTGCCCTAAATAAATGTTCATCACCTCACTTGTTTAGTTAATTATTTCTAAAAATGTCTAGAACCACTTGATTGAGTTAATGCCTGTTTCATTTAGTTTATAGTCGCTAAATCAATCAATCAATAAATAATGTTATATAAAAATTAGGATTTCATTGTTATTATATTTGATTTGAAACATTTGAACTGAGAACATGTTAATCGATATGAAACGTTGGATTGTTCAGGGAACTGCAGGAGTTCCTGGCTATCCTGGGCCTGATGGCATCCCTGTGAGTGACTACAATATTCATGTGTATTCATATATATATTAATATATATCCCATCACGTTATATATATTATATAATGTACAATACTAAGTAATGTGTCATATGATTTCATATAATGTATAATACTTTGTAGTTTATAATATTATTTAATAATGTGTATATATGTATGTGTGTGTATGTTATGTATTTATGTGTGTGTGTGTGTGTGTGTGTGTATGGGTATGTGTGTGTGTGTGTGTGTGTGTATGTAAATGTCAATGTGTGTGTGTCTGTGTGTGTGTGTGTTAGGGTCATCCAGGAGGAGCTGGAGGTCCAGGGGTTCCAGCGAGTGATGGGTGTAACGGGACCCAAGGAGAGAGAGGTCTCCCTGGGCCAGCAGGCAGCCCTGGAGTCCATGGGCTCCAGGTAGGAGATTTATATAGATATTAGGGGTGTAACAGTTCACCGATACGAATCGGTCCCCGATTTCAATGTTCACGCTTCGAGTGCATCGGTTTGTGGGACCACGACCGATTCCTATGCAACATGTTTCAGTCAGAAAATTTATTCAAATGTTGTGAATCACCAAAACACTAACATTTAAATATGCAGAATTACATTGTGAGATCTGAACCAGTTTTTAATAGAAATATAATTTCCAAAAGCTTAAGTATAACATTCTTAATTAAGTATTTCATGTTTTCTGTAATTTTATTTGGTGGTTTTAATTGTAATCAGTCAGTAGGCTTAATTGCCAATTGTACCAGCAAATGTTGAGTGCTATTTTTAGATTGGATTTTATTTATTTACTACTCACTACTTGTGGTAACTGAAAACTGCATATAATTCAAAGCACTCTTATCAGTACACAGTGTTGTCAAGTGAGTACTCGGTATGCTGTCTGAAAAAATTATATCTCCATCCCTAAAGCTAACAAATATAAATGTGTTGAATCGAAAAAGTACATTGAATCGTGTCGAATTGCATCAAACCTAAATGCATAGATTTTCAAATGGTATCCCACCGAATCGTTTCTAACTATAAGTATTGTTGCTGTATCGTATCGTCACCGCTGTACCGACATGGGTATTAGATTGTTCTTGAAAGGAGAGATGCACACCCCTAATTAATATAGATATATCTTTATACATATTTTGTGTGTAGATCATGTTATTCCTTTGTTCTTGCTCCACCCTGGACTGGATGCAAGAGTTCCAGTGTAGAACTTAGCTTTCATCCCATAAACAGCTCTGCTAACCCTAACCCTGGTCTGAAGAGAGAGCTAACTTGGTCTGAAGAGAGAGCTTACTTGGCCTGGGAGAGAGCCAACTTGGTCTGAAGAGAGAGCTATCTTGGTCTTAAGAGAGAGCTTACTAGGTCTGGAAGAGAGCTAAGTTGATCTGAGGAGAAAGCTAACTTGGTATGTAGCGCGAGCTTACTTGGTCTGAAGAGAGAGCTAATTTGGTCTGAAGAGTGAGCTACCTTGTGCTGAAGAGAGAGGCAACTTGGTCTGAAGAGAGAGCTGACATGGTCTCAACTGACCGTCCTGCACAGTTCTTTCAACATGTTATTTTTTACATTAAGTCTTTCCCTACTAGTGAAACAAATCCCATTATCAGACACCACCATCGCAGGTAATCCAAAATGGCTGAAACTTTGTCTCAGGATGATGGTAAAGAATGGAGAAGGAAAGGCTCCATCCACTTGGACTGGATGATGTTGAAGAACGGACCTGCATAGTCCAAACGCGACCTCAGCAGACATCTTCTGATTCAGCCGGCAGGCGTCACTGGCATGCACCACCCTCTTGACCTCTACATCTATCCCTATGATCCCTTGGTTTGATTGGTGAGGTTGTTTTATCATAGCCTGACATCGCTGGGATGGACTGATCACACAAAGCCTCTTGGATGCTGAGTTAATCTTGTCTCTGAGAGTAGGGTGCAACATCCTCAGGATAGCATCTTTACTATGTTTTGCTGTGACAAGAGTGGCATACATATGGCTCATTCTCCATAGGAATATATGTAATGGGTTGTGTTACAGGGAAACCCGGGTCTAAAGGGAGCTCCAGGAGACCTAGCAGTTCAGTTCCTACAGTACCCTGGACTACCTGTAAGTACTACAAATACTATACAGTAACTACTATAAATACTATGTAAACAGTACCCTGGACTACCTGTAAATACTACAAATACTATACTGTAACTACTACAAATACTATGTAAACAGTACCCTGGACTACCTGTAAGTACTACAAATACTATACACCAAGTACTACAAATACGATGTATACGTTACCCTGGACTTCCAGTAAGTACTATGAATACTATACACCAAGTACTACAAATACTATGTATACAATGTCCTTGCCTACATGTAAGTACTAAGGTTAGGGGTACTAACCCTAGCCCCTCACACCAGTCTTGAGGTGTAGGGTTAGTGGCCCCTGACACCAGTCTAAAGGTGTAGAGGAAGGCCCCCTCACACCAGTCTCAAGATGTAGAGTAAGGAGCCGTGGTAACCATTTACTTCATGTTGTAGTAGTAACCTCTGCCTACCTGTTCCCATGGTAACCTCTGACTACCTGTACTCATGGTAACTGTTTCTGTGGTAACCTGTTCCTGTGCTTACCGCTTCCTCTGTGGTCTGACAGGGAGATGCTGGATCAGATGGCCCTAACGGCCGTTCTGTAGGTACACACACACTACACAAACTGCGCACACACTTCAGACCCACACTACTACACACTCTACCTAACTACTAACACACTACACAGACACACACACACACTACTACACACACTACACAAACTGTGCACACACTACACACACACACACTACTACACACACTACCAAACTACTAACACACTACATACACACGGTACATACACACACACTACACAAACTGCGCACACACACTACACACACACATTACGACACACTCTACTAAACTACTAATTCACCACACACACACACATACTACACAAACTACTGACACACTATAACACTTACTAACACTTCTACACACATACACAGAAACACATATATACACACACTACTACTATGCATTGAATACTACACACACACACACACACACTATTTCCCCTTAATGACCTGTCTCTGGACTGTCTAACCCCTACCTGTTTAACCCTTACCTGTCTAACCTCCACCTATCGCTCCCCAAGGGAGAGGGGGGGTTTCCAGGCTCCCCTGGTCCAGCAGGGCCCAGTGGACCAGATGGACAAGATGTAAGTACTTTCTGTGGTACTACTGTAGTAGTAGACATAAGTACTAGCTGTGCTGTGATAGTACATGCGAGTACTACTACTGTAGTAGTAGACATAAGTACTAGCTGTACCGTGGTAGTACATGTAATTACTGTAGTCTGTTGGTCTTTCTGCAGGGTCTACCGGGACTTCCTGGGTTCAGAGGTCTGCCGGTAAGTAAAGTAATCGAATGTAAAATAATGCAATATAAAGTACTCAAATATAAAGTAATGTATCTTCTCTCAAATATTTCAAATATCAAATAATGTAATATAAAGTTATCGAAGGTTAATGTTAACTAATATTTGTACAATGTAATCTAATATATAATAGGCCAATATGAAGAAATTCATATACAGTTATCCAATGTAGAGTAATCTATTATTTGATCATCAAATGTAAAGTAATCCAATATACATTTACCAAACTGTATTGTAATCGAATCCATATGAATGCAATGTAAAGCAATCTAATACAATCTAAGTAATCTAATGTAAATGAATGCAATATAAAGTAATATAATGTAAAGTAATATAATATTAAATAATCCAATGTTAAGTAATCTAATATAAAGTAATCTTATGTATAGTAATCTAATTTATGGTCATTTATAGTAAAGCAAGGAAAGCAAATAAATCATATTTAATACAAATGTATATAAAATAATCCAATGTAGAGTATTTTTGTAATGCATGTAATGTTTTCCTTCATTTTAATTTTCTGGTTAGACACCAGCTGACAATCTCATCCAACCTTTTTCTCCCCTCTCCTCCTTTGTTCTTCCTCTCCTCCTCATCTCCTCCTCTCCTTCTCATCTCCTCCTCCTCGTCTCCTCCTCTCCTTCTCTCCTTCTCATCTCTTGTAGGGAGAAAAGGGGAGGTCATTGCCTGGGCAACAAGGAGAGGAGGTAAGGAGCAATACTATGTCAGTATGGATGAATCGTTTTTAAGTTAAATGTTATGTGTGATAATGATGGAATTGTGAGAAGAATGGACCACTCTTGTAGTAGTACTAGTAGTAGTAGTATTTATAGTGGACTGTGTTCAGGGGGACCAGGGCCCCCAGGGGCCCCCGGGGCCGTTTGAGATCGTTGAGCCTCCCTGGGAACGCTACATCAAGGGCAGCAAGGTATGACTACTATAACTCCCTAGTATTTCAAAATAATAACTAAAACTAACTATTAACTAATATAACTTAGAAATAACTATAACTAATTCATTTAACTGTTAATTAATATGACTAATAACTATGATTAATAACTATAACCAAGTAATTACAAATAAAACTTATTAATTTAACTATTCATTAAAATGATTAATAACTATAGTCACCAACAATGACTTAAAATGAATAACTAATATAACTAACTAATAATGATCTAATAGCTAATATGACTAATAATAAAGTAATATAAATAACTAATAACTAATTTAACTAACTTAAAGTCCATTGACCATTGCAATGATACAAATATTGATATATATATATATATATATACATATGCAAATAACCATCACCTTCTCCACAACATGTCCAAAACAATCACCAACTCCTCGCCATCTCAAACCATCACCTTCTCCACAACATGTCCAAAACTACTACTTAACATATCATGCCTCTGACACAACAAGTACTAACCATAACACCCAGCCTCCTACACAACAAGTACTAACCATCACACCTAGCCTCCTACACAAGCACTAACCCAGCTAGTGGCTGAGGATGATTGGATGATAGAAACTGATGCTGAGTTTTGATTGGATGGTACAAATTGATGCTGAGTTTCTTTCAGGGTGAGCAAGGGGTGAAAGGCCAATGCGGCCCAAAGGCAGAAGATGTGAGTTAAAATCCCTTTAATATTATGCATTCTAATAATATAATAATATAGAATATAATAATACAGTAATATATATTGTAATATAATCATATATCATATAATATTTATTATAATACAACAATATTTAACATATAAAATAATAATTTACATATATATATTATAATAATACAATCCAATATAATAAAATATTATATATAATAATAATACAATAATATATAATATAATAATATAATATTACATATTATAATAATACAATAATATATAATAAAATAATATAATATTGTATACTATAATAATACATTAAAACTAAATATAATAATATATATTATATTACCACAATAACATATTATATAATACATTACAATAATGATATATTACATATTATAATAATATGTTAACACATATTAATGATACAATAATATATACTACAATATATTTTATAATAATAGAATATTACGCATAATAATAATAATAATAATAATAATAATACATATAATACATATATTATATAAAAATATATGTATAATGCTTTACTGTCACTGTGATTTAAGGGCTTAGACTCTGACCCAGGGGCAAAAGGGGAGAAGGGGTCTGTTGGATTCCCAGGACTGAGGGTGAGACACCCTCACAACTACACCCTCATAATTTGACCCTCACAACTACACCCTAATAACTTCACCCTCACAACTACACCCTAATGACTACACTCTCACAACAACACCCTAATAACTACATCCTCACAACTACACCCTAATGACTTCACCCTCACAACTACATCTTAATAACTGCATCCTCACAACTACACCCTTATAACTTCACCCTCACAACTACACCCTAATGACTACACTCTCACAACAACACCCCAATAACTACATCCTCACAACTACACCCTAATGACTACACCCTGACAACTATACCCTAATGACTACACATTCACTACACCCTCACAACTACAACCACACAAGTGCATTCTAACAACTAAACCCACGTGTGTGTGTGTGTGTGTGTGTGTGTGTGTGTGTGTGTGTGTGTGTGTGTGTGTGTGTGTGTGTGTGTGTGTGTTCAGGGTATCACAGGAATCCCTGGGCTTCCTGGGCTTCAAGGATGGAAGGTTTGTCAACACAACATGATAGTTATAATGTCAAACATGATTTTATAATGTTAAACATGTTATTAATAATGTTGAACATAGTATTTATAATGTTGAATACAGTATTTATAATGTTGAACATGATATTTATAATGTTAAAGTGATATTCATAATGTTAAACATGACATTCCTAATGTTAAAGTAATATTTAGAAAGTTAAACATGGTTTTATAATGTTATCATGCTAAACATCATGCTATCATGTTTGTCAACACAACATGATAATTATAATGTCAAACATGATTTTATAATGTTAAACATGGTATTTATAATGTTAAACATGTTATTCATAATGTTGAACATAGTATTTATTATGTTAAACATGATATTTATAATGTTTAATTTCATATTTATAAAGTTAAAGTGATATTTATTATGTTAAACATCAACAATAAAAAATGTGAATATGCTTATGTGTGTGTATATATATATATATATATATATATATATATATATATATATATATATATATATATACACACATATACATATTCACATTTTTGTTCACATATTCACATTTTTCAGATGCCTGTATGGACCGCTCCCCACTATAATAAAGATGTGATAAAGATATATAAAGATATATATATATCTTTATATATATGTGTATTTATCTTTATAGTATATCTTAAGATATATATATCTTTATAGTGGGGAGCGGTCCATATAAGCTGTGAATGTGGCGCATGCCCAGACGTTTTGAAATTCGTTTCGAACAACAAAGACTACAGTTGTTTTGTTGGGTTTCAATCTCTCTGTGCGTCTAGAGTGAAATGCTGCCTGAGTGTTCAGCACATCTCACCATGCGCTCTATGTAACCTCCCGCTTCACTCCAAGAATAGAGGGGCGAGAGGCTCACAGCGCTGAGTGTGTGTTGGGAGATAAGCTGAATTCGCCTCCGTTTTTCAATCACGTGACACAGCGCAACAATGCCTCCTAGTGACTCCGCTTGGTTATACATTTCCTAGGATACTACTGTTTAAAGCACCCGCACACCGTCACAGCAACTCCGTAATCAAACAACACATTATTACATTAGAGCAGTTACGTTGTGCTAAATACTATATCCAGTTTGGCTGAAGGATATGTTTTCAACGTCAATGTAGGAAAAATCAACATGACTTGTGTCAAAGGTTTGTTGAATTAATCACCATTGATGTATTGTATATATATGGTTCCGTGTGGTACCTGTGCAGGGGATTGTGGGTAGTCCTGGTCTCCCAGGGTTGATTGGGACAGACGGGTCGAAGGTAAGTGATTGCTACGTTAAAGACAGTATACACATTATACAGTACACAGTACATATATACATTATAAACAGTATAAACATGATACAGTACAAACTATTTAACCTTGATACATTATATACTGTTCAACCTTCATTCATTGTAAACTGTATAAACGTGATATATTATATACGGTTCAAACTTCATACATTATTAACTGTATAAACTTGATATATTTTAAACAGTATAAACTTGATACATTATATAATGTTTAACCATGCTGCAGTATAAACGGTACAAACTTGATACATTATAAACAGTTTAGCCTTGATACAGTATAAACTGTATAAACTTGATAAATTATAAACAGTTTAACCTTGATGCAGTATAAACTTGATACATTATAAACAGTTAAAATGTGATACAATATAAATAGTATATACTTGATACAATATAAATGGAAAGTATAAAGAGTATAGAATTGATACAATATCAATGAACAGTATATATAATGTATGCCTATTTGGTGTTTGCAGGGATTTATCGGTGACCTGGGCTTTAAGGGTGCTACAACATAC
This sequence comes from Lota lota, assembly GCA_026745465.1. NCBI lineage: Eukaryota > Metazoa > Chordata > Actinopteri > Gadiformes > Lotidae > Lota > Lota lota. The sequence goes on along the minus strand of JACYXH010000096.1, from coordinate 2,191,679 downwards.
ATACAAGTCAACCACACAGGTAGGAATGACCATCTCTATCCTATCTGTACTCTATCTCTACCTTCCTGTTAGCCCTATCTCTACCCTAACTCTATCTTATCTCTATCCTATCTACCCTGTCTCTATCCTATCTCTACTCTATCTCTACCTTCCTGTTAACCCTATCTCTACCCTAACTATCTTATCTCTATCTAAGCTGTACCCTATCTCAACCGTCCTGTTAACCCTATCTCTGTCATATCTCTACCCTATCTCTATCCTATCTCTACCCTATCTCTACCGTCCTGTTAACCATATCTCTATCATATATATCCTATCTCTATCCTATCTCTACCCTATCTACCGTCCTGTTAACTCTATCTCTATCTTATCTGTCCTATCTCTACCCTATCTCTACCCTCCTGTTAACCCTATCTCTGACCTCCAGGGAACGTGGGAGATCCAGGGACCCCTGGGCAGCGTGGACCCCCAGGAGAGAGGGGATTTATGGGGATGCACGGCCCTCGAGGTGCAGCAGGGGAATCAGTAGCCGGTTAGTGTGTGTGTGTGTGTGTGTGTGTGTGTGTGTGTGTGTGTGTGTGTGTGTGTGTGTGTGTGTGTGTGTGTGTGTGTGTGTGTGTTTATTGGATAGCTTGAACCTAATCTCAGAAGAACTATTTAACCTTATAATGTATACATTTTTTGAAATGATATTGTTTTATAACAATTTGATATTATATTTTACAAATATTTGATGTTATATTTGATAACCATTTTGTGGTATATTTGATCAATTATTTTGATGTTATAATTTGTAAATATTTAATGTTATATTTTATAAACTATTTAAAGTTATAGCTTATAACCATTTTATGGTGTATTTGATAAAATATTTGATGACATATTGTCTTTTCAGGGCCTGCTGGGATTCCAGGACCGGCAGGACTTCCAGGTACCCGGGGGGATAAAGGGGAGCCAGGAAAACTGTTATCCAGCAGCCCCATTCCAGGAGAACCTGGAAAGAAGGGTCCGCAGGGGCCCCAAGGGCCCAAGGGCCAGGAAGGAGCTCCAGGTACTGGTTATGTCTTCACTACAAAGTAATACCTAGAACCTTGTTATTTATAATACTGAGAGGGTAGCTAGTGTAGCACCTTTATTATTCATAATACTGATACTACAATAGCTAGTGTTATACCTTTATTATTAATAAGACTGATATTACAATCCATAGAACCTTAATAAACTACAAATATATAACCTTATTAATAAAAATACTGATACTACAATATCTAGTGCATACATATATGTATATATATATACATATAAAAGCGATGTGGTTGAGAGGACCAAATTATTTTTGTTATATATGTTGTATAGGTGTTATTATTGTATATATATTATGCTATATAAACGTTATATATTATGATAAATATATATTTGTGTTATATATTGTGTTGTGTGTATGTTCTATAGATGTTCTATATTTGTTCTATAGATGTTATATATTATATTGTGTTGTGTACTGTATATGTTATACAGATGTTCTATATCATGTTTGTTTTTTATATCATACAGATGTTATTTATCATGTTGTGTATATGTTATATAAATGTTATATCTTATGTTTTATAACATGTTGTTACATATGTCACATATATGTTAAACAGATGTTAGATATCATGTGTCAATATTATACAGATATTATATAATCATGTTATGTATATGGTAATGTTATATATTATGTTTTATATTATGTTTAATATTATGTTGTGTATGTGCTATATAGATGTTACATATTATGTTGTGTATATGCTATATAGATGGTATATAATACGTTTTGCATCTATTATATACACAACATGTATCACAACAGCATATGTAATATAGATTGTATACATCATGTTGTATATATTAATGTTATATAGTATGTGTTATAACATGTTGTGTAAATGTTATATGTTAGGTTGTATAACATGTTGTGTATATTTGTTATCTTTGGGCAGGGCACTACTGTCTAACTGGGCCTGCAGGTGAGACCGGAGAGCAAGGTGAACAGGGACCTCCAGGGGGGAGGGGCTTCCCAGGGATTAAAGGTCAGTGATTGGTTCCTAATGATGCCATTTCATATTACAACTGTCAAGTCCATCCCATGAATACTTAAAGGGATATGCTGATCTGTTCATTGGCATTTGACTGTCTTACCTAGATTCAGACCAGTTGTTTGATTCCAAATGCATTATTGTGCGCCCAGAAGGGGAGTTTGCTGAGTTAGCATTTGCTTTCTGCTTTCATTGACTTTCCAGAGTTACAGTAGCCTAGCTCCTGTTCCCCTCCTGTGAGGGGAATACACTTTTAATTACTTCCCAAAAGATTCCAAAGATTGAATAGTTGCTTATTAAAATAAGTGTCGGTAAAACACAACAAGATTGTAGTTTGTCTCAAACGCCGAAATATCATTGTAGACAATATTATTACATATTATTACAATATTATTGTGTTGTTACTGGCACTGGTTTCGAATAAGCAACGATTCTGAACACTTTGGAAATCTTCGGTAAGTAATTGAAAGTGTATTCCCCTCAAATGAACAGGAGCAAGGCAACTGTAATTCTGCAAGTCAATGGAAGCGGCTAACGGAAAAGCAAATGCTAACCCAGCAAACCCCCCTTCTGGACTCACAATGATGAATTTGGAATTTAAGGTACAGTGTGTAGAATTGAGTGGCTACTAGCGGAACGGACTTGGCAGAAAAGGAATATAATATTAATATGTTTTAATTAGTGTGTAAAATAAGAATTGTTCTGTTTTTGGCACCTTAGAATGAGCCCTTAATATCTACATAGGGAGCGGGTCCTATTCCCTTTCCGGTTCTCTCTAGAGAGAAACGCTTTTAATTCAATTAAAGAATGTGTTCTAGGTTGTTTTTTATTTATCACAAAAAAAGTTCCCATTTGTGATACTTTTTCAGTATTGTCGTTGTGTATGAGCATTATAATGAATGGTGTTGTATATGAAATGTGCCCAGACACCGTGTCCTTATACTATAAGTGTCCGAGAAGTTTAGCCAGTGAAGACGAGCATGCACCGTCCTTTCATCAAATATCCTATGGATTTAGAGGATTCAATTATAATGGAGTTTCACTTTTTAATCCATGTGTAAAAAAGTGTAGCGAATGGCAGTTTGCAGATGAGGGGGATTATGATAAGTGGGTGTGCATTCTTCAATAAATCCATGATTTGGAGTCGTTCGAGAAGTTGGTATCCAAAACGAAACTGTTGTGATACAACTGCACACTGTCATGTTATTAAAGGCAACCTATATTCACTTACCGAGGTGCAAATAAACATTGGCTTGTAGCGCCGACTGCTTTCGATATCAATGACATATAACAGATAGTGATAATTATAGGTCTAAGATTGTAGTTTACCACTATGGATGCAGTAAGAACACTGTGTTGAGAAACGTAAATAGGCTGTTACCTCCGCCATGTCCTACATGTACAGTGACCATGGTGACTATGACAAAGAGAAGTTATATGAATAAGTCCCTTTTTTAATACTTTTCCAACCCAAAATTTCCTCACAGCGTCTTAGACTAGGTAAAACATGTCATGGTCATTCTTGTTTTACCAATGGGAGAGCGGCTGTTGACTCAGATCTCCATGATGTTGTTAAATGATTACTAACTATTGATACATTGATGTGTGTGTGTGTGTGGGGGGGGGGGGGGGGGGGGGGGGGGTAGGGAGTGATGGAGACTGTTCCTGTGGTCCTCCCTCTGAAGTCATAGGATTGCCAGGTGCAGCAGGAGTGGTTGGGTTGCCAGGGTTACCAGGACCCCAGGGGCCTCAAGGGCCAAGAGGAGACCCTGGTTACCATGGAGACGAGGGTGGGGTGGGTTTGGAGGTGGGTCTCAGCATCTATTGGTCAACAGATTTAAAATATGACATCAATGTTTGGAAATATGACATCATCAATGTTTTAAAATATGGCTAGACATCAATGTTTAAAAATATGACATCAATGTTTTAAAATATGACCTAATCAAAGTTTTAATATGACATCATCAATGTTTTAAATCATGAAATCATCAATGTTAAAATATGACATCTTCAGTGTTTTAAAACATGACACCATCATTGTTTAAAATATGACATACTCAATGTTTTCAAATATGAAATCATCGTTGTTTTAAAACAGGACATCAGCAATGTTTTATGACCTTCTAGTGTGTTGTAGGGGAGGAGGAGACAGGCGTTCTGATTGGTTGTTTGTGTTGCCAGGGACTCTGGGGGTTCCCAGGGGTCAGAGGGGTCAAGGGTCAGAAAGGAGAGCTCTACCTGATGGACAGAAAGGGTGAGTGTGTATATTGGCGGCCTTATTAGGGTAGGGTCATTGCCCGCCCTTAAGTCACAAAGAGCTACAAAATGTGCTCAGTAGGGTCTAGACCTCCTCCAAGGAATCAGTTTGATAGCAGTGGGAGTGGCTTGGAGGGAACCCATTGGCTGCTTTGAGCTGAGTCTGATGACACCCCACAAGGTCCCTTTTAGAGATGTTCAAGAAACAAGAACTGGGTGAGATTCAACATGTCAAGTCAACATGAACCCTTGACAAACCTTTCAGGATTATTTCTTGATGTTGTGAAGGTATAACTAACTATAAGGTATTATATTATCATTTATATACTGTATAACATTTTTATATACTGTATTAATACAATTGTTATTCTATTGGCCTGTGTTTTATGATGCACTATTCTCAGAGTACCGCGGGTTGCCAGATATTAAACAAATTGGTCTGCAAACATAGTAGGCTGCAGCCATTGAAGCAAGCAGACAAACTGATTCCTCTGAGATTGTACTAGATTCTGTGCCAAAGCACGTGTAGAGCTTGGAGTTGCAGTTTAAATATAGATTGATTGATAGATTAGATTGATATTGGATATAGATAGAGTATTATGTAATGCTCTTTATTCTATATATTAATATAATAATATGGAATATTGATATTGGATTTAAGATATTATGTAATGCTCTATATGCTATATATTAATATAATAATAATGTGGAATATTGATGTTGGATATACGGTATTATGTAATGCTCTATATGCTATGTATTAACATAATAATAATGTGGAATATTGATGTTGGATATTGATAGAGTATGATGTAAGCTCCATTAGGGTAATAATAATAATATGATATATTGATAAGGGACCGTGTGTTCTTCAGGCCAGAAGGGGGTGCAAGGAGGCTTGGGGGGTCCCGGTCCACCAGGCTTCATGGGGAGGAGAGGGGCAGACGGGCCCCCAGGGGCCCCTGGAGACACCGGCCCTGAGGTCAGATACACATACATTATATTATATTCATACATTAGATTAGATGATATCATACATTCATACATTAGATTATATCATACATTCATCCATTAGATTAGATCATATATTCATACATTAGATTAGATTATATCATACATTCATACATTAGATTAGATCATATATTCATACATTCGATTTGATTAGATCATACATTCATCCATTAGATTAGATCATACATTCATCCATTAGATTAGATTAGATCATACATTCATCCATTAGATTAGATCATACATTCATCCATTAGATTAGATCATACATTCATACATTCGATTTGATTAGATCATACATTCATCCATTCGATTAGATCATATATTCATACATTAGATTCGATTATATCATACATTCATCCATTAGATTCGATTTGATCATCATCATAGTTTTGTGAGGGTGGCTTTGTGAGGGTGGGCTTATGCTATATATAGGGTTGTAAGGGTGGGGTTATGCTTTATATAGTGTTGTGAGAGTGGTGTGGTGAGGAGGTTGTTGTTAGGGTGGGGGTATGCTATATATAGTGTTGTAAGGGTGGGGTTATGCTTTATATAGTGTTTTGAGGGTGGGGTTATGCTATACATAATGTTGTGAGGGTGGTATTGTTGGGGTGGGGGGTATGCTATGTATAGTGTTGTGAGGGTGGTGGTGTTTGGAGGGTGGTGTTGTGAGAGTGGTGGTGTTTGGAGGGTGGTGTTGTGAGGGTGGTGGTGTTTGGATGGTTGCGGTGTGAGGATGTTGTTGTGAGGGTGATGTTAACATGTTTTCTCTTCCAGGGGGATATTGTAGTTGGACCTCCGGGGGAGAGGGGTGACCCGGGGCTGCAGGGAGCCAGGGGTCTCCCTGGGGGGCTGGGGGCCGCTGGCCAGGACGTCCTGGGAGCCTTGGGGACACGCGGGGCCCATGGAGAGCCAGGACCCCCAGGACCCAGGGGCCAGCCGGGCCCCAGGGGAGTCAGGGGTAAGAGACACATATTATTATTATATTATTATTTACATATAGTACATATTAATACTTTCTATGGAGAGTGTATGTATGTGTAATATATGTACATAGTCAGTCAGAGATTGTATATGTATATACAAACACTCTTCATAAAGAGTATTAAGATGTACTTTATGTATAAACATACTCTCTATGGAGAGAGTCTTAATATGTATGTATATACATACTCTCTTCATAAATAGTATTTATATGAACTATATGTGTGTACAAACTCTCTATGGAGAAAGTATGGTTATGTAGGGGATAATCCACTCCTAGGAGTGCTGTTATCCAGAAGAATGCATCGGGGTATCCCGCTTATACCTCAGGCCGAATCTGTCTCAAAATATAAATAATATTTGTTGTGTTCCTGGAAAAACGAAAGGTCCGGCGGGATACATGTATGGGGCTGACTAATGTGTGAGACACGTCAGTCAAGCTGCACAGTAAACATGAGATTCATAAGGAATGCAGACGTGACTTTATTACTCCAGTGATCAGAGTGGATCTTTGTAACGACCTGGCAATGGAGAAGCTTTCCAAACGTAGCCACATCCAGCTGATGGGACCTGACCTGACCTTCTTGTGTTTGTGGGACTATAGTGTATAGAGGCTGTGTGTTTGTGTTTAAGTGACTAGTGAATAGAGGATGTGTCTTTGGGGTTCTTAGCTTCATGTGGGGTGGGATTCCCTGCCCCTGAACCTCCGATAACAGAACACCTTGTGGTGGATTATCCCTTCCATATTTCATATTGTTCCCCCAGGAGTCATGCTGCTGTGCGTACCCAGTAATCCCGGGCCTCCAGGGGAGAAGGGAGAGGCTGGAGACTCAGGTAACCTGCCTGTCTTTCTTCTGTCTGTCGGCCTGCCTGTCTGCCTGTCTGTCTGTCTGTGTATCACATTAAAGGTTGATGTACAATATAATATAAAATACGTTGTTATATTAATATTCTGGAGGTCATGGGGTTAAAGGTCATGGGGTTAAAGGATTATTTTTGTCTGCAGGAGTGGGGGGGCTCCCTGGGCCTCCAGGGTCCAGGGGCCACACAGGTCCTGATGGGCTGAGAGGAGACCCAGGGGATAAGGGTCTCCCTGGATTCCAAGGACCACAAGGTTGTTGACCGACCACCTTCCTCCTTCATCCCCCTCCATCCCTCCTTCATCCCTCCCACATCCCTCCCTCATCCCCCTCCATCCCTGCTTTGTCCCTCGTTTATCCCTCCCTCATCCCCCTCCATCCCTCCTTTATCCCTCCTTCATCCATCCCTCATCCCCCTTTATCCCTCCTTCATCCCTCCCTTTTCCCTCCTTTATCCCTCCTTCATCCGTCCCTCATCCCCCTTCATCCCTCCTTTATCCCCTCTCCATCCCTTTTCCATCCCTCCTTCATCCCATTGGTTAGGGTTGTATGGGTTATGGTTGTGTGTGTGTGTGTATTATATGTATATATGTAGGTAAGGGTTATATGTGTGAGTGTGTGTGTGTGTGTGTATTATATGTATATATGCAGGTTAGGGTTATATGTCTGTATGTGAGTGTGTATATTCTCTCCTAGGAGTGTCTGGGTGCGTTGGAGATTCTGGCAATGAAGGATCTGAGGGAATCGGTTATGAAGGAACGCCAGGTACTACTACTATTACTACTACTTATTAATACATCTACTACTATTAATACTTCTTATTGATACTTCTACTACTATTACTACAACTTATTAATACTTCTACTACTAGTTCTACTACTTATTAATACTTCTAGTACTACTACCTATTCATACTTCTACTACTACTTATTAATACTGCTACTACTAGTTTTACTACTTATTAATACTTCTAGTATTACTACTTATTCATACTTCTACTACTAATACCACTACTTATTAATACTTCTACTACTAGTAATCCTACTTATTAATACTTCAGCTACTAGTAATACTACTTATTAATATTTATACTACTAGTACTACTACTTATTAATACTTATACTACTTGTACTACTACTTAATAATAAATCAAAATCTAAGATCTATGTTGTATCAGGGTAAGTTTGAGTAGTCGAAGTGTTAATGAGTATTACTCAGTATTGAATGCTATCTGTTGTATCAGGGTAATTTTGAGTAGTGGGAGTGTTAATGAGTATTACTCAGTATTGAATGCTATCTGTTGTTTCAGGGTAATTTTGAGTAGTGGAAGTGTTAATGAGTATTACTCAGTATTGAATGCTATCTGTTGTATCAGGGTAATTTTGAGTAGTGGGAGTGTTAATGAGTATTACTCAGTATTGAATGCTATCTGTTGTATCAGGGTAATTTTGAGTAGTGGGAGTGTTAATGAGTATTACTCAGTATTGAATGCTATCTGTTGTATCAGGGTAAGTTTGAGTAGTGGAAGTGTTAATGCAAGCTATGTTATCCAGGTTCCCCAGGTGTTCCAGGTATCCCAGGGCTGCAGGGACCCGGCGGAGATCCTGCCATGGGACCCCCGGGACCCCTAGGATCCCCAGGACCAGCAGGCCCCCAGGGACCCAAGGGAGTCCCTGGTCTCCCCGGTACCCCCGGGTTAACAGGTAGCTAACAGTTACATATAGGGCTAACAGTTAACTACAGTTTGCATCCAGGGCTAACAGGTTGCTAGCAGTAGTATTAGGTATTGAATGCATTTATTATAATTGTTTTAAATCATGATTGAATTGCACAATGCATTCACATGACATGACCTCAAATTGTCGAATTTAACTTGAAATTGTCTTGCATTGTATCGAGTGTTTTGAAGTGGGTAGAATGTAAAGAATCAGTCAATCAGTTCAGATGGTTTATCCATTTGTTGTGTTTCTCCAGGAAGCGCGGGGCCCGCTGGAGAGCCTGGTTACCTGGGCTCCAGGGGAGAGGACGGGGCCCCAGGAACAGTGGGGCCTCCTGGCCCTCCAGCTGAAGCATGTGGTGCAGGAGAGGGAGGGCAGCAGGGCCTACACGGCCCCCCGGGACCCATCGGACCCCCAGGTTAATTCACCCATCTGACCCCAGCTCACTTCATTTCAGATATTCGTCACAAGACACCATGTTCTGCAGTGTGCATTAGGGTGTTGGTTTTAGGGTTAGGGTTAGATGGTTAGTTTTGGGGTTAGGGGTAGATGTATCTTACTTAAAGTGCCGGTAGGCTTAGTACAGCACAGTTTAATGGTACAGTTTAGTTTACGGGGTCTAGTGCATGGTAAGATGTTACGTCATGTGTCTGTGTTCCAACAGGCTACATGGGGTTAGGTGGTTAGGGTTAGATGTATATTACATTATGTGTCTGTGTTCCAACAGGCTTCATGGGGGTTACGGTTAGGGTTAGGGTTAGATGTATGCTACGTCATGTGTCGGGGTTCCAACAGGCTTCTTGGGGTTAGGTGGTTTGGGTTATATGTCTGTTACATTATGTGTCTGTGTTCCAACAGGCTTCATGGGGGAAAAGGGAAATGTTGGGCAGGAAGGAAGGCCAGGCATTGGCCTCCAGGGGCCAAAGGGTAAATCAGGTTCCCCAGGCTTTCAGGGATACCAGGGACCCCAGGGCACTTCGGGCCCCCCCGGTGAGCCTGGGGAAGCAGGAGATACCGGACAGAGAGGTGAGAACCATGAAAGGTACAATCTCTAAGCATGACCCCTAACCCTACCCTAGACCAGTGTAGTATTGTATTGTGTGAACAGGTATGCAGGGCCTCCCAGGGGGAGATGGGGCTCCGGGTATGCAGGGGCACAGTGGGCTTCTTGGGGTCCCTGGCCCAAGAGGTGAGAAGGGACACGACGGGGCTCCTGGCATCCCTGGCCAGGATGGGCTGAAAGGAGATAAAGGTAATATAAAAATACTGCTGTAGTACTGCATTAGGTAACACTTTATAATAACGTTCAGTCATAAGTCATTTATAAGCTTTTAGTTAATGATGAACTAATCATTCACAAAACATCAATATACATTTGTATATTGTGTCCACCCAGATGTATGCTGGATAGATCAGCCTACCAGTTGGTACAGTCCAGTGGATATGCTGGTAATTTGAGCACTTACTAATCATCTACAAATGTATATTCATGTTTTGTTAATAATAAGTTCATCATTAACTAAAGACGTATACACTTATGTAAAAGCCTTTATACATAATTGTTATGACTGAACGTTATTATAAAGGGATACCTATTATTTGCATTGTTTCACTTATTTATTATTTTCCTGTAGGAGTATGTGGGGCACAGGGGCCAGAAGGAGCAGTGGTCACTGTTCCTATAAGAGGAGAATACGGCCCTGCAGGGGTCCCTGGGCTAGCTGGCTTCACAGGACAACGAGGTGAGCTATGTTATCGTACTTTTAGCTATGTCAGCGTACTAACAGCTATGTTACGGTACTTATAGCTATGTCAGGGTACTTAGAGCTAAGTTAGGGTACTTATAGCTATTTTAGGGTACTTAGAGCTATGTTAGGGTACTAATAGCTTTGTAAGGGTACTAAGAGCTATGTTAGGGTACTTATGGCTATTTTAGGGTACTTAGAGCTATGTTAGGGTACTTATAGCTATGTCAGGGTACTAAGAACCATGTTAGGGGTACTTAGAGCTATATTAGGGTACTTATAGCTATGTTAGGCTACTTAGAGTAATCTAGGGTACTTAGAGCTATGATAGGATAATAAGAGCTATGTTAGGGTACTTGGAGTTATGTTAGGCTACTTAGAACTATGTTAGAATAGTTTGAGACATGTTAGGATACTAAGAGTTATGTAAGGGTATTTGGTGTAATGTTAGCGTACTTTGACCTATGTTTTGGTACTTGGAGCTATTTTATGGTACTTCGTGTGTCCTGCTGAGTCAGCTCTGTTATCTTAACCTCTACAGGGAAAAAGGGCCTCCAGGGAAACAGGGGCCTACCAGGGTATCCAGGCTTTGACGGGCCCCCGGGAATAGAGAAAGGCATCAGAGGCCCTCCAGGGGCCCCTGGGAGATACGGGCATCCAGGAACCCCTGGCTCTACAGGACGCAATGGCTTCATTGGTTTCCCTGGAGAAGCTGGTGATCTGGTAAACTGTTCCTTTACTTCTCTGATAGGAACTACATGACATTCTCTACCATGAACCACCTAGAGGCTGTTAGAGGAACTACACGCTAGTCTCTATCGTGAACCACCTAGAGGCTGTTAGAGGAACTACATGCTATTCTCAACCGTGAACCACCTAAAGGCTGTTAGAGGAACTACCTGTTGGTCTCTTCGGATGGCCGTTAGAGTAACTACATCTAAGTCTCACGTGAACCACCTAAAGGCAGTTAGAGGAACTTCATGCTAGGCGGATTTGCGTTGTTCACGCGAGTAGAATCACGCTAAATTCGCTTGAACTGTGTCGTTGGTGGCGCGCCATTCGAGCCATTTGTTCCGCCGGCTTGGCCAGCGAAAAAATTTGCATCTATTCGCGCTAATGTATGTATTGGCGCCACATCAAAAATTCACTTCGCTTTTGGTGTGAACGCACCTTTAGAGGAACCACATGCTTTTCTCAACCGTGGACCACCTGAAAGCCATTAGAGGAACTACATGTTAGACTATTGTGAACTGAGCCTGAAAAGCAGGCGGTCATGGCTTCCGCTTGAATCCTCTACAGTAAATTAATGGTTGCATTGATTGAGCTAGCGCAGCTATTAGTAAAGGTTATGAAAATAATGATGGTCTTTACTCTTTATGTTGCAGGGGGAGCCTGGGTGTACAGGGGCTAGCGGTGTCCCTGGCTTCCCTGGCCACCCTGGTCCTAAAGGTACAATACAGTCTAACCCGTACCCTAACCTAACACACTTATTACACACACTTATTACTTATGTGAAGGAGCATGTTTCACGACCTCTTCTACAATCTGGACCCTGGTAGTTTTTTGGGACCAACACTAAGCCGGTCCTAAATATACATACGCTCTAACCCTAACCTAACCTAACCCTAACTCTAATCCGGTCCTAAAGGTACAATACAGTCTAACCCTAGCTCAGCCTTAAAGGTACAATACAGTCTAACCCTAGCCCGATCCTAAAGGTGCAATGCAGTCTAACCCTAACCTAACCTTAACCCGGTCATAAATATACATACAGTCTAACCCTAACCTAACCTAACTCTAACCCTAATCCGGTCCTAAAGGTACAATAGTCTAACCCTAGCCCGGTCTTAAAGGTACAATACAGTCTAACCCTAGCCCTAAGATTATGAACACCTGTGTGACTTAACATGAGCATTACCTAACAGTCACCTGTAGTAGCTGTGAATGGGTGAATTATAACATAGTCCCATTGCAACATGAAGTGATACCTTCTGAAATTTGGTGTACCCGACGAGAGACCCACCATCAAACATATTATACACATCATTTATATGCCTGTTTGTGTGTGTGTGTGTGTGTGTGTGTGTGTGTGTGTGTGTGTGTGTGTGTGTGTGTGTGTGTGTGTGTGCGTGTGTGTGTGTGTGTGTGTGTGAGTGAGGTGAGACAGGAGAGTCCGTCAGTACCCCCGGACACCCTGGTGACCAGGGGCCTCTGGGAGCCACGGGCCAATCAGGTGAGACCTCACCCTTTGCACTAGAGTAACTCCTTCACACTAGAATAACTCCTTCACACTAGAATAACCCTTTCACATTAGAATAACCTTTTCAGACTAGAATAACCCCTTCAGACTAGAATAACCTTTTCACACTAGAATATCACCTTTGCACTAGAATAGCACCGTGACACTAGAATGACACCTTGACACTAGAATAACCCCTTCACACTAGAATAACCCCTTCAGACTAATGACAGGTCAGACTACAGGCCCAGGTGTTGATTCACAGTTATATATCTGTCTATTTGGACCTCATCAGGCCAACCTGGAGATCAGGGAGACCCTGGAGAGTTAGGTGAACCAGGGCTTCCAGGAGGCCGGGGGTGTACCGGAGGACCGGGACAACAGGGGCCGGTTGGTCCAGCGGGTAAACCACATCTAGCAGACAGAGCTGTCTGTCTGTCTATCTGACTATCCATTTGTCTACCAGTCTGTCTGTCTGTCTGTCTATCTACCTGTCTATCTTTCTATGTCTTCATACCTACCTGTCTACCTGTCTGTCTGTCTTGTCTACCTACCTGACTGCCTGTCAGTCTACTTACCTATCTACCTGTCTGTCTACCTGTCTGTATACCTGTCTACCTGTCTGTATACCTATCTACCTGTCTGTCTACCTGTCTACCTGTCTGTATACCTATCTACCTGTCTGTCTACCTGTCTACCTTTCTGTCTACCTGTCTATCCGTCTGTCTATCTGTCTGTCTACCTGTCTGTCTACCTACCTTTCTACCTGTCTACCTGTCTGTCTGTCTGTCTACGTATTTGTCTACCTGTCTAGGCGTACCTGGTCCCCAGGGTCCCAGTGGAGGTCCTGGTTGTGAAGGGTTTCCTGGAGAAACCGGTCGCCTGGGAGAGAAAGGAGACCGCGGAGAGACAGGACTCCGAGGTACACACACACACGTATGGAAGGCCAAAAGGGTCACAACTACGCCTGAGTGTAGACGTGTCTTGATTAAAATTGACGTAAAATACAGTGTTTAAGCTTTCATAACGCCGCATTTTATGCCTTACTCATTGAAGACTCGATCGCACAGGTGGCATACACACATACACAAACACACACACACACAGACAGACAGACACACACACACACACACACACACACACAGATATGATGTAGAGTCTAAATCTATTCATAATGTCATGTTTGACCTGCTTTTTTTCAGGTCCTCCTGGTCCACTCGGTCTTCACGGTTTGGACGGACTGAAGGGAGTGAAGGGAGACCCTGGAGCTAGAGGTACACGCACATTACACACACTACACAAACACACACACTATACTACACATACTTCACACTATACACTACACACACACACACTGCACAATAAAGACACACTACACACACACACACTATACTACACACTACCCACAGACAAACACACTTGCACACACACACACACATACACACACTCAGAGACACACACACACATTATACTACACACACAACACACTACACACACACACACACACTACAAACACACACACTACACACTAAACACACACACTATACTACACACACTACACACTAGACACACACACACTCTGTCTGTCTGTCTCCTCCAGGTCCAGCTTTGCAAGGGGTCTCTGGTTCTCCAGGTCTTCCAGGTGATAAAGGACCAGGAGGCGGTCCGGGCCCCTGGGGGCCCTCTCAGCCTGGACACCCCGGACCCCGGGGCCGGACTGGCCACACAGGTTAGGGTTAGATAGAACCACATAGAACCACACAGCATAGAACCATATAGAACCACACAGCATAGAACTACATAGAACCACACAGCATTGAACCTATAGAGCAACACAGCATAGAACCTGTAGACCCACACAGAACCTAGAAAACTACACAGCATAGAACCTATAGACCTGCACAGAACCTAAAGAACTACACAACATAGAACCCAGAAGTACACAGCATAGATCATATAGATCTACACAGCATGGAACGTACTGTATATAACTACACAGCATATGTATTAACTACACAGCATATAACCTGTGTGTGTGTGTGTGTGTGTGTGTGTGTGTGTGTGTGTGTGTGTGTGTGTGTGTGTGTGTGTGTGTGTGTGTGTGTGTGTGTGTGTGTGTGTGTGTGTGTAGGACCCCCAGGTCTGTGTGGAGCTGCAGGTGTACCAGGAGCAGATTGCAACAGGCTGATTGCTGGTTTCCATGGAGATACAGGATACCCAGGACCAGACGGAGACCAAGGTCAGACACAGTGTGTGTGTGTGTGTGTGTCTGTTTGTTCCTGCTGTGACTCATATAGCCAGAAGCACTTCCTTGGATGCTGACCTGTATGTATGTGTCTACGTGTGTGTGTGTGTGCAGGTCTAGCTGGGGAAGTGGGCCTCCCGGGCTCCATCCTGATGGTTGCTGGGGACGACGGGGAGGAGGGAGAAGCTGGTGCCGCAGGGCTGAAGGGAGAGCCAGGGACGGCAGGAGCTGCCGGAACTGCTGGTGCTGTTGGCCTACCAGGAGTCAAAGGTCAACTACCTAGCATTCAACCTAGCATACTAACAAGTCCAGCGTCCTACCTAGTCTAGCATCATAGCATCCTACTTAGTCTAGCATACTTCTTAGCCTAGCATCATAAATAGCCTAGCATGTTACCTTTACCTAATGATTAGGTAAAGGGAACATGCTAGGCTATTTATGATGCTAGGAAATATGATAGATTAGGTCCTAATCTATCATATTTGTATCATATATGTTTTTATGTGCTGTCAAGCACTTTGAGATTATCCACTATGATGAATAGTGCTGTATTATATATATATATATAT
Source organism: Lota lota (assembly GCA_026745465.1). NCBI lineage: Eukaryota > Metazoa > Chordata > Actinopteri > Gadiformes > Lotidae > Lota > Lota lota. Next base: position 2,175,974 of record JACYXH010000096.1, on the reverse strand, counting down.
ATATATGTTATTATTATTATTATTTTTATTATTATTATTGTGGTTATCATTATTATTATTGTTATCATTATCATTCATATTGTTTTTTTTAATACATTTATTATTATTGTTGGTTTTATTGTCTTTATTGTATTTGTGTTTCAGGAGAGCCTGGGTCCCCTGGTGGGATGGGGCCCCCCGGGCACCAGGGCTCCCGAGGGCACTGGGGGCCCCCAGGTGCCACTGGAGACACTGGGCTCCCGGGATCTACAGGTCAGTCACCACTCAGTGCTAGTATGTACCAGGTGCGGCTTATAGTTCTAGTAGTAGTATTAGAGTATGAGTATTAACCGGGTGTGGTTTATAAGGTCTTGTACTAGTATTACTATTTGTATTAACCAGATGTAGTTTATAAGGTCTAATACTAGTATTAACCAGATGTGCATTCCTTGTATTTCAGGTCCAAAAGGGGAGGGAGGCAGAGTGATCCCCCCTCCTCCCCACATTTCCCCCCCTAGGGGTCCTGCAGGTCACCCTGGGGTACCGGGCCAACCAGGTTCTGCTGGCCCCCCCGGAACCACCGGGCCCAAGGGGCCCCAAGGTCAGAGCATACCTTGTGTGTGTGTGTGTGTGTGTGTGTGTGTGTGTGTGTGTGTGTGTGTGTGTGTGTGTGTGTGTGTGTGTGTGTGTGTGTGTGTGTGTGTGTGTGTGTGTGTGTGTGTGTGTGTGTGTGTGAGAGACTAACGGTCTAAATTAACAGTCCAAATTCAAATTACACCAACCGTAAACACTCGATATTGAAAATACACTAACAGTCTAGATTAACAGTCTAGATTAAAAATTGACTAACAGACTAGAATAATAGTCTCGATTAAAGATACACTCACAACCTAGAATAACAGTCTGGATTAAATATACACTAAAAGTCTAGAATAACAGTCAAGATTAAATATATGAAAACAGTCTAGATTAACATTCTAGATAATCCGTCTACATAAAAAATACCCAAACTCGTTAGATTAATAGTCTAGATAAAAATATTTTTACAGTCTAGATTAAATATACACTAACAGTCTAGATAAACAGTCTAGATTCAAGAAACATTGTAGAACAGTGTAGATTCAAATATGCTAACAGCGGTGTTTGCTGTTCCAGGACCCAGAGGGCATCCAGGGGCTGCTGGGGCAGCAGGAAGAGCCGGGACCAGGGGCCTGGATGGGCCCTCGGGGGAGGAAGGAGCCGAGGGGGAGAGAGGAGTGGTGGGACCTCAGGGTGAGGAGTCCTCTGCTATGTTTATTGATGGTTTATTGATCATTATTGACAAATAGTGACATATACAACACACGCCCATCTACACTCATTAACTCACATAGATGATATGAATAATCAACTCACATATAATATAATATTCTGCTCATTTGTATTTTATTTTAAATTAAGATTAATATTCTTCTAATTTGTATTTGATGTAAAAAATAATTTGGATTTTATGGAAGCGTTATGCATTCACTTGAGAAATAATTCTGCTCTTGTTTTTCTGAATTAACGACATAATTATTTTAGAATTCTGAGATAAGTTTTTATGGAGTAACAATTCTGCTGTTTTTCTCAATAAATGAGATAATTTTCTCTGAATTCTAAGAAAGGTTTTACTGGAAAAAATGGAAAGAAAATCGGCTCTTTTTTTCTGAATTAACGAAATACCTTAAAATGCGAAGAGAAGCTCTCATTCACTTAAGAGCCCTATTTCATAGAAGCAAACATGTCCCGCCTGTTTAGTTTAACCCAGTTATGTTTTGGTTTATGTTTGAGGGATATCGACCCCCTACTTGAAATTACCTTTGGGGGGTAAGGCTGACTAGCAGCAGCAACCGTACTCCATGCAGGTGAGAGCTTCTCTTGGCATTTTGAGGTATCTCGTTAATTCAGAAAAACAGAGCAGATTTTTTTTTTTTATCCATCAAAACCTTTCTCAGAATTGTTTTGTGTTCTTCTAATTTCGATTTCATGCTGAAACATTTTATGAAATAATAATTAATGTTTTTATTGTGCATTTTGAATCTCTTCCAGGTCAGACTGGTCCTACAGGTAACCCTGGTAACCCTGGACCTATCACAGCCTTCAGATCTGGCTTCCTGTTGGTGATGCACAGCCAATCAGAAGCCATCCCCTCGTGTCCTGACGACATGGCAGCTCTGTGGGTGGGGTTCAGTCTGCTGTACTTGGAGGGCCAGGAGAAAGCTCACGCTCAGGACCTCGGTACTACATACACACTCATAAAGATATATGCATACACACTCATAAAGATATATACATACACACTCATATAGATATATACATACACACTCATAAAGATATATGCATACACACTCATATAGCTATATACATACACACTCATAAAGATATATGCATACACGCTCATATAGATATATACATACACACTCATAAAGATATATGCATACACACTCATAAAGATATATGCATACACACTCATATAGATATATACATACACACTCAAATAGAAATACACATACACACTCAGGACCTCGGTACTACCACCCACATACACACACATATACATACACAGACATAATATACATACACACACATATATATATATATATATATATATATACTGTACATATGTATATACACATACACATTGAATGTATATATATATATATATTATATATATATATATATATACATATATATGTGTGTTTAGGTCAGGCGGGGTCGTGTGTGCGTCTCTTCTCCACCATGCCCTTCTCCTACTGCAACATGGGCTCCTGCCACTACGCCAGCCGCAATGACAAATCCTATTGGCTGTCCACCACTGCTCCCGTACCCAGCATGCCCTTTGAGGGAAGCGACATCAGAGAACACATCAGCCGCTGTGTGGTGTGTGAGGCGGCGTCGCCCGCGGTTACCGTGCACAGCCAAGACCCCTCCCCGCCCCCATGCCCTCCACACTGGAGGAACCTCTGGGTGGGGTACTCCTTCCTCATGGTCAGTACTAGCACTAAACTACTACTATACTATCACTATACTCCTTCCTGATGGTCAGTACTACTACTATACTACCACTATACTCCTTGCTCATTGTCAGTACTACCACTATACTACTACTATACTCCTTCCTCATGGTCAGTACTACCACTATACTACTAATAATAATATATGAATATATATGAATCATAGATATGAATACATGTGAATCATATACATGAATATATATTAATATAATGAATATATTACATAATATAATATATTATATAATATAATATATTATATAATATATATAATACATTTAATATATAATATATTAAATGAGTATATTAATATATATGAATCATAAACATTAAATGGTTATATCAATATGAATATATATATATATTTATATGATTGTGTATTTCAGCACACAGGGGCGGGGGACGAGGGAGGCGGTCAGTCTCTGACATCATCAGGAAGTTGTCTCCAGGACTTCCGGGCCCAGCCCTTCGTGGAGTGCCAGGGCCCCAGGGGGACCTGCCACTACTTCACTAACATCTACAGCTTCTGGCTAACCAGTACAGCCCCGCAAGCCTCCTCCCCACCCACACAGATGGAGCAGATGGTGCTGATGCAGCCCTGGCAGCAGAGAGCCACCGCCGGGCGTTGCAGCGTCTGCATGAAAGACTGACCTCCAGGGTCCTCCTCTGACCTCCACCTCCACCTCAGACCTCCTCCTCGGACCTCCACCTCTGACCTTCACCTCCTCCTCTGACCTCCTCCCTTTGACCTCCACCTCTGACCTTGACCTCCACCTCTGACCCCCACCTCTGACCTCCACCACCTCCTTTGACCTCCTCCCTTTGACCTCCACCTCTGACCTCCACCTACTCCTCTGACATCCACCTCTGATCTCCACCTCCTCCTCTGACCTCCACCTCCTTCTCTGACCTGTACCTCCGCCTGACCTCCACCACCGCCACCTCCTTCTCCATTGTTGTGTTCTCCGTTGTCATAGAAACTTGCATGAAATATGCGCCTCTCCTTTCCAGCAAGAACTGCAATGAAAGGCTCTGATTGGTGGAAGGCAGTGATCTTTGACATTGTTATTCATGTTAATCCAGTTGAATATAACTTGCTATGGCTAATGGAATCTGTACATGTCTTATATAACATGATATGTCTTATGGTGCCTATACATGTCTTATATAACATGCTATGTCTAATGGTGCCTATACATGTCTAATATAGCATGCTATGTCTAATGGTGTCTTTACATGTATTTTTTAACATGCTATGTTTTGGTGTCTATACATCTGTAATATAACATGCAAATGTGAAACATGTTTCACATTTGAAACATGTTGTCTAATGTAAACACTATGACAGACCTGAAGAACGAATTTGTATTTTATAGATCTACGTTTCGTCATTTCTTTCTGATGTATTAAAATATGGAAACTTGTAAGAAGAACTACGGTACTAATGCGGACCATAATGCACATTCTGGAGGTTCCATCAGGTGTTTAGGACCACATAGCAGAGGTTCTGGAGGTTCCATCAGGTGTTTAGGACCACATAGCAGAGGTTCTGGAGGTTCCATCAGGTGTTTAGGACCACATAGCAGAGGTTCTGGAGGTTCCATCAGGTGTTTAGGACCACATAGCAGAGGTTCTGGAGGTTCCATCAGGTGTTTAGGACCACATAGCAGAGGTTCTGGAGGTTCCATCAGGTGTTTAGGACCACATAGCAGAGGTTCTGGAGGTTCCATCAGGTGTTTAGGACCACATAGCAGAGGTTCTGGAGGTTCCATCATGTGTTACTGTAGGTGTGGTTAGGTGACCCTTAGGTTAGGTGACCCCCACCCTATGTGATGCGGGAAAGGAGCCACAAATATAAATAATATATTATCTTTCTATGTTTTGTTACATTCATTTGGAGCATATCGGATGTGTTTTTAGAAACGTTGTCGTGCATCACTTACATTTTTTGTGTTATTCCAATCTTGATTGCGTATTGAGTGTCATTTGTAGGTCACTTGTAAGACACTAATTAGTCACTTTGGATAAAAGCTTCTGCTAAATGAGTACATTTAAATGTAACTGGGTGGTTGACGTTTCCACAGCGTCATCTACATATAAATAATGATTGCATTTGTCAAATAAATATTTTTTTAATTTTTAAGAAGACGCGGCTTTATGTGAACATATATTAATTACACTAATTAATATTAATGTATCTTAATAAATCAATTCATCAATAATCTTTTCACATTTTTTATCAAAACATGTAAAAAAAACATGTGGTTTAATCTTCAATAAAAGTAAGAAAAGTAAACTCCTGCTCAAAGTATATTATGAGAACATAGTTGTCTACTTGTCTATTATTTTCAAAGTCAAGGCATACAATTGGAAGCAGTTATGATCAGATAGAATATACATTATATGGTGTGACACTATATAGTGATATTTAAATGGACAATATGTTTTGAGGTATGATCAGACAGAATATATATGATATGGTGTGACACTATATAGTGATATTTAAATGGTCATTATGTTTTGAGGTATGATCAGACAGAATATATTTGATATGGTGTGACACTATATTGGGATATTTAATTGGTTGGGTTTCGAGGCAGTTATGATCAGATAGATTTGGTCCCAATTAATAGAAAGAACAATAATCTGCAAAAAACAGCACACGGGATGACACTTGATTTCATATATGTGTTACGCCATATGATATGAACTACCTTTTCCTACACCCAGAATACTTTGTATTCGATTTTATATTATATAGTATATATAGTTATAGTATAGTATTATTAGTATTATTTTGCCCTTATTTGTATTATCTATTGTATTGTTGTATTGTCCACTTTAAGACACGAAGACCATGCAGTCTGGGCACGTAAAGCCAGTTAGAGATTTTAAGAAAATGGACAACCATGCAATTGAACCTTTCCATGATCTGAATGATGGGACTTACCACCATCGATCAAGCTGCTTCTTCATGAGCAGTAGACTATTCTATATGGGGATTCAGACTGCTTCCTCATGAGCAGTAGACAATTCTCTGTGGGGATCCAGACTGCTTCCTCATGAGCAGTAGACAATTCTCTATGGGGATTCAAACTGCTTCCTCGTGAGCAGTAGACTATTCTCTATGGGGATTCAAACTGCTTCCTCATGAGCAGTAGACTATTCTCCATGGGGATTCAGACTGCTTCCTCATGAGCAGTAGACTATTCTCTATGGGGATTCAGACTGCTTCCTCATGAGCAGTAGACTATTCTCTATGGGGATTCAGACTGCTTCCTCATGAGCTGTATCCCCTGGACATATAGGATTTAGAAGGACATGGAGGCAGACTTCGCTAACCCACACGTAGGACTGATCATGGGGCTAGAGGAAAAGCTGGGGGTGAACGACACGAAGCAACATGTAGTCAGATACTAGATAATTACCTTTCCAGGAGTTAGTGAAATATCCCAGCCCATAGGAGCACTATATAGTCAGATACTAGATAATTACCTTTCCAGGAGTTAGTGAAATATCCCAGCCCATAGGAGCACTATAAAGTCAGATACTAGATAATTACCTTTCCAGGAGTTAGTGAAATATCCCAGCCCATAGGAGCACTATATAGTCAGATACTAGATCATTACCTTTCCAGGAGTTAGTGAAATATCCCAGCCCATAGGAGCACTATATAGTCAGATACTAGATCATTACCTTTCCGGGAGTTAGTGAAATATCCCAGCCCATAGGAGCACTATATAGTCAGATACTAGATCATTACCTTTCCAGGAGTTAGTGAAATATCCCAGCCCATGGTAGCACTATATAGTCAGATACTAGATCATTACCTTCAAGCAGTTAGTGAAATATCACAGCCCAGGGTAGATTCTGTATTTTTCTACTTTCTTTAATGTTCAAATGTTTGTGTAGTTTATCCTATGGTGTGACACTACATACTTTTTAGTGACATTCAAGATTGTTACTTTTTTTTCGTGATATGTTGACAATGGTATCAGCATGAGCCAAACAAGTATTTGTTAGAATCATTCTAAAATATATTGTATGTTGAGGAGTAGGGGTCTTTCTCTCCACCATGATTAAGAAATATAACAAACGTTGATGGTTTCCACAAGGAAGTGGAGGATTTCAAGATAGTAATGATATGGGATGATGATGAAGTGAAAGTACACCTAATTTTCATTTCATAAAACATAATTGTAATGTCCACTATATGGCAATTTAAGGGCACTACTACAGGAAATGTGTGAAGTGTTCTATGGTTCTAGGGTTAGGGGTTCTACCATTAGGTGTTCTATTGTTAGGGGTTATAGGGTTAGGTGTTCTAGGGTTCTATGGTTAGGCTTTCTACAGTTCTAGGATCAGGTGCTGGTAAAATTGCTAGCAGGAACAGTCGTGGTTCTACAACAGGTAGAATATACTAGGATCTTTTCCTAGGGTGGGGGTAGGGTCATTTCCTAAGGTGGAGGAAGCATCTTTTCCTAAAGTGGTGGAAGGGTAATTTCCTAGGGTTCAGAAGCTGTGCTCACACGTAAGATGGTTGAAAGCTTTCCTGTTTCATGTCAGGATAATCCACAGAGCGGATATGTTGTAACTCAGTAGATGGTCTTACTAAGATAAGACGCCTACTGTGAGCACTGATCCTATTTTAAATGTAACGGCTATTACTGAAAACATGGAAATGGATAAATGAGTGAAAGTGCTAAACGCTAAAAAAAAAAAAGTGCACGTATGAGCATGAAGGCACCACACAGAGGAATGGTTAGTATAGCATCCTATCGGATATGGAAATGATACGACAACACCGTGACGTATCTCCATGAGATCTCTCCGAACTGAACGTTCAGGAAGTCTTGACATTTAACTTAATGTACCGTTACCATGGAGAGAGTGACAGGCAGTCAGACAGACAGACAGACAGACAGACAGACAGACAGACAGTCAGGTATACAGACAGACAGACAGTCAGGTAGACAGACAGATAGACAGAGAGAGATAGACAGACAAACGGAGAAAGGAAAACAGCTATAGACATACAGACTGAAGACGTGTTTCCAGCGGATGGGAGAATCGAGGGAGTGTTTGTGTTTGTGAAGCGGGAGGAAGGGTGTTGTTTGCTGGGTGGAGCTGAGACTGACCAGTCTGTTCAGATCGCTATCTCCTTTTCTACGTCTCCTCTTCACCCCCTGTCTACGCCGACCAGTGAAATCTCTTTTCTTTCTGCTCAACAAAGACGGTGAGAGATCATCGCCTTGTGCATCTCCACCGCCGTCTCGGCTGTTGTGTCGCGGGTTGGCTTGGAGGCTTCGGGAGGACGAGGAGGAGAAGAGGAGGAGAAGAGGAGGAGGAAACGAGAGGAGGAGAACAGCAGGAGAAGAGGGATGTCTCGGAGGCGAAGCCAGCCGCACTAGATGTTGTCTCACTGCCCCAGAATGAGCGTAGCGCTGCAGGATCTGCGGAACA